>CM038215.1:194052445-194512311 GCA_021442155.1 Cymbidium sinense
ATTAACATATGGAAGAGGTAATTGATCATTGAGATTTTGACTTATCAAGGTTGTTTGTATGTGTTACGATGATATTGCTTGTATGGAAAGTGAATTAAATCCCGAGGATTTTGACTATCCAGGGTTGTTTGTAGTGTTACAGATAATGTTAACACGTATGGAAGAGGTCGAATCGAATCCACTAAGGATTTTGACCTATCAGGTTGTTTGTGAAGTGTTACCGATGACTTTAACTGTATGGAAGAGGTTGAATTGAATGATTTTGACTATCCGAGGTTGTTTATCAGGGTGTTATTCGATGACGTTAACCTGTATGGATGAGGTCGAATTGAATCCTTTGAGGATTTTTGACCTATCCGAGATTGTTTGTCAGGGTATTAGCCGATGACATTAACCTGTTTGGAAGAGATTGTGGGAAGTCCACCAATGACATTTTGACTATCTAGGTTGTTTGTCAGTCTTTGCTGATGGCGTTAACTGTATGGAAGAGGTCAATCAAAACATCCGTTTGTGGTTGTAGCGTTGCTCCTTAACGCGGTCTTGTTTTTCATGAGTATGATTGAAAATCATAATTTGCAAAAGCTATATCTCTTCTGTTTGAAATATCCTCCAACTTTGACTTGTTTCTTAGGATAGTTATCGATTTGATGCTTAACATGGCGATCTTTTGAGATTAAGAGTTGACCCAGTTTAGACAACAAGCGAAAGAATGAAGTTTGATAAATCTTCATTCTTAAACGCGCTCTTAAAATATTGAAATGCTTCACCTCGATAGTGGTTTTGATCTTGTTGGGAAACTTGGTCGTCATACAAGATGAAATAATGGGAATCAATTTCCCACATCGGCAGCTTGTTGCGTCTATAAAACCGATTCGGTAGAGTTAAAGTTTACCTTAGCCTTGTTGTGAAATCCAAAGGCACAGTATTTAAAGTGAATAAGAAAACTCCATAATCTTTTACGTGGAAAATCTCGAAAAGAGGGAAAAACCAAGGGGCTTAGTCCAGTAAGAATCTTCCCTATGTATTTGTTTAAGAGTACCAAATTTCTCGAAAATGGGATTACAAAATTGTACACGAGAAGGGCTGACAATGGGAATCCCAAAATCAGGCAACAACAGTCATATAATAATGGTGAACAGCAGGGGGTCAGCGACTGACGATGAAGGTCGTCGGGATGGTGACCGGCGAAGATGGCCGGCGGTGACCGACGATGGTAGTCGGCGGCGGTGACTGGCATCGGTGGTCGGTGATGATGACCGGCGACGATGGTTGACGATGACCAATGACAAGGGCCGGTGGTAGTGGTCGGCGGTGATGACCGGCGACGGAGATTGGACGGCAAAATCGGCGGTAGCGGTGCCGGCATGCGCGTGGGTAACTCCGGGGTGGTCGGCGACCATCAAGTGGTAACGATTATGCGGAGGATTTTCAAGCTTTAGAGCTCTCTCTCTTGCTCCTCATATGAAGAATGAGGCTATTTATAGATTGGAGTGGCGTCTCGGTAAATACATTCAAAATTGAACCACTCCTCTCCATCCGGCTCAAAATGATTCCTTTGATCATATAATGTATTTTTGTATTTGAATGCTCAAATAAAGTCGCAATTATGAGATCTTGGGCTTGTTAGATCCGGCTCGTCAAGACGCTCGATTTGACTATAAACACTCCATGTTTAAGAGCCGATTGATAATAAGCGCTTGATCTCGGTTAGTCTTGATTCAGAATCAGATTGCTTTCGACATCAAGATTCGTGCTTCGACCAGTGGAATTTTCAGGGTCATATTAATATATATGTTTTTATAATTCAATATCGTTTAGTTATCACATAATTCAAAATAAATATTTAATTATAAAAGTACTTCAATAAAACTAAAATACACATTTGTATTGATATATATATATATATATATATATATATGTATTAAATTTTTAATCTGACATTTAGCTTCTTTCATAAAATTTAATTTTGGAAAATTTACATATAGCACACAAATTCTTAAGCATTTACATAGCTAACACCTATAGTTTGATTTTTAGAAAAATAATATTATGCAAGAAAAGGTGTTTTTACTTTAAAAAAATAAATTATGATGCTATTTTTGATTTAATATTAAAATTTTGAATTTTCTTTGTGTAAACATATAAGTTTAGATATTATATATATAAATATATAAGAATTATGCTTTATGTATCTAAATGCCTTTTAATTTTAATAGGATATTGAGCTTCTTTTATAAAATTTAATTTATGTGGATTTATATACATAATACTTAAAATTCTAATATTTTCATATCTAACAACAAAACTATTATATTTACATTTTTAACACACTAAACTTTTTGATATATCAAAAATATCACTATCTGTTAAACCCCTAACATTCTAGTAACTCTCACTCTGTCTCCACACTCGCTTATAGCTAACTCCATCCCAACACACATTCGGCTCTATTGCAATAAGATCACTAGAAGTATTATGGCCTTCATTTGGATGAATCATGTGAACCTTCGACATACTTGTGGTCATTATTTGGATGAACTATGATGGAGTTCATCTATTAAGCTTGTAAGAGTAGATTATGTGGTTGCAATCAGCCTCCACAAATTGTGGATGCTGTTGCTGTACGAAATTTTATTGTATTCATTAAAATTTTTTTCTTAATAATACAAATAACATAATTGTATAAACTCATAAACCCAAAATTTTTAACAAAGTGACTTTCACAAAACTTCACTTAATAAATAAATCACATACATTGGTTTGTCATGAGTTCTTTTGAATTTGTGAAACTAGGGTTTCTCTTCATTCACCCAAATGTTCTTCTTGTAATCATCTTAATGGAGACACACATTAAAGGGTAGGACAAGGAACCGTAGTTTCTTTATGAAGAGACACTTTGTTTGATCAAACGCTTCATAAACGATTGATCAAACTCTCTATTGACCAATGAGATTTAAGTATATAATTAATTATTAAATAATAAACTGAATGATAATTAATGTGGGCCACACTTCAGAATTAATTACATAATTCTTATATTCTCCCACTTGGCTCATATAATATTATTCAAATAAACATAATGTGCATTACATGTCAAATATTTTTCTTAATTTGGTCAAATCATAATTCATTATTAAGTAAAAATTAATAGAGATCATGTAATGACATCATTAGTGCGTCATATTTCCTTCAATGTATCATAATATTAATTTTACACATAATATGATATATAATGAGAGCTAATCATAATGGTCCAACATTAATGACTTTATAAAAGACAAATTTTATTAACATTTACATAATTCTTTCATGTATGTACATTCAAACATAGTGAAACAAGATGAGATAATATGTCAAAAATAGTTTAATAAAGAGCTCAAAGAGTCAAATATATAAAGAACATAATAAATTCAATAATATTTTTCAATAATGTCCATCTTTTCAACATGTTCATTAAATAGTTTAGGCTGCAATCCTTTAGTTAAAGGATCAACAATCATAAGATTAGTGCTAATGTGCTCAAATGACACTCTATTTCGAACTTTTCTTTAACGACAAAGTATTTCAATTCCATATGTTTAACACCCTTTGAATACTTATCATTCTTAGAAAAGAAGACTCTTGCGGCATTATCACAATGAATTTTCAACGGCTTGACAATACTGTCGACAACTCCAAGTCCTGAAATGAAATTCCGCAACCGTAACCCATGAATTGAGGCTTCAAAACATGTCACAAACTCAGCTTCCATAATGAATGCAGCAATGATGGGTTGCTTCCCACTTCTCCATGAGATAGCTCCTCCAACTAGTAGGAACAAATAGCCAAATATGAATTTTCTAGTATCCACACATCCAGCAAAATCTGAATCTGAATATCCAAGCACCTCAAGATGATCAGATCTCCTATAAGTGTGCATATGCTCTTTCGTTCCTTGCAAATATCACAAAACTTTCTTTGCAGCCTTCCAATGATTAATTCATGGATTACTTTGATATATATATCCAACATTCTCACGGCAAAACTGATATATGGTCTCGTACAAGTCTAAGCATACATCAGACTTCCAACAATAGATGCATAAGAAATTTGTTCCATTTGCTTATGTTTTAATTCATTTTTTGGACATTGCATAAGACTGAATTTTTCTCTTTTCTGAATTGGAACAATACTTGCATACCACTTTTTCATTTGAAATTTCTCTAAAACTTTATTGATATATGCTTTCTGAGATAATCCTAACAATCCTTGTAATCTATCACGGAATATTTCAATTCTTATCACATATGATGCCTCACCCATATCTTTCATTTCAAAATTTTTTGAGAGAAATTTCTTGGTCTCATACATTAATCCAAGATCATTAGTTGCAAACAAGATATCATCAACATATAAAATCAAACATATAAACTTACTCCCATTGGTCTTTAGATATATACATTGATCAACAATATTTTATTTGAATCCAAAGGTAATAATCGTATCATTGAACTTAAGATACCATTATCGAGAAGCTTGTTTAAGTTCATATATTAATTTATTAAGTTTAAATACCATATGTTCTTTTCTTTTAATTGAAAAACTTTCAGGTTGATTCATATAAACTTCTTCCTCTAAATTTTCATTTAGAAAGACAATTTTCATATCCATCTAATGTAGCTCTAAATCATAATAAGCCACTAATGTCATAGTAATTTTTAATGAGTACTTTTTGAAAACATGAGAAAAAGACTTTTATAATCAATATCATCTTTCAGTAAAACCTTTGGGCAACAATTCTGGCTTTATATCATTTTATATTATCATTAGAGTCACATTTTGTCTTAAAGACCCATTTACATCCAACTCTTTTAGAACCTTCAGGTAATTCAACGAGATCCCAGACATTATTGTGATCCATTGATTTTAACTCTTCTTTCATAACATCTAACCACTTTTCAGAATTAAGACTTTTAATGGCCTGCATAATTGAAACTGGATCATCATCAATTTCTAAGTCAAATTCTGACTCTTGTAAATAAAATAAATAATTATCAAAAATATCAGATTTTCTTTCTAGTTGAGAATGTCTTAATGCTATTTCTTGTGGTTTCAATGATAGGTTCATTGGTGATAACTTCATTATGTGGTTATGTTCATTCATTTATTGTTCTTATAAATTATCAAATTATTCAACAACTGTAGGAACAACAACTTTATAAAAGTAATTGATAAATGAATTTTACTTTAGCTTCTTCAATTTTATATTTAAGTAGTTATTTACTCTCACTAATATCACCATTTTCAATTTTTTTACATTTAGTAGTTCTGTACTCTCACTAATTATTCAACACCTGTTTATTTCTTTTAACATGCAGCAGTCTTTGTAGTTATGCTTGGAGGTTTTATTATTCAGTGATTGATTGATGCATGCATAAAAAATTTTGAAAAGTTAATAAAAGTGTTATTTTATATGCTATTAAATATATAAATACTAGATATGTAAATATATGAGTTATATTATTGCATGTAAATGAAGCAAAAAGAAAAAAAAAAGTGAATATGAGTTTGTGCATTAATCTCCTCTGTATGTTATATGTGCATGGCGTAAATGATTGTTTCATTGTGAACCTTTCTTGTTTTGATTTTGAGCAGGGAAACTTCTGTAGTTAATGTGCTCGCTGTCATCCATGCTATTTGTAGTTGCCACTTACTAATATTTGATTAGAGGGGCTGCTCATTAAAAAGTAGATGTAAGAGCATATAATGAGAATATAAAGATACTTTTTAAACGTCTGGGAGATCAATTTAAACCGAACTGAACTTTGAGTATCCTGATTTATTATCCTTTGATTGAGATCAAGTTAAAACTCAATCAGATTAGATGCACTTTTCATTTTCAGGGCTAATGAGTTGTTATCCTGATTTCTTATCCTTTGATGAATCTGCTGTACTTGAAAAGTATCTCATGAATTTTATTATTATATTAAAAACAATAATAATATTATTTTTTAAAGTGAACTGTATTTTTATTTGTATAGAAAAATTATTATTTATGTAAATATAGATTTGAAGTGACACAGAAATACTGCATGTATGTAAATTTTATTTTCCATATATATATATATATATATATATATATATATATATATATATTTCAGGCCTGTCATAATCAGAGGAGCTCTCTGGCAGAATCGACTGTTCATTTATATTGGAAAAAGTAATATAAAATTAATTTTCTAATAACTTTATATTTGTTTTGGCTTTCTCTGATGTGACTGTATGATGGATTTATATCGATGTGATGGACGTTAGTGCCTCAGAATTAATTCTAGTGATGTGGCTCTCTATGAGCATGAGATCTGTGGCTAAGTTTTCATCATTAATAAACTAGATCATTGATTATTGATAGATTCTAATATTTTCAGGATAAAATTTAAATTAAAATTAGTAAAAGAAGAGAGATTATTTATCGTCGACGTGGTGCTACGAGAGACACGTATTTATAATTTTGACTTAGAATAAATTTATGGCCTTTTCACTTTATTGATAGTTATTAATTTTAAAATTTATATTGAGATTCAAAAAAAGTGTGAAAATGAAAATTTCATCGTCCGATCATTCTTTCTTGCTTTGGTAATGGAAGCCCTCAGAAATTCTCGAAACAAGATATATAAATGCATAAAATAATGTGGTATGTATGCAAATTTTTTTTAATTTTATTATCCATAAATATAATGGTAGGGATGAGAGCCTTCCAATATTATGTGCTAAGAGAAATAACTTTCCAAATGAAGGTGCAAGTGTAGATCCGCCAAGAATTAAGCAAAGCTATATTGAGACCAAAAAGTCCAAACTCTTTTCATTTTGCAGGAAACATTTAGATCAAAGGGAGATATGTCTCCAAGATCAAGAAGTTTTATTAGGTTTAGTAGAGGCAATTTTTTTAAACTAAGTATCATAAGAATCTGAATTAAATAATTAAATATTAAGAAAAAAATTAAGAATAAGTATAGTCGTCCAATTAGTGGACGACACGCGTCGGTTTAAGTGGCGTGGCCGTGCTGCTAATTGAGGCTTGCTAATTGGGCACAGTCTGAAGCCAGTCTCCCATTAGGCGGCCTCTGAGGAGACATTAATTGGGTGACTAGCCTCAGTAATTTTTTTAAGATCGAAATAAAGTGAAAAAAAGTGGGCAATCGCTTTATATTATCATTTTTGTGTTAATGTAAAAGCATCTCTACATTTCCACTCAACTTTAGAATGGATGTTTTAATAATATTTTTTTTTGTGGAATAAAAATAAGATGCTTCATATAATCATATCGATTGAATTTTAAAATGCATGTTTTAAGTGATTATGCCTATATATTACTCAAAGCATCTTATCTCAATACTAACACATCAATATTTTAGTTGAATAATGTAGGTTTATTAAATACATTCGAGTTGAAATAATCATACAATTACCTATTTGATAAATAGGTGTCCATCATTGAGCTCAATAATAATAAAGATGAATTGAACAACCAAGAGACTACAATAAACGAAAAGTATGTTTGTCATTTTCATATGAAGTTAACCAATTCATTTTAGAATTTGACAAATAATAAGTTCATTATGACATAACCAAATTTAACGTGTACAAGACTCTTAAGTTTGTAATGATAAATAAAATGTAATCTTGACACAAAAGTATACCCTAAACCCAAACCATGTGACAAGCTCTTCCTCCGGTGTGCGGTCGTGCGGGGTGGGCATCCAGCTGATGTAGCCAACAAGGCTATGCGCGGTGATTGCCATCGCACTGTCAGAAAAGAATCGCAAATATAATAGTGCTACTATTGTAAAAACTAAGTAGATCAGTGCAACCGGAAAATGAAAGATAAGCATTATTCTATTAGAAAATGTACCGTCGACTGTTAATATTATGGGGGCACGATGACCTGTAGTGACCAGCTGTTTTGCATATGCTACAAGTTCTACTTAACATTTTCATCCATTGTGTTTCAATCTATTTATGCGTGGTCGGCGACCTTCTGCCGAAAGTTAGGTGGGCTGCGCGTGACTAATCCATGCTCTACACTAGATGGTCAATCGAGCGATCCGGTAGAGTATGAAATTCATTTATGTATGTCCTTTGTAGAGTATAGTTCTGACACACCGCTGAGATGGTTCAACTGTCAAAATCCCAATGCAGCAATCACATGTGGGCATGGACAATGATATATGATCGTTTTGCCAATTACAATCACATAGGCCATTATCTAGCAAATCAACTCGAATGATCTAGGACTTGTCAAAACCATCGCGTGAGTTGATATTTACAGTTCGTGAAAATACCTAGCCTCCCTTTCGACTGTAATGTATGTGATCCATGAGTATAAATAAACAAGTTGACTTCCTCTTCGAGTAGCGTGGATAATCGTTTCATGAACAAAGCTACTAAGTTGTAATAGATAGCAGTGATTAAAGCCAATCGCAAACGTGCTTTTGACACCATTAAAACACTCAGATGCATTCGTTGTCATTGTCCCATAACGCATACCACCATCATGCACAAGGGACCATTTTACAGGGTCACGCTCTACAAACCAATTGTACGCTTCTTCTTTAACATTTTAATATTATTAAAGCGGTTGAACGGCGAATATCATCGGTGTTACCTGCCTTATACATCTTTTAGCATAGAAACTCAACATCAGCAATCCTCAATCTGCGTACCACCTTTTTAAAATTTTCACGCAAATGGGGCAAACAATGCCTATAAGCAGCCCACGAAAAATCTCTTTGCATCCACGTAACAGACCAGCTTGTTTATCAGATATTATGCACAACTCACATCTACTAGACACTACGGGCAACACATCATGCAAGCACAGCAAGAACCACAACCACGAATCAACATTCTCTGATTCCACAATAGCAAAAGCTAGAGGAAACAACCCATTATTACCGTCGATTCCTACGGTTGTTAATAATATACCACGATATTTGCCCAACAAAAAAGTACCGTCTAAGCTCAACACTGGTTTGCAACAACTCCATCCCATTATTGAAGGTCCAAAGCCCAAAAAAGTCTCTGGAAACGTTGCGTAGTGGTAGATTGAATTATATAGGCGTATCGGGGTAAAGTCTAAACCGATTCCATATAAAGGCGAGAGTCCTAGGACTCTTCCCAACTGCCGAATATTACTTTTATTGCCTTACGCCTTGCATCCCATGCTTTCATATACGAAACTTTAACATTGAATTTCGACTCCATTCTACCTATAATCTCTAGGCTTCAGATCAATCTGGTGCCTCATCACAGGTTTGATGAAGTATGCTATGAAATTTGAACTACACTGTCGATGACCGGATCCACTTACTGCATTGACACATCTATGATTTTCACCAACTCTTGATATTCTCCAAGCACCCCCTAATCGTCTGCTGTTGCTGCAATGCAAACGCCACTTACAGGCCTTTATCGTGCTGTATACATACAACCGTGTAGTTCTTCTGGTTAGAGGTAACTCTTTGGAACGAACATTATTTACTTAGACCATAGACAATTGCAAACTCGTTTACTTGCAAAACACATACCGACAAGGTCATTTGGAATTTCAATTTCATCTTTTAGGCGTTTACGGATGGGCCGTCAAAGTAAACATCGTTGTCCCACTGTCTCGTAGTTTTACACATCCGGACATACTCGTTTGTGGACAACATATGACTCTCACTGTCAATATTGCAAAATGATTGATTTTTCAGCAAATTATGACTGTCTGTATTCTCAAGTACAATAGGCTCTAACCCGACTGAACGGTCATCATCACTAATATCCTGCTCAGACTCACTACTTGAGCCACTACTCATAGTCTGATACTCATCTTATGCGCACTCGAGGCATCGGTTCATCCGAATTGTGACATCGTCCATAACTTATAAGTTGAGCAACAAATTATCATATTAATTATTACAAGTATAATCAGATAAATTTTGACGATATACTGCCTGGGAATCAACCCATCAAAGCTGTGTTGTATCTCCAGAGGTGCTTGTGCGATGAAAGCCTGTGTATCTGTTAGCGATATATCTACTGACCTTACTACCAGATCAGCTGATGTAGATGCAATATTAACATCTTCCACTTCAACATACAACACCAATATCTGACGAGAAGCTTCGTCAAGTATAACCATAGCGTCAATCGGATATTACAGGCGCTACAAATACGCTACCCGATAACGACTGTTAGAGTGATGGCGTGGCGCTGGATCAATGTGCAAGCTTCTCGTAATTCGTTGCTTCAATTCAAGTAAAGTCTTTGTGATCTTTGAACCTTAAGCGGATTCGACCTCCACATAACTTGTGAATTGCTCATCGATACTCGGTTACTCCATAGAAAAGAATCGATTGAAACAAATTCTCTATTCATTCTTGCAAAATAAGTTATATGAATAATGAGAAATTTATATTAGACACCTAATTAATACTACTTTTTACTTAACACCTAAATAAATTAATAAATAAAGTGATTTCTTGTGTGTTTAAGAACGGATGTGCTAAAAAAATGTAGTGAAAGGAAATTTTCCTCAAATGAAATGGAGCTGCAGGAATCGTCGCCGAAAGCTAAAGTTGACTTCCAACTGGTAAATGAGAGAGGGAAGTAGTTAAAAGAGTCAGCGTCGGGAAAAACAAAAGTTTCTATCGAATACAGACAAGGCAGCGCAATGTAGGCCCTTGCCCGGCGGAAGCCGAGAGGGGAGGACCGTGCTCGGTGGGCGGTCGGAGTTTGGTCGGAGCTCCTACGAGTGGAGGAAGCGATTTCGGGGCCGAATCGAGCAAAACAGAGGAGATAGGGCCGATCGGCCCTAATAATATGTCGGGGCCGAATTAGTAGTGGCCCGGCTCTCAAGCCGGTTAGATTGGTTGGCGGCGGCCTCAATTCCGTAACGCACGCCGCGTCGATTCGGCGTGCGTGGCATCGCCTAATTGAGCGATACTATTCTTAAATTTTTTATTAATACTTAATTACCTAATTCAAATTCTAATGATACTTAGAGAAAAAATTGCCTTTAGTAGACCACCTCCAAAGGGAATAAATGGAGTTTATTATTGGAGCTATTATCGAAAATAAAAAAAGTTAAGTAGGTCTAAATCAATAAAATGGCTAGCTGCATATAGGGTTGTCAAAAAAATTTGTTGTTCATGAACAGCTCATGTTCTACTCGTTAAGTAGTTTGTGTCGTTCACTAAACGAGCCGAACATGAACAAATATTTCAAGCTCGATATATAAATGAGCCGAATATGAACAATCATTTGTTCGATCGTGTTCGGCTCGATTTAGCTCAATTAAAAAAAATATATTATATTATATTATATTATATTATATTATTATTATTATTTTATTATTTTTATTTTATTTATTACAATATACATATGAATACATATATATATTAGAAATGAAAGCATGATTTAGTGGTTAAAGTTTTTGTTATGTAAAATATTTGCCCAAGTTCGAATCCTCTCTCATTATTACATATCGAACACGAGCCGAACACGAACAAAATAATTTTCAAATTAAATTCGAACAGTGAAATTTCAAGCCATTTCGAATACGAGTCGAACACGAACAAAATAATTTTCAAACAAGTCGAACATGAATAAGGGTTCGGCTCCTTCAAGCTCGACTCGTTTACACCTCTAACTGCATATGATATGATCCCAAATCATATAATAGCCTTTACAGAAATCAGAAACCAATTCTAAATAGCAACATTAACTTTCCAAGAGAACTTATATTAAATAGTACAAGAGCTTCACAATGACAATATACAAAGAGAATAGATCAAATCATTAAAGACATTTCGTGATTACTATACTGAAAAGAACAAGAGCAATTACAGAGCAGAGACTAATCGATACAACCACAGAGTCTACAGTGATTGAACTAAAGCAACATAAGCAAAACCATATCAGCCGGCCGGAAGTAAATCCATCATAGAAATAAACGCCAAAAAACGAGGCTTGATAACAAGAAAACAAGAAGATTAGTAAGAACATGACTCCTTGCTCATACCTCAACCGCCAAAGAAGGCGAAGCAAGTTGATATGATTGTAAAATTACCAAAGCGACGATCGGTCTAGCAATCTTTGACAATGTAAATAATTAGAGGCATAGAGAGCTTAGATCCAACATAAACAGAAAAGTATAAATAAGGATCCAAAGCCAAACAGAAAAGGAATCAAAATTTCAGAAAGTAAAACTTATCTTTCTTCAGTCTCCCTTTCATCTCTTCCCCCTGCTTATCTTCTTCTCGGTTTACCTCACCGGAAACCACCGCCAGTCACCGGAGAACCAAGCCTTCCCCGTACCAGCCCCCTTTCTTCTCGGGGCGACGGCGGCTCGAGCATGCAAAGAAAATAGGTTAAAACAAATGCTCATCCCATAAGACTAATCAAGGCCAAGACAGAGCTAGCAAGGCCACTACGGTGGATCTTCCCGGATCGCTCACCCGGGGATCACCTCCATCTCCTCCGATCTCCTCTCCCCTAGCAGACGCAGGAAGCCGCCTGAAAGGAATGAAACAAATGAAACGAAAGAATTAGGTTAGGCTAATTCAAATCTAGATCCGATCAAGATCACCGCGTTTTCATTCCACCTGCAGATCAATTTCCACGATCAAGCCGCACCAAATAACACATCCACTAAGACAGAATCCCCATGATCAAGAAAGCATCCAATGGCAAGATAACACAAGGCAATCCAACGGCTTCCAAGCAGCGCAAGAAAGACAAATCCAAGTGAGCCCATCCGACGGCAGAGATTAAAAGGCGCTAGATCCAACGGATCAGAAGTGCACCCGCCCGATTTGCCTATTAACTCAGCCGGGTTAACTCAATTGGAAAGGGTTTAACTCACTGTCTTGACTCAACTCTCACCCAACAGAACCCAATATGAGTAGCAGAGCGATGCAATCCGGAAGGAATTAATCACTCAAGCTGGTTTATCATGTATGATTTATCGATAAATTGATTAAAGATGATAAATCAGAAAATAGTTATGTATCATTGGTGCTCTTGTTGATTCCCACAACTCACACCTACAACACTCAGAAAATGGCGAAGGAACCGTGACAATGCCAAAACACTTGAAGCATGTGTTACCCAACAACAATGAGCGACAAATGACCTCAATCACTATGGCATTGAATGAAATATTAAAGAGATTTGACAAATAGACAATTAGAAAAACAACCTCAAAGCCAGGTATGTGAGGCATCCCTTTATGAATCTTATTCTCCAAACACCACATACACACACACCCATGTCAATGCCTATTCAAATAGATATGCCATGTAATGGAGACAAGCTAGGCGATGATGTAATGCCAAGAAACTACAAGATCACCCAACCTCCGACATTAAAACAACATCATTAAACAAATGCAACCAAAGTAAACAACCTTGACAATTGAGGCTCACTCCAACACAAATGGAAGAAAGAAGAAAGAAAGGATTGTGCTTCAATGGTGAGGAGAAGGACCATAAAGAGCATATATGTAAGTCCAAGTTATTGGCATTAGTGGCTGTCAATGATGATCTACATCAACTACATGATAATCACCTGACGACCAATGGGTACAAGAAGAAACAATAGCAACAAGCTTCCAATATCAGCCATTCAATCCAGGATAGGACATGACAGATAATTATCTAAGTATAGAATAGTCTAAATAGTTATCAATAAGTCTGACCATAGAATTAGCCTAGATATATAAGTCGATATAATTCCATAAAGTCAACCGGTGGTGGACTCGAACGATTACTGCGTAATCAAACACAAATTACACACGATTTACAATCAACCCAATTACTATGCTTAACCCTCAATTCAAATTAAACTCTATCATTGGACGAAACATTTAATCCGGAAAATAGGCGATCACGAGCAAGCTACAGAGGATCAACACATTACAATCGAAGGAGGAAAGTATCAGCGCTGAGAAATAGATTGAAGAAATACGTAGCATCCCAGAAGATTGACCTTGAGGACAAGGTCGTGTGAGAGGGGAGTAATGATATGATCCCAAATCATATAATAGCCTTTACGAAACCAATTCTAAATAGCAACATTAACTTTCCAAGAGAACTTATATTAAATAGTACAAGAGCTTCACAATGACAATATACAACGAGAATAGATCAAATCATTACAAAGACATTTGGGATGACTATAAGAACAAGAGCAATTACGAGAACAGAGAGTAATGAATCTTACAACCAAAGATCTAACAGAATTGAACTAAAGCAACATAAGCAAAACCATATCAGCGGAAGTAAATCCCATCATAGAAATAAACGCCAAAAGAGAACGAGCGATAACAAGAAAACAAGAAGATTAGTGTAACATGACTCCTTGCTCATACCTCAAGCCAAAGAAGACAAGTTGATAGCAGTTGTAACAATTACCAAAGCGAAGCGATCATCTAGCAATCTGTTAAATTTGAGAGTAATTAGAGGAGAGCTTAGATCCAACATAAAACGAAAAGTATAAATAAGGATCCAAAGCCAAGCAGAAAGGAATCAAAATTTAGAAAGTAAAACTTATCTTTCTTCTCCCTTTCATCTCTTCCCCACTTATCTTCTTCTCGGTTTACCTCACGAAACCACCGATCCCGGAGAACTAAGCCTTCGCTATGACCTTTCTTCTCGAGGGCGGCAAGACGGTAAAACAAAAGAAGAAAATAGGTTAAAACAAATGCTCATCCCATAAGACTAATCAGAAGGCCAAGACAGAGCTAGCGCAAGGCCACTACGGTGGATCTTCCCTGGATCGCCCCTCACCAGTAAGGATCACCTCCATCTCCCTCCGATCTCCTCTCAGGAACCCTAGCAGACGCAGGAAGCCGCCTGAAAGGAATGAAACAAATGAAACGAAAGAATTAGGTTAGGCTAATTCAAATCTAGATCCAACGATCAAGATCAGCCGCGCGTTTTCATTCCACGGTGCAGATCAATTTCCCTGATCAAGCCGCGCACCAAATAACACCTGTAATCCACTAACAGCACAGCAATCCAGAACCACATGATCAAGAAACAGATCCAATGGCAGAAGATAACACAAGGCAATCCAACGGCTTCCAAGCAGCGCAAGAAAGACAAATCCAAGTGAGCCCATCCGGCGAGATTAAAGCGCGCCAGCGGATCGAAGTGCACCGGATTTGCCTATTAACTCAGCCGGGTTAACTCAATTGGAAAGGGTTTAACTCACTGTCTTGACTCAACTCTCACCCAACAGAACCCAATATGAGCGATGCAGAGCGAATGCAATCCGAGGAAGGAATTAATCACTCAAGCTACAGTTTATCAGTAATTACAGTTTATCGAAATTACGGTGATTAAAGATGATAAATCGAAAATAGTTGTATCAGATATATATATATATATATATATATATATATATATATATATATATATATATATATATATATATATATATATATATATATATATATATATATATATATATATATATATATATATATATATATATATATAAGCTCTAATGAGTTTCAAACTATTAATAAAGCTAAGGCTATAAAGCTCAACAAGCGTGTGTGAACTTTTGGATTGTTTTTTTCATGAAACAAGCGAAATGGATCACATAATTCTCCTCATGCTTCATAGGTTTGAATATTCTTTTTGGATGGCCATCAATAATAATGCTAAAGAGTTCATCCATCATACTCCTAAAAGGTTAAGTTAAATTGGGACAATCTTGTCTCAATCCGTTAATGGAGTTAAACTAATCAAAGAGCTTTCCATCAATGAAGACAAGAGAAGTGGTCATTCTTAGGGGTTATTTGGTTGCCTACATTTAGAGTGTAAAGTAAATTAGATGTAGAAAATTTAATTTTTTGAGTGTTTGGTATGGTGCAAAGTAAAATTGCAATGCATTAGAATGATCATTTTTAGTGTATTTGGAATTTGCTGAATTTCCAAATACACAAGTCGAAAGTATTTTGACACGTCGCTATCCACAATCTCAAAAATACTTTACATTACATTTATTTTACCAAAAAAAATAATAATAAACTCTTGTATTTGTAGAGTTTTCAACCAAACAACTTTAAAATAATTTAAATACATTGTATTTTTTTTTTTTACTGCATTTCTTTTATATTTTATTCTTTTTCAGGCAACCAAATAACTCCTTAATTCAAGCCTGAATCCAACGTAGGAATAGAGGAAAATCTTTCCTGGTGCGCTTATAGATAAGAGCCTTGCACTTAAAATAATTAAAAACCCTTTTGAGCTGAAGAACAGAGCAATTTGTGCCCCTTCCCAGAACTAACTTTTGAAAGAAGTTCAAATGAAAGAATTATATTATCAGAGATTTCTTTTTCTCAACTTTTGTTAGATTAATTAAGAGAAATTAAACCTTTATAATTCTATTAGCGAGTGTCTTATACATGACTTTATAATTAGGGTTCATATAGATTAATCGTTTTGAAGGTCAAAGCCAATTTGCATGAATTCAAACTTTATTTGTTTAATTAGGTCAAACCTAGCCTAGGTCGGCCAATTGGTGATCCCCTTGGGACCTAACAATTCTAGCTAATATTATAATCAAAAAACAATTGAGTTAAATCATCTATGGAGAGTTTATTTAAATCATTTGAAAGCATTGTTTATAATTAATTTGATCAAAAATGACTAATTTGGTCAAATGGTTTATTTGTATCAATTTAGCTCAATTCATCTATTAATAATTATTTTAAATAATTTTAAAGATCAATTGATCTTAATTCTTGATTAATTATGATTAAGTGAACTAATTGACCAAGGGTTAGTTGGAGCCAAGGCATTCATGATTTACTTATTGACATTTTTTAAAGCTTTTGAAGTATTTCATTTGAATAACTTAATTGAAATTGATATGATTGATCCTATATTGATAAATAAGTCAAGTTGAATTTAATTGGGTCAAGATGTTCAATTGAATCTACTAAAAATTGATTTGCCTTTTTTAGGTTTATCTATTGTAAGGACCCATCGAGAGGGTTGGCTAAGGATGATTTCATCAATTATAAGATTTAGGTTAATTTTAACTTAATTTGGTCATATTTAGTTAAGCTAAGGTTCAAGGGGTGTATCCTACTCTAATGGTCAGCTAAGATCAAATCATCCATAATTCAATGAAAAATATATTTCATCAGGTGTGGCTCATTTGGCTGAAAACCACCAAATACACTCAAGGATCGAAAGGATATTGATGTGCTTTGATCTATGGTTAAATCTAACCTCAGCGGCTATGATGCACGAACACTTCAAGGAAAAGAGGTATACAATGTTAGACACATGTTGAATATGGACACGGGTTCAACACTTGTCGGGCACAGCAGAGGCGTGCCCACTTAAAAAAATATTAAAAATTAAAAATAACATACATGTTTGATACCTTCTCCTAAATAATCAAATTAATATTATATAAAAATATTTTTAAATATAGTTTGTTATATTTTACATCATTGTAGAGGATTTTGGAAATTTGGAGAATAAGAGGTAATCAAATATATTTATTATAAATAATTAAAATTATAATTAAATTTATAAATTTAGAATTGATTATAAATCTTATTCATTAAAATTATTGATATACAATAAAATGAATTAGTTGTATGCACGCAAGCATGCTTTTATATATATAATGATATAAATTTTTTATTTTTTTAATATTTTATTTATTTAATTTATATGTATTATTTTTAATTGTTATTAGATTTGAATTTAGGTGATAGATATATAAATATTAGACTTGAATTTAAGATTTTTTTGATTGATAGTCTAAGTTCTAAACTATTAAGTTAAAATGTCTTGGACAATATATTTGAATTTTGAAGCAAACAGAACAACTTTCTTAAGGGAGTTGCTGACCATGCATGGAGGAAAGTAAAGGTATATTCCTTAATTGGCTTCCAAGAAGGTTTAATTGCAAAAAAGATATTTTGAATAAAATGATTGCAAAATCAAAAATAATTCTAATAAGTTTAGAAGGAATTATTCTAAAAAGATCATTTATTTAATAAAAATAAAATTATATTTTATTTTATGATGGCTAGAAAATATTTTGTATTAATTTTATTTGTTTAAAAAAATGCATAATTTCTTAACATAATGGTATTATAAAATATGAATCAATTTATGATTTTTTTACTTAAAATAATTTTCTATTTCTGAAGGAAGTAAGATCAAAGGTTAATAATTAGTATATTAATGATTTTTTGACTAAAATATAATAATTTTTTAATTTAATTTTATTTGGATATAAATATAATTTTGATGACCCAATTAAGAGAATATGTATTAGACTCGATTTATGTTAAGAAAGCCAGAGTCAGATTTAAAAATATTTGATTATAAATTATAAAAATGATTTTATTTTATTTGAATTAAATAAGATTTTGGCATTTAATAGGATATAATGGGGAAGGATTTATGTAGCCCGCTTCATGTAGTGGGATAAATGATTTATGTTGTTGGATTTAAGATTAAAAATGCAATTGAAATTTAAATCCAATATATATTTTTTTAAATCCATACAAAGATGCTAAAATATTCTAATGAATTTAATTTTGAATACTTAAATATAATTTTATCAAATAGAATTAATTATGAGTATATTTCATTTAGTAATGCAATTTAGATTGTAGGTGTGTATCATATGTTTTGAGTAAAAGCTAAAAAAGCTCGTTATTAGGTGAGCTTTGTGTTAACTTTGGTTCAAGCGAATTCAGCCAAATCATTTCAAGTTCGGTTTATAAATAAGCACGATCAATCTTTTGTTCAATTATGTTGACGATTTAGCTCAAAATAAAAAATTATATTACAGATTTTTCGGATTATTGCATTTCGAGCCATTTTGATCAATTCGAGCCGAATAAGAACAATGAAATTTTGAGTCATTTCGAACACGAGCCAAACACGAACAAGGGTTAGGCTCGCTCAAATTTGGCTTGTTTACACCCCTATTTTTGAGGGATATGCCTACCACATCAAGAAGTTTGATCATCACACACACAAACATACACTCTCTCTCTCTCTCTCTCTATATATATATATAAGGAGGTGAATTATTATTCATTAGTTATTATTGGAAGAATTGCCATTATGATGACATTGAGCTTAGTTGTGTTGTGGCTAATATATTTATTAATTGTTATAATTATGTTAGTAACACATAAAATGTTCATGTATTACTTATAATGCCTTTCATAATTATAAGAATTGTAACATATTTATGCATGTAAATGAGTCAAATCAAGCTCAAATCATCCCAGGTTAAAGTTGAGTCAAGAATGGTATGATATGTATATATAAGGCAATTTTTTAAAAATAAGTATCATTAGAATCTGAATTAGGTAATTAAGTACGGTCAAAATAAAATTTAAGAATAGGTATAATTGATTTGCTCAATGAGCAATTCTTGGTGACGACTTTATATAATGATTTAAATAATTATTATTCTCTTCGATAAGCGGGATAGCTGGTTGGGGATTAGATTGAAGATTTAAAGTCTGTTGAATCATTTGTATTTAAATTATTTTTGGAAAATAAATTTTTGAATTTTCATTTAATAAGATAAATATTATTATTGGAATCGATTTATTTTTTTATTATTTGAAAATAAATAATTATTTTTCATTCATTAAAATTGAGTGAAATAATTAACTATTTCAATAGCTTTATAAATATTTATAATTATATCTATATTTTAAAACTATTATTAATTAAAATACAAATCACTTTTTAAATAATAATAGTTTTAAAATATAGATATAATTATAAATATTTATAAAGCTATTGAAATAGTTAATTATTTCACTCAATTTTAATGAATGAAAAATAATTATTTATTTTCAAATATAATAAAAAATAAATCGCGAATAATATTTATCTTAAAGAAATTGATTTATTTTCCAAAAAATAAATCGTGTGTTAACACGATTTGATCTTCAATCTGATAATTATCCTACTGCGTGAAAGAATTAATTATTTAACCATTATCAAGAGCGAAAACAGTCGCCCTTCAAGTGTCGTCACACGTCGTGTCAGGCGTTATCAAATATCGCTTTAAAATTTTTTTGAATATTTAATTACTTAATTGATTCATACTTAATTTAAAAAATTGACTATATATAAATGCCCCTTTTAAAATTGAATATTTATTTAAAAATTAAGTTCTTTTAAATAAGAATTTTGCTTCATTTTATATCATGCATTAATCTTTTGAAAAAAATGCATATAATTTTTCAATTAAGATATTTTTCCTATCTTCTTCCAATGAATTACTCATTAGGACTCAGTATATGATTAATTTTTTAAATTTGGAATAAACTTGTTATAAATCAAATTTTGAACTATTGCAACTTCTTGAAATTTTGGAATTTAATAAATTCAAAATTTTGATTAAAATTAATCTCCATAATGATAGAGTTTTTTTGGAATTTAATGAATTAGGTAAAACTTTAACATCAAGAAACCAAGTCCAATCAATAAACTTAAATACACACATGCCATAATAAATAATATTTATATATCAATTTCTTAGCTGCCTTCTATTCACTGGAAGGTAATATGAAAATATTTTAAAAATCATTCACAATAGCACCCATTAAAAATCAGGAATGGAACTAATCTCAATTTTTATAAAATATAAATTTATATTTTAGGACAAAGAAAATACAAAAAAAAGGAGAATCAAATAATTAATTTGATATCTCATGTAAAAAAATTATAAAATTCAGGAGCGATAATTTATTTGAATTTGAAGGTGTTTAAATTTATATATTAACAAATTAAATTATTTGTATTGGACTCATTTCCTATCAAACTAAAAAAAGAATTAAAAAAAAATTAAAGAAAAAAGGTTCATAATTCTCAAATACATCAATATTCAATTCATATTTCTTAATACATGAAAAAGTTATTTTAGTTATCAAAATACAATATCAATTGGTATTGTCTAACTTAAAACGTTCACATGGAAGACTTCATTACGCAATGTCGATGGCTTTGATAGAGTCTTTTATTTAGGCTTCTTGTTGTCTTCTCCTAAGAATCCTGACAAACTTAAGCAACGTTTATGGCTTTCTGTTTCTTATTTTAAAAACATTGACAATTATAAGAAAAATTAATTGTTGGTCAATGTCAAATGATCAATTTGATTGCTCTTCTTATAAGAGGGAGATAAATAACTATGTAGATAGATGTTAGAGAAATATTCAATAATTATTGTGGTTGCACTATAATGGAGAGAAGAGCAAATGATCAGAAAGACAAATGTTTGTGACTCTGATGTATTGTATATTACTCATTGATGGGCATTATGCGATGGTTAATAAGGAACTCTGTGAGGCGGATGAGGATTGATGGTTTAGCATAGCCATTCTTTTTAGAGATTGAGTGACTAAAAAGATGGGAATCTGACATTAATATTTAGTTGACATCATGCAATAATAAAGAATGGCATTGGCATTAGTCAATGGTTAATATCTGGTGATGGCAATGGTTGATGTTGGTTTTGGTCAAGAAATGGTGTTTGATAATTGTAACATTCAAATTGTATTGGTTTATTGATGTTGGGCAGTAGTGATCACGATCATTAATGTTGGCTAATGGATATCATTTAGTAATGGCAATGATAGGTATCATCATTGGTTGAGGAATGTCAATGAATGGTGATGATGTTGGGTCTTAATGTTAGTTAATATAAATGACCAATTTTTATCGCATTTTACTTGTGAGCTATTTACTTGTAAGCTGCATATTTTTTATCGCTTTTTTTTTTCAAGTAACAATAATGACATCTCTTATAGCATTCAATTATATATTTCTAAGTTAGATCTTTTTACAAAAAATAAATATTTAAATTTCACTCAATCTTTAATTTTACCATTATATATATATATATATATATATATATATATATATATATATATACACACGTATGTATATGTATTAAATTTTAATCTGATATTAAGCTTCTTTCATAAAATTTAATTTTGGAAAATTTACATATAGCACACCAATTCTTATTCATTTACATAGCTAACACCTATAGTTTGATTTTAGAAAAATAATATTATGCAAGAAAAGGTGTTTTTACTTTTAAAAAATAAATTATGATGCTATTTTTGATTTAATATTAAAATTTTGAATTTTCTTTGTGTAAATATATAAGTTTAGATATTAGATATATAAATATATAAGAATTGTGCTTTATGTATGTAAATGCCTTTTAAATTTTTAATAGGATATTGAGCTTCTTTTATAAAATTTAATTTATGTGAATTTACATACATAATACTTAAAATTCTAATATTTCATATCTAACTAAACTAATATATTTACATTTTTAACACACTAAACTTTTTGATATATCAAAAATATCACTATCTGTTAATCCCCAACATTCTAGTAACTCTCACTCTCTCTCCACACTCGCTTATAGCTAACTCCATCCCGCACACATTCTCTATTGCAATAAGATCACTAGAAGTATTATGGACTTCATTTGGATGAATCATGTGAACCTTCGACATACTTGTAACCATTATTTGGATGAACTATGATGGAGTTCATCTATTAAGCTTGGAAGAGTAGATTATGTGGTTGCAATCAGCCTCCACAAATTGTGGATGATGTTCTTGTAAGAAATTTTATTGTATTCGTTAAAATTTCTTTTCTTAATAATAAAACAACATAATTGTAGAAACTCATAAATCCAAAATCTTGAACAAAGTGACTTTCACAAAACTTCACTTAATAAATAAATCACATACCTTGGTTTGTCATGAGTTCTTTTGAATTTGTGAAACTAGGGTTTCTCTTCCTTCACCTAAATGGTCTTCATGTAATCATCTTAATGGAGAGACACTTACACATTAAAGGGTAGGAAGAGGACCGTAGTTTCTACATGAAGAGACACTTTGTTTGATCAAACGGTTCATAAATGATTGATCAACTCTCTCATGACCAATGAGATTTAAGTACATAATTAATTATTAAATAATAAACTGAATAATAATTAATGTGGGCCACACTTCAGAATCAATTACATAATTCTTACATTCTCCCACTTGGCTCATATAATATTATTCAAATAAACATAATGTGCACAAATATTTTTCTTAATTTGGTCAAATCATAATTCATTATTAAGTAAAAATTAATAGAGATCATGGCGGTTATACATCATTAGTCGTCATATTTCCTTCAATGTATCATAATATTAATTTTACATAATATGATATATAATGAGAGCTAATCATAATGGTCCAACATTAATGGCTTTATAAAAGACAAATTTTATTAACATTTACATAATTCTTTCATGTATGTACATTCAAACATAATGAAACAAGATAGGATAATATGTTAGAAATAGTTCAATAAAGAGCTCAAAGAGTCAAATACATAAAGAACATAATAAATTCAATAATGTCCATCTTTTCAATATGTTAATTAAATAGTTTAGGCTACAATCCTTTAGTTAAAGGATCATCAATCATAAGATTAGTGCTAATGTGCTCAAATGACACTCTCTATTGCTGAACTTTTTCTTTAACGATAAAGTATTTCAATTACATATGTTTAACACCTTTTGAATACTTGTCATTTTTAGAAAAGAAGACTCTTGCGGCATTATCACAATGAATTTTCAATGGCTTGGCAATACTGTCGAAAACTCCAAGTCCTGAAATGAAATTTCACAACCATAACCCATGAATTGAGGCTTCAAAATATGCGACAAACTCAGCTTCCATAATTGATGCAGTAATGACGGACTGCTTCCCACTTCTCCATGAGATAACTCCTCCAATTAGTAGGAACAAATAGTCAAATGTGAATTTTCTAGTATCCACACATCCAGCAAAATTTGAATCTGAATATCCAATCACCTCAAGATGATCAGATCTCCTATAAGTGAGCATATGCTCTTTCGTTCCTTGCAAATATCACAAAACTTTCTTTGCAGCCTTCCAATGATTAATTCCTGGATTACTTTGACATCTATCTAACATTCTCACAGCAAAACTGATATCCGATCTCCTACAAGTCTGAGCATACATCAGACTTCCAACAATAGATGCATAAGAAATTTGTTCCATTTGCTTATGTATCATTTCATTCTTTGGGCATTGCATAAGACTGAATTTTTCTCTTTTTTGAATTGGAACAATACTTGCAGAACACTTTGTCATTTGAAAATTCTCTAAAATTTTATTGATATATGCTTTCTGAGATAATCCTAACAATCCTTGTGATCTATCATAGAATATTTCAATTCTTATCACATATGATGCCTCACCCATATCTTTCATTTCAAAGTTTTTTGAGAGAAATTTCTTGGTCTTATACATTAATCCAAGATCATTAGTTGCAAGCAAGATATCATCAATATATAAAATCAAAAAAATATAAACTTACTCCCACTGACCTTTAGATATATACATTGATCAACAATATTTTATTTGAATCCAAAGGTAGTAATAGTATCATTGAACTTAAGATACCATTGTTGAGAAGCTTGTTTAAGTTCATATATTAATTTCTTAAGTTTAAACATCATATGTTCTTTTCTTTTAATTGAAAAACTTTCAAGTTGATTTATATAAATTTCTTCCTCTAAATTTTCATTTAGAAATACAATTTTCACATCCATCTAATGTAGCTCTAAATCATAATGAGCCACTAATATCATAGTAATTCTTAATGAGTACTTTTAGGAAACATGAGAAAAAGTATTTTTATAGTCAATATCATCTTTCTGAGTAAAATCTTTGGCAATAATTCTGGCTTTATATCATTCTATATTACCATTATAGTCACATTTTGTCTTAAAGACCCATTTACATCCAACTCTTTTAGAACCTTCAGGCAATTCAACGAGATCCCAGACATTATTGTGATCCATTGATTTTAACTCTTCTTTCATAACATCTAACCACTTTTCATAATTAAGACTCTTAATGGCCTGCATAATTGAAACTGGATCATCATCAATTCCTAAGTCAAATTCTGACTCTTGTAAATAAACTAAATAATTATCAAAAATATCAGATTTTCTTTCTCTCTGAGAATGTCTTAATGCTATTTCTTGTGGTTCATCAATTATAGGTTCATTGGTGATAAGTTCATTATGTGGTGTATGTTCATTCATTTATTGTTCTTGTAAATTATGAAATTGTTCAACAAATGTAGGAACGACAACTATATAAGAAGTAATTGATAAATGAATTTTTACTTTAGCTTCTTCAATTTTTACATTTCGTAGTTCTGTACTCTCACTAATATCACCATTTTCAATGAACTTAGTATTTCTAGTTTTAATAATTTTTATACTATGATTAGGACAATAAAATCTATACCCTTTAGACTTTTCTGGATAACCAATGAAATATCCATTGATTATTCTTGAATCCAGTTTCTTTTCATGTGGATTATAAATTCTTAATTCTACTGGGCAACCACAAACATGAAGGTATTTTAACCTTGCCTTCCTTTCTATCCATAGTTCAAAAGGAGTTTTTGAAATTGCCTTACTAGGAACCTTGTTTAATAAATATACAATACTTTTTAAAGTATACATCCACAATGATAAGGGTAAAGTAGAATAACTTAACATATTCATAACCATATCCATTAAAGCACGATTACACATTTCTATAACACCATTTTATTGTGACGTTCCTGACATTGTATATTGAGTACAAATGTCATATTTTTCTAGAAATTTGGCAAATGGACCAGGACATTGTCCAGATTCATCATGTCTTTCATAATATTCATCATCTCTATCAGATCTTATAATTTTTATTTTTTTATCTAATTGTCTCTAAACCTCATTAATAAATATATGTGAGATATTTATTGACTGAGATTTTTCATACAACAAATAGACATAGCTATAATGTGAAAAATCATCAATAAAAGTGATAAAATACTTTTCTCTACTAAAAGTTGAAACATCAAAAGGTCCATAAATATTAGTATGTATAATCTCTAAAAATTGTGTGCTTTTTGTGACTTTCTTAATTGTGTGTTTTGTAAATTTACGTTTAATACAATCCACATATATACCAATATCAGTAAACTCTAAATTAGGAAGAATTTCATTCTTTACTAATATTTGTATTCTTTCTTTAGAATATGACCCAAACATTTATGCCGCAAAAATTGATCTTTTATCAACCAAACCGCATTTTATTCCAATGTTATGATGCAAGATCAATAAAGTTTTAGCAAATAAATTATCAAGATTTAAGTTATATAAACCATCACAAATAACACCAGAGCCAATAAAATGATTATGCTTAAATAAACTGAAACATTCATTTCCAAACTTTAAATAATATCCAACTGTATCGAGTTTAGATAATGAAACTAAGTTTCTAGAAACAGATGGAACATAAAGAGCTTGAAAAAGATCTAAATGATGTTCAGTATCTAAAATTAAGCGATACGTTCCAATTACTTCAACTGGAGCTTTGGCTCAATTACCCATGAAGATAAACTTTTCATTTGGCTTTATGGTTTGGATCGTAAAGAATCTCTGCATCACATTTAAAATATGTGTGGTACAACCAGAATCAATCCACACAGTATTATAAGAAACTTCTGCCAAATTTGATTCAAACATACAAAAACTTTTACCTTTCTTTTCAAACCAAACGCTTTACAATCTTTCTAATAGTGTCCATGCTTGTGACATAAATGACATCTATCATACTTATGTACCTTCTTTTGGATTTTAGCAGATGACAAATTAGCCTTCAAGTGTCCTTTATTGCCCTTAGCATTCCTCTTAATTATTTTACTTTTAATTTCTGGTTATCCCATGAGATTAACTGAGTGAATTTCTTGTTTCTTAAGCCTTGTTTCCTCTTGAGTAAGCATATTTTGTAATTCAATCGCATTCCATTTATCTTTGATAGTATTATAGTTTATTTGAAATGGACCATATTCAAGAGGCAAGGAATTAACAATAAATTATACAAGAAAATTTTCTCTCACATTCATTCTCATGGTGTTTAATCTTGTTGTAATATTTATCATTTCAGTGATGTGCTCATGCATGGTTCGTGAACCATCAAATTTCATGGTGGTCAACATACTCATTAATATCCCAGCACGTGACTTATCAGTAGACTCAAACTGAGATAAATCTTTCACATACTTCATAAATTCTTTTGCATTATCAGTTTTGGGAATTGTTAAAAAAAAAAAAGGTTTTGGGAATTGTTGGCTTCTTGAATTTTGATACAGTCATTCGCATAAACATTAAGCTAAGTCTATTTGATCTTTCTCAAGTATCATAAAAAGACTTTTGTTCATTGTTACTAGTAGCAATTATAGCAGTGAGCTTATCATTAAGGAGTGTTAAATCAAGATCCAAAACACCTAAATAGAACTGAATTTGTTCACTCCATTCATTAAAATTTAACTCATTGAATCTTATAATAGATGAAGCTTGCGAATGAAGAGTAATATAAATAGATGCTGCAAAATATTAAATG
Organism: Cymbidium sinense; assembly: GCA_021442155.1. Classification (NCBI taxonomy): domain Eukaryota; kingdom Viridiplantae; phylum Streptophyta; class Magnoliopsida; order Asparagales; family Orchidaceae; genus Cymbidium; species Cymbidium sinense. The sequence continues at coordinate 194,079,996 of CM038215.1, forward strand.
CTCACATATTAATATTTGAGTTATAAACACAAACACATAAAAACTGATTCATATAACATTCATATAATCACAAAAAATACATATTGAAGTTCTTTTTTGGGTGATACTACAATGCGCAATAATAAACATAATTGATGCTTAATATCAATTTCACATAATTGACAATTATGCATACTTTAATTAAATATGTTTGTTATCTTTGGATATGCTAAATATATCTAGCCAAGTATATAAATGAACCACAACTATGTTCATGATTACAAATCGACTAATCAACTTTTGGGCGATCCTTAAATAATTTATAATCATTGAACTTTAATTACTCATGATAAATTTATAAAAGTTCATTATTTGCATCACATGCTCATGAGTAATTAAATAAATTTAATTTGACATTTATAAAAACTTTTTGATTTGATAACTTTGATGATTAACAAATTATGCTTGATGTAAATAACAAATTAAATAATAATAACAATAAACATTTCAATTGAATGAAATAAAAAAATGTAATAATTAGTTTAAATTTAATTTATCATTTTCTGTTATATATATTTGGACTATTATGCATGCGAATGTAAGATTTAAGTCCCATGAATGCGAAATAATTTATCCTTTTTGTTATATATAAAATGTGCATTAACATTGACTTTTAATTTTTGTATGCATAATATCTTAAATCAGAATTAATAACAAAAGCTTTAATGGGCTTTATACTTTCCAGATTTCAGTTTCATATGTATAAATTGATTTTGGCTATTGATGGGTTCTTTTGAAACAGAAAATACAAATAATTTACTTATTTATTACGTGTATCCCAAAATATAAATTTACAATAGCAATTAACGTGAAAAGCGAAACTTAATTCATCAATTGGAAAGCGAAGTTAATTAATGCACTGAAAAACATACATTTGATGACGATATAACAAAGGGTCATGCATCAGAAATTAAAATCGATGGAAAATCACAAGTTCTCAAATTATGCTCTGATACCAATTATAAGAAATTTTATTGTATTCGTTAAAATTCATTTTTTTAATCATACAAATAATATAATTGTATAAACTCTTAAACTTAAAATCTTGAACAAAATGATTTTTATAAAATTTTTAATAAATAAATCACATATCTTAATTTATCGTATTCTTTTGAATTTGTAAAGCTAGGATTTCTCTTCTTTAAAATTGTAATCTTGTGGAGACAACTACACATTAAAGGATAGGAAGAGGACTGGTAGTTTCTCTATGAAGAGATAATTTATTTGATCGAATGGTCCATAAACTATTGATCAAACTCTCTCTTGATTAATGAGATTTAAGTACATAATTAATTATTAAATAATAAACTGAATAATAATTAATATGGGCCACACTTTAGAATTAATTACATAATTCTTCCAGTTGCTTCACATTCTTAGATAACAAATATTTCAGTGCAGAAGCTCACTCCGGAGTGTGAAGTTGGTGTTCAACATCTGCTGGAAAATGAAGCTCCACCAATTTTGCATTGTGATTTTGAAAGCAGTCGCAGTATAGATGTTTTAGAACTGTTGAATTGGGGTAATTCATGTAAATGTTTGACTTTTTTCATGGAAACAATATACAGGATCCCCATCTACCAAATTAAATAGTATTTTTTTTTTTAACTCAAAGCATGAATTATACAATCCTTCCAACATCAGAAGCTGACAAACAGCTACTGAAATCATTCAGAGGCTATGATTTTTATTCCCTTGAACCCATATTTTAGACTACGTTTTATGAAGACAGTTTTTTTAGCCATTTTTTTATCATATCAGACTAAATTTCAGAAAGTTAATAAATCCAGATAGAAGCAAATTTAGCAGATTTACAGTAAATCTAACTTTTCAAGATTCTCTAAATCCAGCAAATTACACGTGAAGCTTAGGCTATGAAGAAGATAAAAACTATTATTGATTTTTATCATAAAAAAGAAAAAAAAATCATATAGAATAAAGTTTACTGACTTATTAAGCATCGCATGATATGAAGAAAAAGAATTTTTTTGGACCTTATACACTGAAAAAAATACTGAATTATTATAAAAATAGTAGTTTTTAGCTCAGCTGATTCTAAGTATTTAGAGAGAGAGAGAGAGAGAGAGATAGAGAGAGAGAGAGCAAGAGCAGGATGGTGTGGAGTATTTTTTTATTACTGTGAATGAGCACATGCATTTAGTGCTTGGTAGGTAGATATGAAATTAAAGTTCTTATTACGGGGAAGAACAGCGTTGTTGTGGCGTTGCATGGAAGGGGAAGAAGACGTGAAGGCTTCGCGTTCTGTAGCAAGGAATTATGAAGCCGAATGCGCGTTGCGAGATAAAGTCAGCCGTAGCCTGTAGGCCACGGGGAAATATTACGTGTGGAGTCCGCATGTAGATTTACGTGAGGATATACGAAATGAAGAAGAAATCGGACACATAGTATCTGCATATACGTATCTATCTGCTCTTAATTTCTTCTTATTTTGAATTTATCCATGTAGGTCGCGTCTGACTCGCACGTAATATTTTCTCGTAGGCCGGGATTTGAAGAGTTATGGGATGTCGGGGATTAACGAGAGTGGTATTTTTTAACTATTAAAAGATTTAGAGTGTTATAAATGTAAATAGAATAATTGAGGGGCTAAATTTTTAAAATAGGCAAATTTTTAATCCTAATTATTATTCAATTTTAAAAAATAAAATTTATAGAATTTTAGAAGATAAGAAAGTATTAGATAAATAAATATTTAATTTTAAATATTAAATATATAAATATATAAGATTTGCAGGATGTGCATGCAAATATTTCTTTTTTATTGTTCGTTAAATAAAAGTTTGTGCTTCGAAGAATCAGTTATAAAAAAGTTTTTTATACGAAGCTTTTTGCGAAGGTGGGATTCACATTATCACGTGGCCCACGTGAGCTATTTTCTCTCTCTTGAGCTTCTCCTAACCTAACTCGGCAACGTGCTGCTAAGGTTTTTAATTTTTAAAATTTTGCATCTTATGCACTATACTTTAGGTACAACTGATATGAAATGTATTCTTCTATAAATATAAATTAAATAATTCATCAACTTTAAAAATAGCATAAAGTAGCATATTACTCTATAAATAATAAAAAAATAATTCATCAAATTTATTTTGATTGCAATAAAAAGTAAATGTCGAAGAAAATTATTTTTTAAAAAATAAAAGTATTAATTTTAATTATGATGTGATCTAATATATTATCAATGATTAGGTTGCTCATATATCTAAATAATAATTTTTTTTAAAATTAAAAAAATTATATCTAAAAATAGGAAAAAAAAAGGATATATTATCAGAACATTCACTTGAGTAATCACAAGTCTAAATATAACATTTGAATATAGCAATTTTGAGTAATTAGTTAAAGAACTTATTGATCTATAAACTTTATGTTCATATGGTCAAAATAAGTGTTTTCATGAGATCGCTTAATTCTAAGGTTATTTAATCATGTAAATGTTGAAAGAAAATCTTGTGATTAAAGGAATCAATAACATATATTGAGATTTTGAGTAAATTTATCAAAATATTACTATGAAAATTTATAAATTGACCTATGTTTTTCACTTGAAAATGGCTTAGACCTTTATTTAAAAGAGAGATGGAGATCTAAAGGGCTCTAGTTCCGTATTCAATGATCGATGTCAATGGCTTAGTCCAATGGCTATCAAAATATAATCATTACCATCAACAACTACTATCATTGGACAGCCTTGCCTGACCACTAATGTTCAACCATCATTATCAATCTGTTGTCGCCTAACAGCCATCTTTTGCTGATCATCATTAGGTCATTGCTATTCAATTACTATTTCTTGATCAACGTCATTAGATTGACATCGCTCGACCAACATAATTATCCTAACGAGCATCTTTTGATGATCATTATTAGGTCATTGCTATTCAATCACTATTTCTTGATCCATATCATTAGACTGACATCGCTCGACCAACATAATCTAATTACTGGTATTTGTAAATTAACATCTACTACAGACACTCTAGACTGAAAAATTAATATTTTTACAGTAACATCTCTTATAGCCTTTAGTTATCTATTTTAAAGTTGAACTTTTGTACAAAATTAAGAATTTAATTTCCCAATTTATCATTATTAATATTTTAATGCACTATCTCTCTCTCTCTCTCTCTCTCTCTCTCTCTCTCTCTCTCTCTCTCTCTTAAAGCTTGCTTAAAATTAAAAAAATTTAATATATTAATAATAATCGAATACATTAAGTGTAATTTTAGTTATAGAAGATCTAGCGGCGGAGTGGTGACAATGAATGATGAAGTCATTAAAAGAGTGATAATGAATGTGTCGTTTTAGATAGTTTGGTCAAGAGGGGCCTCAAAAATTTTTTTTTGCTTTCTACTTTTATCTTAACATATAAATTTGCCCAATCTAAGAATAAATATTAGTTCCACCCTTGTTGGTCACATAAAATGTTGAGAAGAGTAGATGTATTTGATTCTACATATATTAAGAAATGTTGCGTGCTAGAAAATTTTATTAGGTAGATCACGAGATCTTATTAGCAAAATTATCAACACACAAGCGGGGGATATGAACAGGGGTTATCGTGGAAAACCCGTTAAGGGAAAAACCACGGGGGCCTTGCCCGATGTAGAACTTTCACTATGTGTTCAAAGATCTGGTCCTTGCTTCTCGTTAGTTGGAGAAGAAAGTGTTTCTGGAGGAATCAATATTAGAGTGTAGAAAAGACAATATCGGTCAACTCCAACTCAAGGGAGAAGTTTCCCAAAAGCGGTGAGGCGATCTTACGGGAAACCTCTTGATCTTGAGGAGAAAGGAGGCGGCAAGCGGTCTTTCTAGTTCCACGAGGCGATCTCTAGGGTGAGCTCGATCTTGAGAACTCTTGGTGGTAGCGGTAGTGATAGATGGCGTCAAGGTCGACTGGTGGTTCTCAGAGCTCTCTGGTCTTCAAATCAGATTCCAGTCCTTAAGGTGAGAATGAAGCTCTATTTATAGATTTTTGGGAGTGGCAGGCCTTGTAAATTCGTGGAAAACTCCAACCACTCCCATAACCACTCCGATCGGACGGCGGTCACGATCCTCGATCGAGCGGTGTATTTTGATGATCGGGTGCCTTAATGATGTCGAATTGGGTGATCTCGGTTGTTGGATTCGTCTTGACGAGCCTCGATCGACTATAAATATGTCGGTTTGGTGACCATTTGGCGGATCGGGATCCATTTTCATGCTCGATAGCTTGATCAGTCGATTCGAGTTGGATCGGACTATGCTTGATGTCGTATGTTCGTCTCATCGAGGCCTTGATTTGTAAACGAAATCGGTGATTAGATCGAAGAATTTACGAAAATGCCTTGAGATTGGTGTGATCAATTAATTTTAGAGGGCGTATCGTTCTATTTTTGGGTGACATTATCTCAGTCATCCAAAATATATGTCAATACTGAAAATAGCAAATTCTCAATGAAATTTGAGAGTCCATCAATAGCATTTTGATAGAAACAGATCTTCATGCACGATATATATATGAGAGCGTCTGAGCAAATATGTGTATGTGAGAGATTTGAGATTCTGGATCGATCAGGGAAGCGAGCAGGCTCAGCAGGTGCCCGTGGGCGCCCGCGAAGGCTGGAGCGCCAGGCCGCCATGCATGCTACAGCCTTGTATGCCAGCCAGCCTTGTAGCCATATGACTTCTCCCATTCTATATCTCTCAACGGGGTTTGCACTCTGTCAAGGTTGATCCAAAAAGAGTGCCCAAACTCCCACCAGGGAGGCTATGCACTCTAAGAGGAGAAGAGGAGATCAGAGTGCCCAAACTCCCACCAGGGGGAGGGCTATGCACTCTAAGAGGAGAAGAGGAGATCCAAAAGAGCTGACCGGGGGAGGCTATGCACTCTAAGAGGAGAAGAGGAGATGAGAAAAATGTGTCTTTCCTCTTAGCCCTGGGGTTTTATAGACCCACTATAGGAACAAAAGCGTAAAACAGCTCAGCCAAGCTCAAAGCCAGATCAAAAGCAGTTGGACCCGTGGAGCCATGCTTTCGCCGTAGCCAGTATACGCCCCAGCCAGCAGCTCGGCCAGCTTATCTGCGCCCCAGCCCATATGCAGCATCTCGGTAGTCGGTCCACCGTCAAGATCCGGTCCAGTAAGCAACTCGCCCATGACATCGCAATAAGCCAGCCTTCGTGACGCGGACGCCATAGACCTGTCGCCAACCCTTCGCCTCGCTTAGCGTTCGACCGCGTTCGATACCAGTGCCAGACCAGCCCATGACAGCATCCGGCCCGTTCGGCCAGCGTCAGTCCCACGACCCGTAGAACCCCAGACGATGACCCGTTAATGTAGCGTCTTGTGCGCGCTCATGTCTTGCGTAGCCATCAGCCAACGCCCGTGGAGCTCCAGCGCCCGGCAGCTCCTTAAGCTCCGGATCGATCAATCTCGAAATCTCTCGCGCTACCACACATATTTGCATCGACCCCGGTTATAATATTGTGTCTTTGTTATGAAGATCTGTTCTATCAAAATCGCGGTTGATGGACTCTCGAAATTTCATTGGAGAATTTGCTATTTTAGTATTTGACATATATTTTTTGGATGGCGAGATAATGCAAAAATAGAAACAGCGATCGTCCTCGAGAAAATTAATTTGATCAAGCGAATCTCAAGGCATTTTGAAATTCTTGATCTAATCACCGTTGGCAAACTTAGTCAAGCGGCCAGTCGATGAGGCGAACATAGCGATCAAGCATAGTGCGATCGAACTTCGAATCGACTCGAGATCGAGCTATGGAGCATGAAAATGGATCTGATCAGTCAAATGGTCACCAAAGCGACATATTTATAGTCGGTCGAGCGGCGTCAAGGCGAATCCAAGTCAGAGATCACCCAATTCCGACATCATTAAGGCGCAGATCATCAAAATACACCGTTTGATCGGGGGGGATCGCCTTGGAGCATCCGTCCGGATGGTTATGGGAGTGGTTGGAGTTTTCCACGAATTTACACACTCCCAAAATCTATAAATGAGCTTCATTCTCACCAAGGACGGAATCGATTTGAAGACAGAGCTCGAGAACCTCCGGTCGACCTTGTGGCACGATCTAGCACCACGGTGCCACCACCGTAGTGCACGAAGATCGGAGCTTAGAGATCGCCCCAGGACTAGAAAAGACCGGTTGCTCCTTTCTCCGAAGATCGAGGTGCTCCCGGAAGATCCATTCACGCTTTTGGGAAACTTCTCCCTTGGGTTGAGTTGGCCAGATGTTATCTACACTCGGAATATTGTTTTAGCCTACACCTTCTTCTCAGAACTAACGAGAAGCGGACGTATCTTTGAACACATGGTGAAAGTTCTGGTAGGCAAGGCGTGGTTTTCCCTTAGCGGGTTTTCCGTATAACCCCGTGTTCATATCCCCTTGTGTGTTGGATAATTTTTGACGAAGATCTATCTAGGAATAAAATTCTCTAGCACGCAGCTTTAAGCGGTGGCGGCAGTTCCCATTGCTATATCTCCACTTATGGTTGGTAAGCGGGGTTTGCGCTCCAAGCTCATTCTCGGGGATCAAGGGCGCCAAGTCTCCAACACTTCTCTACATAACGGACTTACGTCCCCGGTGAGGGTCCGTCGGGCCCTCTTTGGAAGATCGCGTTCAAGGATGGAGGATTCGAGCGAAATTCTTGACTCTGAGAGGGCAAAAGCGTTACCGCTGGAAGAGCCCGCGGGTTCGCGACCTCGGCATAATCAGATTTTCTTCACGAGAATGATTAGGAATGGGATCAACAAGTAGAGAACCCGCACCACATCCGGATCTTTGAACTTACGGATCGCCGGTTACTCACCCACGAATGGCTCCTGCGTATCGGTGAAACTCCACGTCACCTCTGCGATGAACTGACGGCAGTGCGGGAAGAGTTCCCGGCAAACAATCGAATGATCCATTCTCCGCCTCTTCAAAACTTCGTCCCTTCGGCGAGATCATCTCGCAATACGCGAGATTCAAGCTTCCGGCATGGACCCTTACGATGCCGTCGTCGATACGAGCATATCGATCACTTTGAGCGATCATGCACATTCGGCGTCAAATGACTCGTCTTGTGTCGGTATTCCCGGCGACTCTCAAAGGGCTCGTGCGGTTATTCACCATTAAGTCCGTCCGATCATTTGGAGAGCTTCGCGGATTTTTTGTAGAGCAGTTCTGGCGAACAAGAGAATCATCGGGGATTCATCACATCTCTCGAATCGGAGCGATGGAGAGTCCCTCGAATACTTCGAGGTTCTCTCCTCAAACAGATACCGGGAGTAGATCGAACTTTTGAGGCGTGCTTCTCGGAGGACTCCGGCGGGGATACTTATTCATCATTAATGCGGGAGCAGTCCATTCTATGCTAACTGGTCCACCAGAATAGAGGCACAATCTCCGGCGAAGCCATCGGTGCTCATCGACAGCAGTTTGAACCACCAAGCGTGCGGAAGAAGGTTCCCAAAGATGATGTTCAAACATCTCGAGAAAAGAAGAAGCGACAACCTCCCCAAAACCTCCTCTGGCGACCTCGGATGACTCGAGAGAGAAAATATCTGACTCTCAACCCGTCATGCGAACATCCTCGCTATTCGGGAAGAGGATGGCGTCAAGTGGCACCTTTAAAGCACGGAATTGGAAATCAGAGAATTACGCCACTTTCACGCGGAGGACCCCGAGGAATGCCACCAAGGAGGAGATTGAAAGACTAATCGTCGGGTATCTAGGCCGTTTATACAAAACCAACCCTCGTCAGCAAATCTTTGGGGCAACCGGCTGGAAGGCATGGCGGTGGAGAGAGATAAACAATTGCGGGGAGGGGTGTTATCAGCCAAATATTCATTCTTTCAGAGCGAGCCGAAGAAGCCGGGTTGACCATTCTATCACCTTTGATGATTTAGATCTAGAGGGCTTTGCATCCCACATCAAGATCCCTTGTCATCGGTGGGTGATCCATGCTTCAATATTAAAGGATATTGATCGACAATGGGAGTTCGGTTGATGTTCTTTTTTACTCCACTTTCCTTAGCATGGGTATAGAAGAGAAGCTTCAACCAGCGGCGGTCCATTTGTATGGATTTGATAATCGACCGTATTAGTGGAAGGGACAATCGGTCTTCCGTAACTCTTGGAGAATTTCCCGACCGCCACTTGATACTGATTGTAGTCAAGTCAGTCAGTGTACAATGCAATATTTGGGAGACCTCTCCGGTCATATTGGCCGTCACATCGTACCTCACCTCAGATGAAATTCCGACACCGGTGGCATCGGTGGTAAGTGGGAATCAACAGATAACTGGCGTCTTTATATCAAGCAAATTCATTCGTCGGTAACCCTTAACATCGAGAACTTGACTCGAGATGAGGATGCCTCACGAAAGGGCTTCTCCAGGTTGAAGATGTAATTTATCTTCCTATCTCGAGTGATCCATCGCGAAAGGTGAAGGTGGGATCGTTGTCTCGTCGAGAAATCGAATATCATAGATTTTTGCGTAAAATCAAGATATCTTTGCACGGCGCGCTCGATATTACGGGCATTGACGGAAGTCATTATGCACTCCCTCAAAGTTGACTCAAACCTGGCGGTGTCTGAAGAAAAGAACCTTCTTACGAGCGATTGCGGTCATAGAACAAGAAATCACCAAACTTACGGAAGTCAAGTTCATTCGAAGTCTACTACACGGTTGGCTAAGCGTAGTGTTAGTCGAAAGGCCAGCGGTTCGGAGAATATGCATCGACTACACTAACGCGATCGTGCATGCCCAAAGATAGCTTCCCCTTCCCATTGTCGACTAGTTGATGCGACATCGGGTCGGATCTTTGAGCTTCATGGATGCTATACAATCAACCCGGGATAGGTCAAAGGTCCTTAGTGGACTTCCCGACCTCTTCCATACGGTTAACATCGTCGAGTAGCCTTCGATAAATAACCTTGGATAAGTTGGCAATCCTATAGGCGCAACTTTCTCCATAACGGTTAACATCATCGAGTAAGCGCTCGATACACACCGGATAGGTCAAAATCCCAGTTGATTCGATCTCTTCCATACAGTTAACATGTCGAGTAGCGGCTCGATAAACAACCTTGGATAAGTTGGCAATCCTCATAGGCTCAACTTTCTCCATAACGGTTAACATCATCAGTAAGCGGCTCAGACCGGATAGGTCAAAATCCTCGGCGGATTCAATTCGATCTCTTCCATGCAGTTAACATTCGTGTAGCGCTCGATAAACAACGCGGATAAGTTGGCAATCCTCTATAGGCGCCTGCAACTTTCTCCATAAGCAGTTAACATCATCGAGTAAGCAGCTCAGATACCCTCGATAGTCAAAATCCTTGGATTCAACTCGACCTCTTCCATGTTAACGCCATCGAAGTCACGCTCGAAAACAACCTCGATAGGTCAAAATCCTAGGATTTAACTCGACCTCTTCCATGTGTTAACGCCATCAGTCACGCTCGACAAACAACCTCGATAGTCAAAATCTTCCGGATTCAATTAACCTCTTCCACGTTAACGCTCTCGAGCACACACTCGACAAATGCCGGATAGGTCAAAGATCCCCGCTAACCACTGCTGCCGACTACTGCCGCCATTATCACGGCCATCACCGAATCTCCGGCGGTTATCTGAACCTTCCGGCATCATTTTGACTACTGCTCGCTTGCGAGCACACCCGCCGTTGCCACCATTACACGATTACGTTGGTTACTACATCATCGGCACTGGCCGGTCACCATCATCGCCGGTATCTCGCTCATAATTGACGCAATCAATCATTGATATCAGCCACCACATGGGCCACCATCGTTGAGTCATCGAACCTCGCTCGGTTATCGTTCCTTCATCGCCTCCAAACCGACGGCCGGCTGGCTAGTTGACGCCGAGATGAAAATTATTCCAAGGAGAGTGCCAAACTCCCACCGGGGAGCTATGCACTCCGCTTGGTGGAGATGAAGAGATAAAGGTTGATCCAAAAGAGGAGCGCGAGCAAACCCGTTACCAACCATAGTGGAGATATAGAATGGGGAACTGCCGCCTCATGACGGCTAAGCGCGGCTGAGAATTTTATTAGATGCAGATCTTCGAGCCCAAAAATTATCCACACAAGCGGGGATATGAACAGGGTTATCGGAAAACCAAGATGGAAAACCACCGGCCTGTACAGAACTTTCACTATGTGTTCAAAGATACAGGTCCTGCTTCGTAGGAGAAGAAGGTGTGAGCGAATCAATATTAGTGTAGAAAGAAGAACTCCAACTCGTGGAGAAGTTTCCCAGCGGAGGCCGATCTTAGCAACCTCGATCTTCATGAAAGGAGCAAACCTTTTCTAGTTCCCTGAGGCGATCTCTAGGGTGAGCTCGATCTTCGACCACTGGTGGCTATGGTGGTGATAGATCATTCGGTCGATGCTGGCTCGAGCCTCGGTCTTCAACCGATTCGGCCCCTGGTGAGAATGAAGTTTATTTATGATTTTGAGTGGCCTTGTAATTGGAAAACTCCAACCACTCCCATAACCATCTCGGACGGACCCAGGCGATCCCCGATCGACGGTGTATTTTGATGATCCGGTGCCTTAATGATGTCCAATTGGGTGATCTCGACGGATTCGTTTTGACGAGCGCCGATCCGACTATAAATATGTCGCTTTGGTGACCATTTGATGGATCGATCCATTTTCATCTCGGCTCCGATTGGATCGCCGGACGACTACGCTGATGTCGCTATGTCGTCTCATCGAGACTGTTTGACCGTAAGCTTCAAATCGGTGATTAGATCAAGAATTTCAAAACGCCTAGATTCGACATCAAATTAATTTCTCGGCGACGATCGAAAAGATAAATCGACAAAAGATTTGATTTATAAGTACAAAAAATAATCTTAATTTATCAAGATTAAATGATAATATAATATTTAATAAGACACATCCGAGAAAAAAGATTATGTGGTCGACTTAATGCAGTGGGATAAAAAATTATTCTTATTATCGTTGTATAACATGCAAATTTATCAATTTTTTTTCTTATGCATGTATTAATGCATTGGGGAATAAACTTAATTTGGACGAAATTCCGTGTCAACTTAATAGAAATTAGATCTCAAGTTTCGATGCCTTCATCGAATTTAAATATGTTTACATTCATTAATGATCTAACAATTTTTTATTTGTAGTTGACTCATTGCTCATTGAGTAAAATATTAGTCTAATAAAATAAATAAAATTAAATCAAATAAATGTATCTATATTCAATTCAATGCTCTTTTTATATGAAAAAAAAATTTAAGTTTTTATAATGCAATATCCTTTAGTTTTCATGTAATTTAAAACATTTATTTAATTATAAAATACTTCAAGAAAACTAAAATATATATTTAAAGGTATTAAATTTTTAATGGGATATTGAGCTTCTTTTATAAAAATTAATTTTTTAATCGGATATCGAGATTTTTTATAAACTTTAATTAAATATATATAAAAATAATTTTTTTTTTAAAAAAAATGATGAACTGTAAATCTTATATGTATATCAAATTAGTGCTCTGAAAAAATAATTTTTCCTTTTTTTTTCCAGTGACCCTTAGATCAAAGTTTGTGTTTTGAATCATCAGTAATAATTCTTTTTTTTTTGGCCAACCTTTTTTGCGGGTGTGGTCCCAAGTCACATATCACGTGACCCACGTGTGTTTTTTTCTCTCTCTTGAGCTTTTCCTACCTAACTCGGTAAGCTACTGTTAAAATTTTTAAAATTTTTAAAATTTTTTGAAAATTTTGAGTGAATTTAATTATAAAATCATACCTATAATATATATATATATATATATATATATATATATATATATATATATATATATATATATATATATATATAGGATTTAAACTCAAAACTTCTTGGTTAAAAATCAAAGCTTTCAACTACTAAACTAAAATGTATTACACTTAAAATTTATAATTAGAAGTGGAGCATGATCCGAAAGATCTATACGAATTTTTAAATATGTTGCATCTTACACACTATACTTCACCTACAACTAATATAAATTATATTATTTTATGAATTTTAAAAACATAATTCATCAATTTTAAAAATAATATAAAATATTATATTATTATATAAATATTAAGAAAAATAATTCATCAATTTTATTTTGATTGCAAAAATATTAGGACATAAAAATGTAGGATTATCACAATAATATAATGACAATAAAAAGTTGATGTCAAGATGAAATAAAAACAAATGAATAAAAAACCAGAGAGTATTTTCTTTTGGATAAATTACGACTCAAAATCTTCCCCTATTAAAAAAATTAATTTGTGCTTAATATTTTATAATGATCAGAATTATTTTGATTAAATAGTCATGCAATCTTTACTATGATGACTTATTAAATATGATAGAAGATATAATTTTAACTTTTAAAATATTTTTAAATTATTTGTTATTCTTGATGAATTTGTCTGATATATCAACTCCTTAAGTCTTTCTTTAAATATTAACAATATTAATTTATATTAAATAAAAATAGTTTTTTAATACCTTTTAAATATTAAAATATTACATAAAATAAATTTAAGGAAGATTTACATATAGGAGATAATTCTTATATTATATATTTAGGTTTCTAATATCTAAAATTTGATATTTATAAATATAATATTTTTATAATGTATAAAAATATGTATTTCATTTTAAGAAAATAAATGATTATGTTAATTTTTATGTAATATTAAAGATTTAAATATTATTTATATAAATATTAAAATTTAAATTTTAGATATATAAATATGTAAAGATGATATGATATACATAAATATCTTTAAATTTAAATATTTAAGAGTTAAATGTATAAATAAAATTAATTTAATCTCAAACCTTATCGTTAGGCCCCAACTGTAGGGCTGAACCTCTCAATTATTCGTTGTGCATTAATTGCCTTAAAAAATACAGGAGAACAAATGACGACCAAGTTAGATAACGTTGAAAAGGTGAACCACAAGTGACGAATTCTGAAACGGAAGCAAGGCGTTTAGACGGCGCAGAAAGAAACACTGGTCTCCTCACGTACGCCCCATTAGAGCGCGCTTTTTTCCTCGAGCTCTCCACACTCAGCTATGGCGGAGAACGAGGAACCTCTTCTCAAGCCGTTGTATTACGAAGGCTGTCCTGGCTGCGAGATAGATCAGTGGAAGGACAACAACCGCGGTATTCCGTACAAATTGTTCATCCATGTTTGGTTCATTACGCTTTGCGCAAGTAATTCCTTACCGGATTCTTGTCCAAGAGTTTTTTTTTTTTTTTTGGGACAGTGTCAAGAGTTCTCTGTTGTTCTTGTTCGTATTCCATTAATTTTTATTTATGTAAAATTTACAAATCAATCATCTAGTACATATGTATTTGTAATTTAAACATCCTCTTTATTTTTTTGTATGTATGTGCATGTGCCACGATCAAATCGTTGGAAGTTTTATAAAAATGAAAAATATGAGTTGGGCTTTTATTTTTGGAGCCGTGTTCTTGTTTTTTTCATTTTTTTTTCTTTTTTTGTTGTAATGAAATTAGCTTCGACGTATTGTTATCCGGATGTACTTGGGTCTACTATGTTCGATTGTTGTTATCGTTGAACTGGCTAAGATTGAGGTAGGTCACGATTGATGGCTTTTTCAGTGGTTTCTATTTGATTGAGGTATTAAAATGTCGATGTAATAGCTTGTTTAGTTACAAAGCATTTGAGTAGGTGATCGAGGGACTTCGCCTCCCTTCGAACCCTAGCTCAAATGCATTAACAAAATTTGCTCACCGCCATTATCAAAAAAGAAAAAAGAAGAAGAAGAGCGATGTTCTTTCCGCAGTCTCCGGAATTTGAGGGAAAACCGTTGGTATAATTGTTTTGGATTTAGATATCTCGAACTTCTGTTCCGTTTGGATCAAGCTTTATTGACCTCCTAAATAATGTATTTCGTATGGAAATCTTTTCTCCTTTTTCCGTATTTCAGTAAATATGGGAGGGAGCCTGTCTCATTTTGCTTGCACCGTAGTATAATCTGCTAAACAACAACTCGTTATTTCTGTGTTCGAAGTGGGCTACGATTGAGGCAGCTCAGGATTTATCATCCTTCTCTTATTTTCATTCGGTTGATATTATTACCTTTCTTTTAACATGAAAATCTTCCGGTTTATATGTTTTTTCAAACTAATTAGTTGATTTTGATATAAATGTTTGTCTCTATTACATATTTAATTCTTATCAATTATTTATAAAGCTTGTTTAATGTTTGTTATGTCTTAATGCTTAGAACAAAAATATTAAAATAATTCAGTTTTCAAAATTTGATTTTTTTTTAATAAACTTTCCATACATGTGCATTACTGCGAGTATACCAAACTCTCTGTTTCTAGCTTATGAACATGAATGGGTCATAATAACACTAACTTTTTTTAATAAGCTTTCCATACATTTTTTTCTTAATGAAGAGCAGAATGCAGTCGAAAAATGAAAAAGAAGAACAAAGAAAAGAGAATATTGGTCTGCCCATTTTTTGGTAGATGACAATACTTTTTTGTAATACAAGCAAACCACATTTTCTTGGGTGTAGGAATGCTAAACTATGTAGAAATTCATCCTTAATTCAAATGAGAGATAATGCATGAAAGTTGATGGAAATATCTTACATTTTAAGGAAAGAACTCTTGTATTCTATACTAAATATTCTTCAGGTTATTATGCTCTAAGTTCAAATTTTCTAATGTAACAGAACTTAAGCAGAAACTGAGTTTTAAATTTTCTTAAGCTTATTTAAACTTTTGAATGAATTTAATCCTTTATCAAGCCTTTACATAATTTAGCTAAAATTATTTGTCAAAATAATAATCAAACACATAAACATTTTATCGAATTGATGAAGTTTATTTATACCTTTTTTAGTTTTCAAATGTAACAAAAAAAAGTATAATTTATATTTTTGTTGTATCTAAAAAAATATGCACGCATGTAGATAAAAATAATTCAAAACAGTGATTAAAATTTTTATGTGAATTTAAAAGAAAAAACCACGGGCCTTATCAAGCTGATAAATTTGTTGTTAACCCGAGGGCAGGATTGGCTAGTTTACGTCATTTTCTGAACTTGAAAAGTAATAAACCGGTGGCATCATAGTCATTCCTTTTGTTGTCAAAATATCTGCTTTATTTCTTGTCAATCTTTTTTATTATGTAGTGAAATCTTGTTTTTGTCATTGCATTTATCTGTAAATTTCATAAGATATTCTGGTGATGGATGGAAACACCAACAATTAAACATTTGTTCCTTTGACGAATGAGTTCTAGTCGTAACTTCAATTCTTGTGGTTCTGCAAACATTAGTACTTAATTAAGTATCCTATATGAGCTGACAAAGTAAAATTAGAATGCTCACTTCAGATGTTGTTGGAATGAGATGGCAGCTGTAGTCCTGAATGGGGCTATCATTTTAATTTTCTTGAGATAATTTGAAAATTTGATACTTTGTTAATTTTTCATTATTGTATCGAATAATGTACTCTTAAGCTATATTTGAGGCAACTTTTTGCATGTAGTGTGGTCTGAACCGCACTGCAAATAGTTTGTGAGAAACTGTGTTTTGAGAAAGCTGTGGTGGGAATGTTGTGTTTTCTAACTTGACCTAGTAGAGTGCGGTGGCTGCTACTAGAAAGCTGCGGCTTGACTTTTTTTTAAAAAAAATTGTAATACCTATTGCGGTTTTTAAGATAGCAGCTTCTCCACCACTGCGTTTTCATAGCACTGCAGCTGTCTCAAATAGACCCAAGTGTCATGATTCTGTCTTATTTGTACTGATGCCCTAGCTGTTTTTTGTTGCGGTGTAATGGTGGAGGATTTGAGTGGGGTGATACCCTACCTCTTAGTAATTGAAATTAGAGAACAGTGTAGTGATGATAATGACTTCTATCTGAGCAACTGTGTTCTTTTTTTCTAATGAACATGTCGTAGCACTCCAAGAAGTTCTGCTTTATCATAATGAAATCTTTTGGTTTTTTGTTAATGGTTTTTTGTCTCTTTAAGATGGTTCTGGAATCAGGTTATTCTTTTGCAATGCACGTGTCCCAAAAAGCCATTTCAATACATTGCTGCTATTGCTATCAGACCTGCTCCTGCATTAGGCTGGTTTTATATTTTAATTCTTTTGATCATCTTCTATTTTTATGCTATATGGTACTACTTTATCAAGCAACGTTCCTTTCTTTCTTTCCTTCAAGCTAATTCTGAAACTGCTACATTTTTATTGCAGCTTTGCCAATATCATCCCTCTTTCCATTCTTGTACTTCATGGTATGTATAAATAAATAATTATTTAATCCGTTGAATCCTATCTGATTAGCCACATTTTGGTGTAATTTTACATTATCGTCATGTTATAATTGAATGATTTAAGTCTCCACGCACTTGTGTATATGTATTGAACAATTTTAGAATGATATTATTTTAAATTTTTTTGGAGAATTTTCATGTCATTTATTATTTGCATATGAACATAGTGTGCTATTTTATGATGAAGATGCTTAATATTTTGGAAATGAAATGTAGATTACTTTTGAATTCATCTGCTTTCACTGTGTAATGCAAATTCTTTTGTTTCATATATTTCTTTGCTTAATTCCTCATGTTTTTGGTGTAATAATCTTTCTATTTTTGGCTAGAGAGTTTCAACTCATTCCACATGTACTCTTTGCATGACTTGAACTGCCAGAATAAAAATATTTATTAATATGCATTTTTTTTGGAACCATTTGAGCTATTTTCATGACAAACTCACACACTTATGTATTCCTCAAGATTCAAACTCGAGTTCTCCGAGAGTGAAACAAGGCCTGAACCAACTAGTTGAGGCAAGGAACGCTTTATTTACATGTTATAAAAAATGAATTTCACTTAGAATCAGATGCTGCTCTTTGCTACTTCAATAACTTGTTAACGTTGAAAAATAAAGAGAATAAAGGCAAGTGGAACAATATAAAAAAAAGATATTGTATTTATTTCTTAGTGCAAGAGGGAGCCAAGGTAGTAAGTGCAAAATATTAGGGAAGTAAATGCTCTATATTTTCTTTCTTATTACAGATAAAAAAATAAATATTATTATAATGTTTTATTATAAGGTTATAATTATTTAACTTTGAAATTGATAACGTTAATAATAATGTTATTGAATTAATTTTATAACATTTAACATAAATTAATTAATAAATTTATAACTTAAAATAATAATCGTTAACAGCTATAAATCATAAATGGTGATTTAATAATTTACTTTTATTTTTTATCTATATTTACATGAGAATATGAGCTTGAATGGGATGAGAAAAATCTGAATACTCTCTTTTTCTTTCTTCATTCACTTTTCTTCTCATCATTCTATTCATTTCAATTTTGGGCAACAAGAGACATGCAATTAGTTTGAAATTTGCCGATCAGTCGTGGTGCACGCGCGATCAAGGCAAGGGTACGGGTTACATCTCATGATAGAAGAGAGAGTCACAAATTAGTGCACCCAAGACTTGATGTACTCCAAGGAAGTATCATCGACACGCCTCTCTCTCAGGTTATTTTAATCTTATTATTTTTATTTTTATTTGCTTAATTATGTTAAATTTATTTTTAAATTTTATATTATCAATTTATTTTTGTAGTTTTAACAATCTTAGAGTAGATCAATAATATTTTCTTTATTTTAATAATTTTTATCAAATAAAAAAATATCTATACAAATATTGCTTCGTCATGATGACGTTAAGCTGGAAAAATTTATAGGTACACATTTTAAATGATGATAAAAAACTTACATATTGGTTGACATGTTTATGATTAATTTCTGCAATATATAATCCTTCTTCATCTGAACCTAATTCGAAAAGAGAAAATAAATTTTCTTCTGATAAAGGGTTAGGTAAAGGAAAAACTCCACAAGAGATTAATTTTCTTTGTCTTGGATATATTTTTAATGTACTTTCCGATCGTCTATATGACATGTTTTATACATCAATATTTTTTTTGAGCTTTGAAAAATACTTGAAGCAAAATATGAAAATGAGGATGTAGGTCTAGAAAAATCTTCTGATGAATCATCCAATGAATATAAAATGAGTAATTCTCGCACTGTATTAGATTAAATAAATTCAAGATATTATTCATTATCTAAAAGAACATGTTATAAGCACCTTATAAATTTTGAAAAATTAGGAAATCTAATTTAAAGTATTTAAAAATTTGAGGTTGTTCAGCTAAACTATCTATTTCAGAACGTAAAAAGAGAAAATTAAGATCTAAAATTGTAGATGGTGTATTCATTAGATATTCTCTTAATAGTCCTATTTATAGATTGTTTATTTTTAATTTTGACGTTAGTGATATTTCTAATAATAGTTATATTTTTGAAGATATATTTCTTATGAAAAATAAATTTTAAAATCGATTGACCTATAATAAATAATGATGATACCGTCTTGACTAGTAAAAATGAGAAAAATATTAGAAAAAATAAAAGAATTAAACAAAAAGAAAATTTTAGGTTATCATTTTATTCTCTGTTAACTGAAATATTTATTTTAAAAGATAATCTTATCTTTTTTGATGAAGTTATGAATCTATAGATGCACCATTTCGGAAAGAAACTATTAATAATGAAATATATTACATTTTATCAAATAAGACTTGAATATTTTTTGATTTACCTCTTGTTTGTAAAACTATTAGATGTAAATAGATATTAAAAAAGAAAATTAAAATCAGATTGATATGTAGATAAATATAAAACAATATTAGTTGCCAAATGATATACACAAAAAAGTAATTTTCACTATTTTGATGTTTATTCTCTTATTGCAAAAATGTTCACAATTCATTTGTTTTTATTTTATCTTTAACATATAATCTAGTTTTACATCAAATATATGTAAAAATTGCATTTTAAAATGATGATTTAGATGAAGAAATTTATATAGATCAATCTGAAGGTTTTATAGCAAAAGACCAAAAAAATAAAATTTGGAAATTAATAGTCTTTATATATATTAAAGCAATCTCCTAAACACTACCTTTGCCGGTCCCAAGTTCGGATGTGAAAAGTGGAGGGTTGCGTTAGGTAGTCGACAACCAGCATAAAACTTGTCGAAATAATCATGACATGAATTGGGGGTGTGCACTAGTCAGTTCAAATCGAAAAACTGAACCAAACCGATGTTATTTGGTTAATCTGGTTCGATTTTTATGATTATTATTTAGTTTTTGGTTGAAATTGTGTTTATTCGGTTTTTGGTTTTCAGTTCGGTTTTAATTTAAAAAATTCGGTTTAAATCAGAAACCGACATTTTTTCTGACTTGAGTCTTGACTCTCACCGCTTCTCCGCCGATTAAGAGTTGGTTTTACGGTGTAACCCTATGTATGACTCCTTGTCTCCTCGACGCTTCGAGTTCGGCCTTTGAGTCCTCGATGGCCGATGCCATACACTTCTTCGAGAATCGAGAGTCTCGACTCTCGATTCGACTCTCGCTTCGACTTCATTCCTTAGGAGGACTGGAGGAGTTAGGGCATAGGCAATTTGAGATTCCGAATCCCTAATTTACGCATTCCACTTTCGGACTTTCGTCACTTTCCTATTCGAGGCTACTCCTTTCTTTTAATTTTTTGCCCCAAGAATGGATACGTGTTCTGTCTTCACTATTCACCTCTGATTTCGAAATTAATTCTCTTTGAAGGTAAGAAATAAATCCCCATTATCTCAACTCTTCTCTCTCTCTCTCTCTGTCACATCATTGTTGTTCTTTGTTGTGGTTGGTTGTTGATGGTTTGATGCTGTGAGCTTGTGTCGTGGACTATATTGCTTAAAGTATGTCGGATCACTTCCTTATATTCCGAATCTTTGTTGTGTAATGTGTTATGTTCTCTGTTATGACATTATTTCTGACCTGCAAAACAGGTTCTACGAAGGTGTTGTGCTGCATTCTTATAAGTATGTCGCTTTTGATTATACGGTGGTGGATTATGGATTTGATATTGTTTATTTACCGACCGACTTGATGGTCAATGGTCAAATCTTTGTATCTAGTATATGAAGCACTTCAGAGCGGTTTCTTTCCCCATTCATATCAAATGCCACACCCTGAACCTCACATGCATTCCAAGTGTGTAATGTGCCAATATTTCATCAAGTATTAAGATGCTTCATGTTGATGTTCATAAGTCATGACTGTCAGATTAGTTTTTTTATTAGGTATATTTGATGCAATTTTATCAATATTTTTTGACAGGAAATTTAGATCTTAGGGCATGGTTAATGTTATGCTTACTTCCAAATATAACAATTGTCAATTGCGCTTGATATAGTTGTATTGATACGAACTTGGTTAATGTTATTCGGTTTATGAAAAATCAAACCAAATAAACCGAATTAGATTTCAGTTTATTTGGTTCGATTTATACAATTTTTTTGTACTAATTTGGTCGGTTCGATTTTTTAAAAATTAAGATTTGGTTTGACCAAAACACCAACCGAATAAACCAAACCGACCGAATGCTCACCCCTAACATGAATCATTTAAATCATTATGTTAATGGGCATCTCTAAACGCCATGACTGAATACAGGAAAGTGTTAAATAAGCAAGGTTCCCACATACCGGGCAAAGAAGTTAGTTCATGAAATTAGAATTATGTTAGGATCTTGGAATATATGTACTTTATAGGTAAATTAATTAAATTAGTAGATATTATACCATGTAAAAGATAAATATTTTATGTGTTAAACTAAATGGGTTGGGGAAGCCAGGAGATTGATAGTTTAGGTTTTAAACTTTGGTATTGGTAGGTCGATAAAATGCAGAAAGGTGTGATTATATATATAAGTTGGAAGGATAATATTATAAATATTAATAGATGTAGATAAAATTATAGCTTTAAAGATTATTGTTGATATAAAAGATTATCAATGTTATAAGTGTTACGCCCAGTTCAATGTAGTTCTCAAAAGAAAGATTTTAGATTGAATTAGAGGGATTAATACGTAAGATACCTCTTGAAAAAAAAGTATTTATTGGAGGAGATTTAAACGAACACGTGACAGAAAGAAGATTTTAAAGATTCATATGGATTTGTAATGAAGAAGGTAGGATTATATTAGATTTTGTCTTAAATTTTATGATTTTGTAATTCTAATATTTTATTTAAGAAAAGAGAGAACATATTATTACTTATAAAAATGGATCTAAAAACAGATTGATTATTTTCGATAAAAAATAGATCGCTTAGATCAGAAAGATTGCAAGTCATTCCAAGTGAAAGTTTAAGTACCCAATATCGATTGTTAGTTTTAGATTTAAGATGAAAGATTGTAAGAGGAAAAATAAATCAAATTATTGTCCTAGTATTAGATGAAAATGCTAAAACATACAAATAAAAATATTTTTAAGAGCAAACTACAAGAGCTTAGAATTTGGGACGTAAGGAAGTTAATGTTATGAAAAATAACAGTAAATTAAGGTTAAAAATGTCAAGAATCAAAAGGAAAAACTTCTTTAATAAAAATAATGAAGAAAAGAAGCAAAGAAAATATAAAAAATAAGAAGTATTATTATAAAATTTGATTTAGATGTAAAAACTCGAAGAATTAGGAGAGATATAAAATGGCCTGTAGTGATTCTAAGAAATCAATATATGATGCAAAAAATTTAGTTTTTAGTTATTTATATAATAGATTAGATATCAAAGAAGGTCAAAGATGTATGTTTAATAACCAAAGAGATACGGTAAGAAAACATAGTCGAAGATGGCGATGAAAATAATAAAGTGCTTTTCTTGGAAAAATGATATTGAAAATTTGGATGAGGTATTTTGATAAACTGCAGAAGGATGCGAAAGTACAATTGATTTTTGCAACCTTAATACCTTAAACATAAATAAGAGAATTTTATTTTATTGTTGTATTAGCAACTGAAGTTAGAAGCTTCAAAGAAAATGAAATGTGGAAAAACAATAGACGATGATATTCCAATAGAAGTGTAAATGTTTAGGAGATCAAGAATTTTTGGCTTACAAATCTTTTTAATATTATTTTAAAAAAAAGACGCCAAACGAGCGAGTGGAGAAAGAGTTTGTTGGTTCTATATTTAAGAATAAAGGTGATGCACAAGACAAGAAATTATAGTGGAATTAAGTTAATGTGTCATACATTAAAATTATGGGAGAGAGTAATTGTGCATAGGTTATGATGTGATACAAAAGTTTCTCACAATCGGTTTCATGCAGGTAGATCTACTATGGATGCTATACATTTTTTAAGAGGTTTGATGGAGAAGTATAGAGAAAGTAAGGAGGATCTACATATGATATTTATTGATTTAGAGAAAGTTTATGATAAAGTTTCAAGAGATGTTTTTTGGAGAGTTCTAGAATAGAAAGAAGTTGATATTGATTATATTCAAGTAATTAAGGATATGTTTACTAGAGATGTTACTTGTGTCCAAACACAAGGAGGATTGACAAAATATTTTCCTTTTTCAGTTGGATTACATCAAGGATCAGCTTTAAGCCCTTATCATTTTGCTTTAGTTATGGATGTTCTTACTAGGCATTTACAGGAAGTTATACCTTGTTGTATGCTTTTTGCTGATGATATTCTTCTTGTTGATAAGACTAGAGAGAGAGTCCAAGAGAAACTTGAATTATGTAGGTTAACATTAGAGTTTAAAGGTTTTAGTTTAAGTAGATCTAAAACAGAGTATATGAAGTGTAATTTTAGTTGTAGAAGTTCTAGTGGTAGTGTTGTGACATTAGGTGAAGAACTCATTAATAAGAGTGAGCGATTTAGATATTTAGGCTCTATTGTTCAAAATGATGGTGAAATAGATGGAGATGCTATTAGTAGAATTCAAGTTGGATGGTTGAAGTGAAGGAATGCATCTAGTCTGTTGTGTGATAGAAAAGTTCCACTTAAATTTAAAGAAAAATTTTATAAGATGGTGGTAAGACCTGTAATGACTTATGGTGTAGAATGTTGGCCAGTAAAAGAGAAGCATAAGACTAACTTAAGCGTTACTGAGATGAGGATGCTCAGGTGGATGAGTGGCTTTACTCTTAGAGATAAAATGTGAAATGAGTATGTTCAGAAAAAAAAGTTGATTGTGGGATAAGATTAGAGAGTCGCTTTAGATAGTTTGAAAGCGTCCTACCATCATGACTGGTTAGGAGTGTAGATGCATTATATTTGCCTTATGCTTAGAAAGGTAGAGGTAGACCTAAAAAGACTCGGTTAAGATGTATAAAAAATGACCTTAATATACTTGAATTAAATGAAAATTTAACACATAATAGGACACAATGGAGATGAATGATTCATGTAGCCGACCCCACTTAGTGGGATGAAGGCTTGTTGTTGTTATTTAATACTACATTTTTAATATAAAAGATTAAGATATCATTCATCAATTGATCTCCAATTTTAATTTGCAGTCGATTTTTTATAATGATCATAGTACAGAAAGCTCTCTCAACACTTGTTGTAGTATCAGATAAAACTAATGTTTGTTTTAATAATTTGAAAACACTAATTTATAAAGTTGCCTTTTTGGTTTGGATTATTTGCTTTACAATACTTAATATTTTCTAAAGATGAAAATTATGCATTAGATCGCATATCCATAATATTATAGGCTTCGAAAATTCACGCTTGACTTCTTGATGAGGAATGGTTTTGATTTTTGTTGGTTTAATTTCTAGAAGACAGATGAATTTAAAGATATGACGATACTTAAATATTTTACTCTTATTTTGTGAGGACTTTATTTCTAGCTTTAGGTTTTTATGGTAAATTACCCTTTCTAGTGATGAGAGAAAACTTTTGATTAAAGCTAGTTATTAGGTCTATAATTGCTTAGAATATAGTAACAACAGTTTGAGTTTTTCGATTGTGAAATTCATCACCCCAAAGTTAAAGCAGATAGTTGGAGAAATGATGACAATCATGATCATGATCACATAGTTTTTGTCATCTCAGGCTATCGCGATCCCTGGTTTACATAATCAGAGGAGGTAGTTGATTCAATCTGACCAATGGATTCTCGACAACATTCATGGGTTGCTTCGTCCAAGAACACTTTATAGACTTAGGGTGATTGTTTCTTAAGGGGACAATCTAAGTCAACCTTAGTTTATAGATGTCTTTATATCTTACCAAGTGCTTTATATGATTTATAAGTCAAAGAATAAAGCCATTAGGGAATATATGATTTATAGTCATGATTGTAATTTAATGGCGTAATTTAACGGCAAATCACTCACTCAAAGGGCTCTAGTCGTAGCTAAAATTCATGTGGTGCAATTTAGCGGCAAAATCATGCAGATGACATATGTCATATCCTTAGTAACAATAGATTATTTGAGAGTGACTATAATGACACGCTTGATCATATATTTGTTTTTTTGTAGCTAGAGTTTTCTTAAATTAACACCCTCTATTAACAATTGCGGAGAGTAGATGAATTTTGATTTAAGTCTTTTAATGATGAATTTCACTAAGTTAATATCTTTAATTCAAAATTTTTTATCATTTTTATAATTGATTGAATTTTATGTTTTGGAATGATTTGATGTTCAGAGTTTAATTTTTTTTTAATAGAAATAAACCCTTCTGGTTGAAGTCTTCAATCAACAGGGCCATCATTAGGGCATAACCAACTCTGTTTGTTTATTAACGGAGGATTGGGTCAATAATCTATGCGTGATTCAAATGTACTTTAAAATTTATCATATTACAAATCTTGTCAACTCTGCCTTGATCATGGAGGATCAGGTTTATAGTTAAAATCTATGATCATGTTTTCAATATCAAAACATAGAGTTTGTAATTTCAAACAAAAATTTTTTTATTAAGGTCTTTGATGGTCGTATACAAATATAAAAATAATTTTTTAAATGTCAATCACATAGTTTTGAACTAGTATTATCAAGAGGATCAGACTAATCAAATAAGACTTATGACATTGCCATATAGAAGAAGCAACCTGTTTGGGAGAGTATGCGTGCATCAATTTTGAACAATTTAAATTTTAAAGGAGACATATTACAAAATAAATATCTAGTTGTAAAAATGTTATCACACTTCTTCAAAGAGGGTTAATACAAGCAATTTTAAGGGGGATTTACATACATATCACACAATTCTTATGTATTTACAAATCTAACTAAACTTCATTATATATATATATATATATATATATATATTTTAATCTTCAATATCACATCAAAAATATCATCATCACTCACTTTTTAAAAGTGAATGCATCTTTTTAAATATAGAAAAGTGTTAAATAAATAAATATCTAATTTTAGGTGTTTGATACGTAAATAAATAAGAATTAAGTAGTACGTATGTAAATCTTTCTTAATATTTTATGCCTCCGTAGGTATCCTCAAACATTATATTTGAACATGAAACACCAGTGTCGGGGAACATGCAGGTAATTCAAGAATGCTTGCATGTCTTTCAAAGTAAGATTGAATTTAGGCCAATTAAGTTTTAACCTGCGAAATATCCTCAGACATTAGGTTTTGGAGTTCATGTGTCGTGGCACATGCGAATGTTTTAAAAAAAAATTCAAATGACATCTTGTTTGATTTAAAAATTATGATCCACGAAACACATGCAAAGTTCAAATTATCCGTATTTATCATGTATGCAAAGACATGATCATTTTGGTACATGCATCATCTTTTTTAACATTTGAATTAAATTATTTTATGTATATGTTTTACCGTTAAAGAAACTTATGCAAACAATTTATGCCCCCGTAGGTATCCTCAAACTGGATTTGTTCCTTACAAAAATATACAGAACACAAGCTTTGATCAGTTGAAAATAACCAAAACAAATATTTTAAGCACTGTACAACAATTATAAACAATGAAGAGAAGTACACAGTTTGTGTACATGTAAAAAATGAAGTATAAAATATGTGTTCAAGAGCAAAAAGTTATCATAATTAGTTAAAGTAGGCATACACTGTTTGTACACCACAAATTATGTATAACACATTCTATCTATGAGTATAAACATTAAATCTATCCACGAAGTAGAAGTTCATAGGGTGTTTACCAGCCAAAACGTGCAGTACATCAGTTTTGAACAGCTAACCTAAACTGACACAATTATTTCAAATACTAAAATAAGCACTGAAGACAAGTATACAAGGTGTGTACATGTGAAAAAATGCAGTATTCATTATGTGTATGAATAAAAAGCTATCACAACTAGGTAAAGCATGCATACATTTTTTGTACTACACAACTTATGCATAACACATTCTATATGTAAGTACAAGCAACAAATCTATCCACAAAGCAGGAGTGCACAGGGTGCGTCCTAAATAAAACATTCAGTACACGAGTTTTTAACATCTGATCTAAACTAACACAAGTATTTCAAATACTAAACAACAATCCTAAGTATTGAAAATAAGTACACGTGGTATATAAATGTGAAAAAATGCAGTACACAATATATGCACAAGAGTAAAAAACTATCACAACTAGTTAAAGCAGGCATACACTAGTTGTACAACACAAATTATGCATAATACATCCTATGTATAAGTCTAAACAACAAACTTGTTTATGTAACATAAGAACACTGGGTGTCCACCTTAAAAATTATGCAGAATACAAACTTGGAATAGTTGAAAACAACAAACATAAGTATTTCAAATACTAATAAGCAATAGTAAGCACTAAAACAAGTACAAGGTGTGTACATGCCAAAAAATACAATACACACTATGTATACAACAAAAAAAGATAACTTGTTAAAAGAAGCATATAATATTAACATAAATTATGCATAACACAATCTAAATACAAATCCATACAATAAACCTATCAACATAGCACAAGTACATTGGGTGTGTATCTAATAAAAATTGTAGTGCATAAGTAATCAAAAGCACTTAGAACTAAATAAATTTGGTGTAAAGTACAAAATATACAATACTCACTCTATGCAGTAGTTTAAATAGCAATCAGATGCACTTAGAACAACTACGCAGTATTTGAACCTACAAAATCATGCATTACACAAACTTTTTAGAAGTGAAAGAAGCAAATATGTTGTGCGCATCAGAAAATAGGAAGTACATGCAAATGTACAATACTAAATAGAAAGGACAACCACTAACAGCAATATATACAATACAAATCATGTGTACGAGTACATGAGAACCACTTATAACAACTACATTGGCTCTATATATTCTTTAAATGTGCAGTACGTACCGTGTGTACATTTTATGTACTTCCTATGTTCCCATGAGAATGGATAAAATATATATACAAGGGCTTATAAAAATGCTATTTACTGAAAAATTTGTGAAAATCCTAAATTTTCAATGTGCTTTTAGTCAAGTTGGACAAAAACATTACCTTATAGTCATTCAGTGGAATTCAGTGGAGGATCTGAAGATGTTGCGATAGTGATCAGTCGGACAATGAGAGGAAGACAAATGAGACTTCAAACGCCTGACGATGGGAGGAATCCTAAATGATAAAACAAATCCTACTTTCTACACAACGTAGAATTTGAAACACTTAGCATGTTTATTTCTTATCTTGTGTCAATCTGAGTCAGGTTTCATCATTTTTCAGGCATTAAAAAAAACATATGGCCGGACATGTGTCACACTTTGATTGAATTCTAGACATAGGTCTACATTCGGACTCACATGTAATATTGTTGCCTTAGTTTAGAGGAAGAAATTGAGATCTAGATAAAAATCATTTTATACATACTGAACAATTTAGCTTTACTTTTAGTTTATTTTCTTAATCTATTCATAATTAATCAATAATTTTAATATATAGTTTAATTCATCCTGCAAAAAATTTCATTGCTCATGCACCTTAAATTTTATTTCATTGTCTTGAAATACATGAGGATTTTGATGAGTTTTTCTATGATGTCTTTGGGCATTGTGGATGTCTCTTTTAGCTATTTTTGGCTTCCTGAATGCATTGACATTATCCATTTTTCGATCATACAACGTATGAGAGATTTTGATGATTTTTGCTTCTTATTCACATGATGTTGAGATGAAGTTCATCGATTACATCATTCTTGATGACTTAATGATGATGAGGATCTTTGTTATATAAGTTTAATGTTTTTTAACAAATTTGGATAGTTAGTCTTGCAAGTGGGTGATGTCTAGGTAGTTTGAATTATGATTAAATCATTTTGACCTCAATTCAGGTGATGTTTTCTTTTATGCTCATTATCTCTATCGTACTTCAATCGAATCGATTGCAAGTGGAGCATTTCATGCTTGATTCTCATGAAATCATGTCTAATGTTCGTTGTCATCATTATTCAACAATTTGATATGCGGGCCTTTCCTAACAATTTCAGCTCCTCGATGTGTCTTTATGGTGCCATGATCAAGATTGCAGGGGCAAGCAATGATAACACGATTTTGATTATAATTGAAGCAATTTAAGTCTACCCTCACACAATGTCCTGTCCATTTGCCATCATTTTGGTCACACTTTATTGATGTAGATTCTGGAATAGATGTATAGGTTAACAAATATAAGTCTAAAATTGCATATCAAGAATCGTTAAATCTTTTGAAGTTAAATCATTTGGATATAAATGTGTCAGCCTAATTAATTTATCTTTATTAAATGCGTTGAATTAATTATTTGGATTCAAATATATCACAAACAAAAATAATTTTTATATATGTTTTCATAAAAATTATTATTCAACTTATGAAGTTGCATACCAATTATTATGTAGAATATTTCAACTTGAAAATGATATGAATTTGTTATATGTCTTCAACTTTATGATGGATATATCTACAAGCCACCTAATTATCTTTCATCGAATGAATAATTATGTCTTGTTGATCATAAAATAAATATATTTTGTTAATAATACTTTAATTTATTATTAGTCATATCTTGCAGTTGCATTTTTTCATTTTCTTGTGACCCAACAATATCTTTATTTCAACAATACGAAGCAAAAAGAGATCTCAAATATTTGGATTTATTCCAATAAAATGTAAACCTCAACTCTTTGTTTAGAGGTTAGATCATCGTCCATCACATTTTCTAGTTCTTCAGTTATTGGGAACATTGAGATCAAACTCACCAATGACTTATAATGTGAATCTCACCACATAACCCTAGCACATCTGAGAGTAATTTTTTTGTTTAATCCTTATTCTTTCATAAGGTCATCTTTCTCTGAGTTGATCATGACTTAAGTGAAACACCAATAAGATTCATTAAATTTGAAGTTTGAAGTTATATTAAACATCAAAGTAGTTTAAGCACACACACACACACACACACACACACACACACAGATATATATATATATATATATATATATATATATATATATATATTGAAATAGTTATCAAAGTTAAGTGAAACTTATCTGAGAAATAATGAATATAGTGAGCTAATTTATTCTCATATAGAAATAATGTTTTCAACTCATTAAACTCTCCCCTCGTATTATTGGTCTCATCATATTCTTGATTCTACAGATTTGAATACTAAAATCATAGACTAAGAAGAGTTACTTAATTGTTATTTTTAAGGATCTAGTTGATGTATTAGGAACATAAATAATACAAGAAGAATGAATAGTTTGATTGTTTTCATTCATATGGTATAATATAATAGCCATTTATTCTTTTGTAAATATATCATTAGATTAATCGATTAAAATTGAAAAAAAAATCATCTCTTAGCTCTTCAATTATGAAATTTATTATTGCAATAGATGCATATATGATAATATCCTTTTGAATATCAGAAGCTATTAATTTTAATTTTTTTATAGAGCATTCTTTTGCACATTGCTATCTATATATGCATTATGTTCAACCAAAAAATTGCAGAAATTCAAGAAATATTTTGATTTATGAATTTGTCAGACTCATTATACTCTCTAAAAATTAATTCTTTTCTTAAAAAGAACTTTGCATAAACAACTGAAGTATTTAGACAAATATGATGTTCAATTATAGTATGATGAGAATGCTTTTGAAAAGCAATCTAATATGTTGCATTTATTTCATTAAGTTCTCATAATTTTAGCATGCATTATTTTTTGCACTATTAGGGCCACCACGAAGTTCAAATTATGTGCATTTTGTTTTTAAATTTGAAAATTTTTTCTTATTAAATACCTCGTTGTTCTCCATACTTTCTGTTTTAAAAATGTAATAACATAAATGCTATTCTTTATCTCGAAGGACATTGTTCTCTAACCAATAAGATTCCTACAATTTGTTTTCAATGATTCAATATGATGTTAACTTTATAGATATTTATTATAATTATTTTTTGATAAAATGCAAGATTTTATAAAAAATTTCAATCATGCATAAAAAAAAATCAAAGACATAATCCAAACTTTTAAGACATCAAAATCAAGATTATTATTATTATTTGCAATTAGTAAATCAAGTGACTAAAGAGAGAAAGCATCTGGTGTCTGTTTGAGCACGAGGATGGAGAGGTGGGCGGCGATTAGTCGAAGCAGGGGCGGGGAATGGGAGGGCGGCAATCGTTTGAATTTTGGGCGGGGAAGGGGAGGAGGGTCTATCGATCCCGTCCAGCTGTTGTTTGACTACGTGGATGGCAAGCAGGGGCGGTGACCATTCGAATGGAGTGCAGGGAACGGGGACGACCTGTTGACCTCAGGGACGGGAGGAGGGGCAGCATTCGACGAGGGGATAGGGATGAGGGGCGGCGTCGGGGATGAGAGAAAGCTCACGGTCGGGTAGGCGATTGCTCATTGGCTCTGTCCGATGGGTGTCAGCAGTCGGAGGTAAGGAGGTCGGGGGCGTTCGCTGCTGTATACCTTTGTTTCTCAGGTCTTCATGCTATGAGCTCTTTTTCTTTTTCTCTCTTGCTTAACTAACTTCTCTTGTTCATTTTTTAATAAACGGTATTTTGATAATCATAGCATTGAGTGTTCTATCTTTATCCTCCTTCAAAACTAGTATTTCTAAAAGATACTATATAAACGCTGTTGCAGTACTTCCAACATAATAACATTACATAGATTTGGCAAATTAAGATTTGATGTTCCCCTAGTCTTTCTTATTCAAATATGCGAATGATATGCTACTCTTGTATTGATTCCATCATAATCTATTTTTTATTATTGAATTAAAAATTAATTTTATCAATATATGTATTTAAACTTTCCATTTTGATTTAAACAGATAAGGGATTTGCATGTTGCCAAAAGAGTGGAAGACATTGGTTTTTATGCTGGTTTTGTGGGTGAGTATTTGAACTGCTAAAGTGTGAAACATTTATGTTATTTAGCCGTGATATGTTATTCCAGATATGCTCTTTGTATAGATCAACATTGCATCTTAAACAGTCAGTACTGACATCAACTTTTGGTTATTTGTGTTGAAGGCTCATCATTTATGGTGGGTAGGGCTTTGACATCAATCTTTTGGGGAATGATAGCAGACCGTTATGGGAGAAAACCTGTTATAGTAATAGGACTTCTCACAGTGTAAGTATGAATTTTAATATTTCAATTCCTATTATCTCACTTTTCATGATCTTTAGCTATTATCTCTAGAATGGTATTGCTTTACCGTCTCGATTCCTTCCATGCCAATAGCTCATTTCTTGATGTTTCAGGGTGATATTTAATACATTATTTGGTTTAAGCACAAGCTACTGGATGGCAATTATGACAAGATTTCTTCTTGGATCTTTGAATGGTTTGCTTGGCCCGATAAAGGTTTACAATATATTTTAATATGTTAAAAGACATTACATCAACATTGTGAAAATGTTATAACATCATTACATCAATATAGGCTTATTCTGTGGAAGTCGCTCGTCCAGAATATCAAGCTATTGGGATATCTCTTGTAGAAATTCTTATTCTTTTTTATGTACATTTGATACTTTATTTGGTTTATTACATTTCCCATGCATAATTTAGACTGATGTTGTTAAAATGTCTATCATTGCAGGTTAGCACAGCATGGGGCATGGGTTTGGTGGTTGGTCCTTCAATTGGAGGCTTTTTAGCACAGGTAAACAATGATATATGCATATATATCGTAGCCATATCATGTGTCTAATCTGACTGGTGAAGTTCCTAGCATTGTGATTGAATGCTTCTTTCATTCAACCATGTGATTTGCTTAGATTGCTATTTTATGATGGGATATTTGGTTTTGCACATAAAATTCAGAAATGAGAAAAAAAATACAATTTGTTTTTTTGTCTGACCTATTGATCCGGAGTCACCAACCTTTCTGGACTAGTTTTCAAACAATCGTTCTGATGAGTGGGAACAATTTGGAAGCAGTTTTGTTATGTTTGTGTAAGGCTATGTACGTAGTCTTGTTCAAATCTTGGGGACTTGATACAATCTTCTTGTAAATTTGAGCTGGTACACATTTTGGTTGCAAAATATTTCAGGTATTTCTTTTGAAGTTCAATCAATTACATTGACTGAAATGTTCATTTAGACTGTCATTGCCAATTTCTAGACAAATCAATCAGCAGGATTGTAGGTGATGGGCAAGAAGACTTCGAGTATAATTATTCTGCATATAAGTTAGATATTTGCCTTGCTGTTGTGTCACGTGCTATTTTCTGTAAGAATGGTTTGTTCAATCGTTTGTTCCACCTCTTTTGGTTTATGATTTTGTATTCTGTGTAATTCAAGGCCTGCTGTTTTCTTCTAATAGCTTTTAATTTTTTTTTAAGGTAAAGTACTTATTATTCAAGTAATTTAACTTCCAAAACTATAAATTAGTCTTGACTTTCATTTATTGTATGTTTATTAACTTTTTTTGTTTCCAAACTAATTTTATTGCTACCAGCCTGCAGATAAATTTCCTAATCTATTTTCCAAAGACTCCTTTTTGGGAAGGTACTATCCCTACTAAGAATTTTGTTATAATTGTTCTGCTTTTGCTTGCCAACTTATTTCATATCATTATTTTGCAGGTTTCCATACTTCTTACCGTGCCTTTTTATATCGCTTATTGCAGCTATAGTACTATCAACTTGTCATTGGATTCCAGTGAGTTTCAATGCTCAATTTAACTGTTTTTTTCTTATTTTTTATAGCAAAAGGAGAAAAAATATATTTAGCTGCGGTAAGTATGAAATATTCCATATGCACCTCAAATGTATACATATTCTGTATCTCCATTGAAAGCATAATTTCCTCTCGCTATTATTTCTTGTTGGCGATTTTAGTGCTTAGCTGGCAAGTTGCGGGATTACAGATAAGTTGGCACTTGAAAGGAACATAAATTTCTCTTAAATTTCAAAGAAACAATTGTATGGAAGTCCAGCGGGATTACAGATAAGTTGGCACTTGAAAGGAACATAAATTTCTCTTAAATTTCAAAGAAACAATTGTATGGAAGTTGTAGAAAATCTTCTTTTATTCCACTATACTTGATAGTTTTCATATATAGAAGTTACCAAAAATACTCCTACTATATAAATAAAAGGCAAAACTTCTAATGAATTTCACACAAAATTCCAATCATTTATTCTTTTTCATTGTATTAAAGCTTTAGGAACAAAAAAATTCTAAGCATATTTTTGTTGTTTGTTTTTTCCAACGTCCCTGAAAATTCTTGTGTCCCTCCCTATCTTCTGTCTCCCCTACATCATAAGCACTTGTTGCTGTTGCAAGCAACCACGAAATTTCAAGAGAAAATTTCTTGTCTTCTCTTTAAAGAAAACGCCTTACATATTAGATGCTATTGACCAATAAGTTGCTCTAAATCAAATTATAGTGAGTATCAAAATCTTCATCCAAATTGAATGGAATAAATTATTTACTTGGCCCAAAAATTCTGAAAACCTTACTCAAAAAGAAAGAGAACCCTTTACCAAGCAAAGATAATCTCACTTTTGATATATGAATTTTTCAATTTATGACTTGGCTATGGTATTCAATGAATCCAAAGGTGAGTGGAACTAATGTGTTCCTTATCAAAATTATGAAAACCTTACTCAAAAAGAAAGAGAACCCTTTACCAAGCAAAGATAATCTCACTTTTGATATATGAATTTTTCAATTTATGACTTGGCTATGGTATTCAATGAATCCAAAGGTGAGTGGAACTAATGTGTTCCTTATCAAAATTATGAAAACCTTACTCAAAAAGAAAGAGAACCCTTTACCAAGCAAAGATAATCTCACTTTTGATATATGAATTTTTCAATTATGACTTGGCTATGGTATTTAATGAATCCGAAGGTTAGTGGAACTGATGTGTTCCTAATCACTGTCAAGGATATTTGGCATGCGGTGTAATACTTGTATTAAAAAAAGGAATCTTCATGACCATGAGGCGATAATTCCCTCGGTATGAATTGCAACATTTGTTAAAATAGATTTCACTACTCTAGCCACTGCCTTTCTCGCTATTTAGAGAATGCGAGAGACAGAGAGGAAGTGAGAAATCGGGAGAGGGAACTTATGGGTTGAGCGGTAGCTAGGACAGGCAGAGCTCATCGAGCTAAATGAGCTAGCTTATGGAGAGGGGTTGAGTCGAGGAAGGACAAAAGATTGTGGTCATTTAAGTTATTTTCTTTTATAAATTAATAAATAAATAAATAAATAAATAAATAAATAAATAAATATAATAAAAGGTTGTTTAAGTTATTTTCTTATATAGTTCAAATTGAAAATAAGATAAATTGATTTAATGAATTAAATTGTATTTAAATTCAATTAGGAAAATTGCTTAATTAAATAAGTTAAAATGAATGATAATTAACAAATTAAATTTAAATTAAAGAATTAATAAGAGAATAAATTCTTTTAAATATTAAATAAATGTTATAATTTAGTAACTAAAATTTTGCGTTATGAAATGATTTAATTAAAATTAAATATACTTAATTATTTTTGATTAATCAAAGTTGAATTTAATTAGGAATAAGAATTAATTTTGAAATTCAAATTAATTTTGAATTTAATAAATTAATAAAAAATAATAATATAATAATGCACTAATAATAATAGTTATAATAATAATATAATGTACTACTTATAATAATATATTAATCTTAATATAATAATAATCGTAAATAATAATAATGTTCAAAATGATAGTGATAATAATGATGGTGAGGATGATAATAATGAGGAAGATTTATATACATACCACACAATTCTTATGCATTTACATATCTAACACCTAAAGTTAGATATTTACTTATATAACATTTTTCTATGCTTAAAAAGGTGCATTTCACTATTAAAAAGTAAATGATGATGATATTTTTGATGTGATATTAAAGATTGGATTATTATATAGGTAAAAATCAAAGTTTAGGTGTTAGATATGTAAATACATAAGAATTGTGTGGTATATATGTAAATCCCATAATAATGATAAGAATGATGGGGAAGATATTGATTGTATGAAAAACAAAAAGTTAATTGATTTTTGTTTATAATTATATGTTTTATGATGAGAGAAATTATGCTAAAAAAATGAAGCAACTAAGTCTCATTAAATATTGGTATAGTAATTATTTTTAATGATGATGATGATATTTTTTGTAATATCCATTACTTTAATTCCTACTTAATTTTGTTTAAGCTAACCCCGTTATCAGAAGACTTATCAGAAGATCAGTGCAAGCATGCAACTACTGGATTAACGCTCGACATGGCTGGGGATCGATCGAAAGGTAATACCTGCTCATTTATTTCACTTCCTTCCCTACATGCCTCGCCATGAAGTTCTTCTCCTCCTTTCCTTCCTTCGGCCGACGACCGCTTCCCGACTGAACGCAGAACCGCTTCTTCCTCTGGCCGGCAGAAGTGCCGCCTGTATGCCGATCAAGATGTTCGAGCTCAGAACCCTTCGCTCGACCCGCCAGACTGGAAGCCAGAGGTCTCGTTGCCGCTTGGAACGCCACATAAGTCCTGCGGAACTGACGGGTTTGGAAATCCAGTAAGCCGCCGGTTGAAATCCGAACCGACGGCCGGCCTGAACCGACGGCCAGGATTTCCTGCTCTCGGCCGACGGGAAACTTAGGTAATTTTATAAGCTAATTTCTTTTCCTATCCCTTTTCTTTAGCCACCTTTCTTGGTGTTGAAATGCGATCGGGAGTTCAATTATTTTGGAGTGAGAATTATGAATGGGATTTGATCGGTTTGTTAATTTTTTGATTGGCGAATTAATATGGCAAGCAGTTCTTGCGAGGAGATATCAATTTCGCGTAAGATTGGTGTTTATGAGCGAGTCGCATGTATCGCGATTTAAGAGTTATTTCTTTATAGGTTGTGTACCGAGGAGGAATCGAGAGCACATCACCATTAATCGACTGCATTAATCGGCGGTATAATTCTAATTTAAATTCGCCCACGACTACGTATGTAATCGCCTACGATTTCAGATAAAGTATGAACGACATTTAGATATTTCTCACATATCAACGAAATATAAATGTTTATTACTGACCTCAGATACAGAATGATTACAACGATTCTGCCGCCTAGTTTTAAGATTGATTTCACATATAAATGTTTGAAAACACAAATGCAAGAATGTGAAAAAGTGAAATGTCGAAAAAATTGTGATAGGAAGCTATGCATGGAATCCGCAGATAGAAAAAAAGTTCTCGAGATGACGTGATTAGGGATCTTAAGATCCCCGACTCGACATTTTGAGGTCGCGTTAGCCTTAACCTGCGTCGTACAGTATGTAGATGCCCTACCGCCTTTACCTACTTTTTCCGACGCCGACGACCTTTTTATATAAGTCAAACCTATGAATTATAAATGACATTTCTAAAATGATTTGACATATAGAACCTAAAATGATGAATTTAATCGCCTCGACATCGATACAAGATAACCTACAACATATTATTCATATTGTTACATCTACAAAGACCTATAAGATATGTCCCAGATTGTTGTTACATCATCAGAAGACAGCTTTACCGCTTTTGTGCATACGCATCGCATTTCTACCGCTCAGTGAGCTTACTTTTAAGATTCTTGTCACTTTTACGACGCTACCGCCGATAATTCTGAAAAGACGAAGCCGGGTTAGTCTTTTGAATTGTATTGGGAAGCTTAGACGCATTAATTTTAATAAGCCTGTCAGATTTATTTACAAACTTAAAGATTTACGCCCAAAGATTTATGAATTAAGGATAGATATGAATTTCAAATAGTTTAGGATGATTGATTAGATACACCTTTCACTGCTGCTCAAGAAGGTTGGAACGCTGGTAAATCGCGGTCCAATCGAAATATCCTATTCGTTACACACGACATCCCAAAGAGGGTCATCCTGGGTGACGTAAAATGGTATCGAGCAATAAGGTTGAGAACGAGCAAAAAAGATTGATGTGAATGGAAGCATGATTTGGATTTAGGAGTGAATTGATCAATACGTAGCTATGTGACGATTAAGTTTGGGTTAGAATCTATATGTTCTTAATTTCATGCATGTATGATATTTAATAAATATGTATCATATAAATACTTTTATAATTTGAATTGCTCAAGAAATGCCGTAGGGTGTATCACCACACGCACTCGAACCCATCAAGATAATTCTAACAGTGAGGAATACAACCTAGAAAGCAGGTAGAATCGTGAATTGCAAGGTAGTCTGATTTCCCGCGTTGTTGATAAGCAAGATCTAAAAATATCTCAGAATCCGCATGATTCAGTATGGTTCGTAAGTGACCAACATTTGAAGATATTTCAAACGCTCAAACCACCAAAGATTCAAGGGAGCCGGATCCTATAGTGGCAAGACGTCGCTTAAAATTGGAAAAATTCGGATGGAATGATTTGCCCGAAAACAAGAAGAAGACGCTACTTTCAGATAGGAGGCGTAGGTGTGCTCAACATAGGGAAAGATTTGAATGATACCCATCGATCAAATGGGATGAGTTTGTCAAAGTATTCAAAGATTGGTTCATTCCTCCATTACCGACCGCTTTACAAGACAAATTTTTCAATCTAACTCAAGGCCCAAAAACGATAATGCAATATGAAGCCGAAGTTCACTTCTCTTCTAGATACGCTCCACATTATATCAAGACACGAAGAGAAATGTCATATTTCTCATGGCCTCGAGATCAATTAAGATTGCACTAAGACCCTTCGATATCGGTTCTCGCTTGAAAGGGCTAAGAATTGAAAATGAGTTGAATTTTTCCAAGCAATGGGATTTACAAAGGCAAACACAAAAGCTTTGAAAGAAGGCCGATTTGCTCAAGAAGAAATTTAAGTCGATGATATTTAAACAAATCTACCGGAGAAACCTATTTGTGATAAGTGTGGAAACATTTTATTCAATGGCCTGGACCGGAGACGCTACAGATGGTCGATTGACGTCATTGACCGCCTAATGGAGAAGAAGGACATAAAATCATACAATTATTAGGGACAGGGTCAACAAAGAAAATTTTTGGAAGCCAGGAAGCCAGGTAACACAATTTTTGGGAAGATCTTCAATTCAAGAAAAAGGAGAAACTTCAGAACGTAAAACCAACCCTCCAAGAAAAGCCGAAGTTTTGCTATCACCCGCAAGAAGGAATCAAATGAAGTGGTGTCGTATGCTTAAAATTTCGAGTCAGCTCGTTTGATTCCCGCCAGATTCGCTCATTTCGATTCCTTTTTCGCCAGCACTGCCGATACTATTTATTTCATACACGTATTGAATGTGGTAATGCCTTCCGGTGATAGTTTGAATACAAATAGAATTTGGTTGGCGATAATCGCTCTTTACTGAAAATTTTTGACCTATCTTGGTATGGATTGGTATGATATTGATCTATTTTACAGAGTGAAATTTTGCATGCAGTGAAAAATCATTTTATTTTTCTTGTGATCTGAATCTGGCGTGTCTTCTTTGATTAGCGGTGAAGTTGAGTAAATATTTAAAGCGGTGAAATTGTATTTAGCCAATTATATGTGTTAAATAAGGAGGTGGTTGAGCGAAAAATATTACAGTTGTTTGAATTTCACGATGTGTTTAGGAGGAATTACAAGTTACTGCCAGAAGTAGAGTTTGGGATTGATGTGACTTTGCAGTACAACATACATAAATCTCGATGGCTCAGAAAGAATTGCGAGAGGTGCGAAATTGGCAGACTGGATTTATTGGCTGAAATTCCAGGTGGAGTGCACCGTGTATTTGTTAAGAAAGGATTAGATCACGGTGTGTGTTGATTACAAATTAAATAAAGTAACGTCGAAACAGTATCTAGAGATTGTGAAATCAGGAAGCAAGTGGTGATGAAATGTCGATGAATTACAGTAGTTCAGTTGATTTCCCGGTTGTTGATAAAATCATCCATGGCATCTGCGAGCCGAATCGAGTGATCAGCGGATCAACATTTGAGAGGATATTTGAAACGTTCAAATTCAGAGAGCGGTGATCTATAGTGGCGGAATTACTTAAAATTGGAAAATTACGGATGAGATGATTTAAGCAGAGAAAGTGTAATACTTTTTGTATTAGAAGGGGAAGCGAGAAAAAAGGTGGCAGCTTCAACACAGGGGAAAGATTTGAGATTCTGTTCAAATGGGATTCGTGGATGAGTCTGAATCAAAAAATTGGTTTATTAATCAAATTGCTTTACTTTCAAGAGCTCAAAAGCTATAATGCAATGATATGGCCGAATTCTCTTCTAGATACTCACCGCGTTATATCGGTACAGGAAGAGAAATGTAGATTCTGCGAGCCCAGATCATTGGGTTGGCATTAACTCCAAATTTGATATCGATTGATCGGTGTTGTTAGAAATTTAGAAGAATTGAAAATGAGTTGAATTTTTCCGTGGGATTTCAGGCGAGCAAGCGTAAAGTTTGAAGAAGGCGGATTTACTAAGAAATTTAAAAGCAGTACGAAACAAATTGATTGGAGAAACTTATTTGTGATAAGTGTGAAAAGACATTTGTCGATGTATTTGGATCAGGAGATGTTCTGATGTGGTCAGGGTTGGATATAAACCAAACATTTGAAGGAATAAAAGCATATCCGAGACGAGGTCAAAAGAAAATTTTGGAAGCAGTGTACAATTTTTTGGGAAACTGATTCAAAGGATAAACTTGAGGCGAAAAAAACTCTGTAAAAAGCGAGTTTTTCTATCACTCCACTGAATCAAATGAAATGGTGTCGGTATCTTAAAATTTGAATCATTTGGGTTGATTCTGTTTGATTAGCTTTTAGATTCTTTCCACAGTTCTTGGTTGATACTTATTTATTTATTGAATGTGGTAATCTTACGGTGATAGTTTGAATCTGAAATAGGAAATGTATGTTGTTGACATTAACATTATAAGCTTCCTGAGGTAATTATCTTCACCGATCACATTTTGACGTTATTTAGGTATGGATTGGTTGATCAAATATTTTACAATTAAATCTTTGGAAGAGGAGAGTGTGAAATTTTGCATGCACGGTGAAAAATCATTTTATTTTTGTGATAAGAATCAGTGTCTTCTTTGATTAGTGCGGTGAAGTTGAGTAAATATTTAAGAAGCGGTGAAATTTGAAATTATGATGTGTTGAATAAGGAGGTTTTGAAAATATTCCAGTTGTTTGAAATTTCACGATGTGTTTAGGAGGAATCGAGTTACCACACGAGAAGTGGAGTTTGGGATTGATGCTTCTGACATCGTAAATCTCTACGGGATGCTCAGAAAAATTGGGGTGAAGTGTCGATTCGAGAATTGGAGAAAAAGGATTTATTAATGACTCAGTGGTGCGTATTATTTGTTAAGAAAAGGATAGATTATCGTTGTTGTGTGTTACGGGGAATTAAATAATATCGAGAACAAGTATGTCTACAAAGTTGATGATTTATTTGATGTTAGAGGAAATCTTGTATTTTGAGTGATTGATTTGAGATGGATATCATGGTTAGAGTTAAAGATCGATATTTTCAACTTTTGAAACGGGTATGGGATTATGAATTTCTTGTTATTTGGTTTAATTAATCTCCTGCGATCTTTATGGAATAGATGTGTTTTGGCGGTGGAACGATTTGTTATCATCTTTGATGATATTACGATTTATTAAGCGATGAAGAAATGATCATCGAGGATTGTTTTAGAATTGTTAAGATAAAATCGATTATATCGAATTTTTGAAATGTGAATTTTGGATCATGTCGCATTTAGGTCAAATCGATGGTGAAGGAGTTTACATTTGATCAAAAGTAAAAAGTAAAGAATTAGTGCTGAAGATATTCAGAGTTAAGAGCTTAGCGGGTTATTACAGGAAGTTTGTCGAGATTTTCTCGTATTCTCATATCCCAATTTATTGAAAGGATATCAAATTTCGAATTGGCTGAGTTTTAAGGGAAAAATTGAAAAGCGTTATTCTTGCATAGTTTTATTTATCCATCGGGGCGTGATATT
Source organism: Cymbidium sinense (assembly GCA_021442155.1). Classification (NCBI taxonomy): domain Eukaryota; kingdom Viridiplantae; phylum Streptophyta; class Magnoliopsida; order Asparagales; family Orchidaceae; genus Cymbidium; species Cymbidium sinense. Next base: position 194,122,522 of record CM038215.1, read on the forward strand.
TAGTGATGCGTCTTTAAAAGCTTGGGTTGTGTTTTAATCACGCAGAAAAATTACTTTATCTTAAGAGCAATTAAAACCATGAAAGAAATTATCACTGTGATTTAGAATTAATGGTTTTCTTTCTTAAAATTTGGAAGGCATTCTTGTATGGGTGAAATCGCGAAATTTTCCCTCTTAAATATATCTTTTTCTGAAAATTAAATCAAAAGAGAAGATGGCTTGATATTAAAGATTATGATTTAGATATTGGTAATTGGCTAATGTCTTTGGCGTGATGCAAAAATAAGTCCATGGGGAAATCTGGTTATTACTCAATTGAGTTGATCAAAGAATTTTAGAGGAGAAAATTGATCTTGGGCATTTATATTGGCAGGTCGATGAATGGCTGATAGAATAATGCGGATTGAATCATGGATTAATTTGAACAAATCAAGGAAGCGAATTTTACTTATAGATGCGAGTGTTATTGGGAAGAATTATGGGTCATTGATGCACTGGGAGAGGCATGAAATTTTTTAGGAGGCTTAAGGATATATTCATCAGGTAGTTGAAAATGTATAAAGATTTAAAAGCGACATTTGGTGGTGGGGTATGAAAAAAACGGTGAATATGTCTACAATATAAACTGTCGTGGCGGCGAAAAAAGGCGGATTATTTACATTCATTTATCTGGGAGTGGAAGTGGAAAAAAAATTATATGGATTTTGTTATGGATTTTTTAGATCCCAAGAAGGTGTATCTGGGTTGTGGATAGATTGACAGGCTCATTTCTTACTAGCAATTGTTGATAAATTATATTAAAAGTAAGAAAACTGGGTACGAAAGTGATTCGGCAGAGAGATGATAGATTTATTTCAGATTATGGAAAGGAATTGAAGAGAGAGCTTGGGAGTTACACTTAAATCTTTTTTTAAATGTGAGACCGTCGATGGAAAGAACAATTCTAGTTAAGAAGATTTGTTTAGGTATGTGTTTAAAGGTAGGCTGGGAAGATCATATCATGATCGAGTTTTTCTGCTCTCCCTATTAAATGTATGCATTGTATGAAAGAAAATGTAGAACTCCAATTAAGTTGGTAGAAGAAGAAAGATATTTGTAGAGTTGGTTGATCGATTCTGAGAAAATCAGTTAATCAGATAGATTGAAAGGCTCAGGATGCGTCGGAAAATTATGACTTAACATGTAGAATTTCAGTTGGAGAATTTTGTTTTGAAAGTCAAACATGAAAGGAATTAGTAGATTTGATTCTGAGGAGGAGTGAGCCTTTACATGATTTTTGAAATCATTGAAAGGATCAATAATATGGAGCTTTGCGTTGGGAGACATTCCAACGTCTTTCACATTTCAATGTTGAGAAATAATGGATCTGAGTAGAAGATTAGTATACAAAGTTTGAAATCTGATTTTGACTTACATTGGGCCAGGAAAAGATTTTGGAATTTGATGTGAAGAGATTGAAATAGACAAATTTCTATGTTAAAATTAAATGGAAGCCTGACAATGAAAGAAATTTCTTTGGGAAACAGAGATGAAGGTTTTCCCTTCTGTTTGAATGATTGAAGAAATTTGAAGGTATTTAAGAGGGAAATTACTAATTAGTTTATTCTTAATTTATTCTAATTATTGTTTTAGCTATTTAACTTTAATTAGCACTACGTGCTTTTAGGTCTTTAGCTTCATCTGGGGGATTAAAAGCTCTCCTGGGTGTGCATTAGGATCGTCGAAAGGTAATCCCCGTTCATTTATTTCATTTCTTTTCCTTGCCACCTCGGTTCTGTATTTGTTGAGTTCGTTTCCTCCACCCTTCCCGGCAGTTACTCTCCGTGCGAAAGCAGGTTCAGCGTCGGCTTCAGCGCGCTCTCTTCATCGCTTTGCCTTGACATGACAGTGCCGCTTCAGGTAAGCTGAGGCCGACAACATGGGGTGTAACTCCGATGGCGCGTGCTCGATTCTGGAAAGCGGTCGCCTCGCTTGGACCCGTCGATCCGCGACTGCGTCGGAGGCGCGCCTGTTGGCGTCCACGGAAGCGCCGCTCAGCAGTCACTCCGGGTTGGGAAATCGTGAAGCTGGTTGGGAAATCCGTGAAGCGGCCTTTCGGATGAATGACGGTCGGAGATTCAGGGACTGGAAACAATCAAGGTAATTTTGTAAGTTCTTAATTTCTTTATCCTTTTATTTCGGCCGGCCTTGCGGTGAAATCAAATCGTGAAATCGTGATTGGGAAGTTAGAAATCGTCTTGCTGCTTAGGTGAGTTGTAGAATTATTGAATGGGGATTTAGGATTGAGTGTTTGTTAATTTTAGTTTGTTGATTGAAAGCGAGTAATTAATATTGGCGTGATACTCAGGTAAAACTTATGAGGAGATATCAATTTGAGGTAAGATGGGTGTTAATTATTAGTTTCATTTATGAGTTGCATGTATTAGAAGTATTTAAAGAGTTATTTAAATTTATAGGTTGTATCTCGAGGAGGAATCGAGGAGCCATACTGACATGAGGTGAGAACGTAATTATTTAATTTAAATTGAGTTTATTATTATGTATCTTCTTGTTTACTATATAGTATATAATGTAGATAATTTTGTGTGAATATGAATCTACATATATTTCTTGCTTGGAATGATTTAAATGATTTAGACTGGCGATGGATGTTTTGGCATTTGAGCTTAATGTGATATCAGAAAAATTGTGATAGGAAGAGGGAGATGGCTGCCTTGGACCGAAGTTAGATGAATTGATTAGGGATCTTAGTATCCCGACTCACAGTATTTTTGAGGTTGGAGCCGTTAAGGCTGTCCAGTGTCGAGGTAAGGTAAGTAATGCGGTTCGGCCACATACTTTTAGTGACGGTAGGGTGTGACTTTTTTTTATATGAAGTCAAAACTGATCTGGCGCGTTTCAGAAAATGATTTGATATAGATCGAGGCTGAAATGATTTAATGAAAGTGCGATCATGCGATGATATTTTCTGACGTAATTCTCGTATTGTTGGGTTATATTGTTACGTTCTACGTCGTATCAATGTATTCGGTTCATTGTTATTCTTTATGCCTGGTTCTGGCGTAAATTTTAAATGCGTCGATTGTTCTTCTTGTCTTATCTTGAGAACTTACTTTTTATGCTGCCTCTGCGTTGATTCTGAAAAAGGGAAAAGGCAATTTGGGTAGAATAATCTATTGTTGATTGTTGAATTGTATAATTTTGGGAAGCTTAAAGGCTTTTTTGAGTGCAGCAAATTAAATGTCTTTTATTCTTTTATATTTATTCTACTTAAAGATTTAAATGCTTGATGGTAATTGAATGAATTAGTTAAGTAGTATATGAATTGCAAATTTGTGATGATTTGATTAGATGCAAATTTACTGGTTCATGATAGCGGGTTGGAGCGATGTCGATTGGAATCTGTGTCGTCAGTGTCTCTTACTGCAACAGCAGCAGGGGGTCATGCGGTGTGATTGGCAGCAAACACCACACTAACGTGAGTGATGAGAGGAGGACCTACACAAACAACAACTACATTGATAGGTATCTCTATAACATGATATTAGCCTCCCATTATTCAAAAATCAGAGAGGCTTATCCTGTATCGTCAAATCTCTCAACAAAGGGCAGCATTAGCACTCTACTGGTGAAAGTGTGACGCAATAGTGATTGCGGTCTGTTGTACAAATAGCCAATGAAAGAATCAACAAACACAATGATTCTTCAATTCTGAGCATCGATGTGAGTGATTTTAATATATATATATATATATATATATATATATATATATATATATATATTAGTCCTTTTTTATGATTAGTGAAATTTTAGAATTAAGACTTCTATTTTACATAGGCGAGATCAATGAAGGCCATCCAATGAAAGAAACATCATCCACCATTAATATATAAGTCTTAGAAGGGTGAGTTTATTTCTTATAAATTTTTTAAGATGATGTTATGTTTTTTATCTTTTTATTATTGTTAGAAAAATCTTGTTGTATGCATTAATTTTATAGTAGTGTATATAAGAATAGAAATGAAATGAGCCAACAAAAAATTTTGGATTGTATTAAGTAGTTTTCATTGGCTCAATAATACAAACTTCTCACAACTCTTTGGTGGTTTGAATGGGACAACCAATGTTCAATTAGAAAATATCGATGACAATGATAAGGATGTGGAGGTAGATGAGAGGAATTGTTTTGATAATGAGGAGGAAAACGATTATGAGTATAATATTTCAGATGATAGTGAGAAATTTGTAGATAGTGACTACAAGATTTATGAAGAGATACTATTTAATAGCAATGACTCTTCAATTGAGTTTTGAGATATGACAAGCAAAGGCAAGAAGATTGGGGAAGGTTTTAAAAGTTTAAGGGAATGTTGAGAAAACCAGATTGTGAAATTGATTCCATGAATTCTAATGATGAAGCTAGTATTAATAATAGCAATGAAGATGATAATACGAAATGGCCGATTTTCAATCCAATAATAGAGTTTCAGAAACACAATCTTGAAGTAGGAATGATATTTAGCAGTAAGGAAGAATTTAAAGAAGCTATACAAAATTAATCAATTGCAAGGGGAAAAGCACTTAAGTTCTCCAAAAATGATAAAAGGAGGTGCAAGGTTATTTGTTGGAGGACTAACTGTCCATTTCATCTATATTCTTCGAAACATGAGGGAATTCATTCATGGTAGGATAAGGTTGTTTCAGGGACACACATGTTCGTAGACTTATCACACCATAACCTCCACAATTATAGCAAAATAATTTGTGAATAAAGTTAAAATTAATCTACAGTGCAAGACTAAATTCTTTAGAAGAGAGGTAATTGATGAATTGAAGTTGCATGTTTCAGAGTCACAAGCCAAAAAGGCTACCAACAAGGCACGCAAGTTGGTACGCATGAAAGAGGAGGAACAGTTCAATAAGATATGAGATTAATGCATGGAAGTACTAAGAATAAATCCAAGCACAAATATATCTATCCAAACAACAAGGGTCACAATTTGGAGAGCTGAAAAAACTTTCTTCATGATGTATGTGTGCTTTAAAGCATATAAGAGAGACTATCTCACAAGATGTAGACCAATTGTTAGCGTTGATGAATGCTTTTTGAAGGGACCTCATGGTGGGCAGCTATTAACTGCAGTTCTTGGATGGAAATAACAGTATATTTCCAATTGCATGGGTTGTTGTTGAATGTGAAAACAAAAAAAAAGTTAGGAGTGGTTCTTGGAGTTACTTGGCAAAGATTTACATATATTTGAAAACAGCAAAAGTTCACATTTATCTCAGATAAACAAAAAGGATTTATGCCTGCTTTTGAGAATGTTCTATCTGATGTTACAAATAGATTTTGTGTGCGGCGTCTGCATCAAAATTTTAAGTTAAGGGTTTTGCTTTAAAGAATGTGTTGTGGGCTGCGGCAAGGAGTACCACAGTTAATCAATTCATAAATAATACAGAAAAGTTGGCTAAATTGGATAAAAATGCATACAAGTGATTAAGTGAAAAGCTGTCAGGAGAGAAGTCAATCACATTTCACTTGCACATCTAAATGTGATACATTATTTAACATGTATGAATGCTTCAACTCTATCATCATCGATGCTAGAGAACTAGCTATTATATCCATGTTTGAGAGCATTAAAACCATGGTGATGATGAGGATGCAAGAAAGAATGGAGAGCTCAATGAAGTGGAATGCCAAGCTTTGCCAAGGATTCAAGAAGCACTTTGAAAAAATATATATGAAGCTAGAAACTGTATCTATGGAAAGGATGATATCGACAACTACCAAATCACAACAATGTAAGAGGCATAATATGTTGTTAACTTAATTTTTATGTCTTGTAGTCATAGAAGATGAGAATTAATTGACTTCTCTTGTCCTCATGTTTATACTACACTCAATATAGTGAGCTTAATCATGAGGACTTCGTCCATAATTACTATACGGTTGATATGTACAAAAAGAAACTTACCAACACAACATTATGTCTATCAACGGTCCTGATAAATGGCATAGAAGTAATAAACTATATCCCTTACTAACATGGTATAATAAATCAAAAAGGGGCCGACCACTAAAATTAAGAAGAATGGGCTTACATGAACATCAATGCGGCTCACAAAAAAAGGTTAAGTTAGTCAACTGTAACTCTACAATGTACCAAATGCAAAAAAAAAAAAAAAATGAGCACAATAGTAGTTGTGATAAAAAGAAAAGACATGTCCCATAAACTCAATTTGCTCAAACTCCAAAAGCCGATGCGATCCTACAAGATGAGCTACTTGTTGAAGAATTAAATGATGGGCATGAATTTATAAGTATAATTGATTTTGAATGCGAAAATACTAACCCTTTAGATTATCTTGATCGATGCCATGGTGGTTCGCAACCATTGCAAACATTGGATACGACTACACAAGGATCATCCAATAAAAGACTACTGCTAAGTTAACAAATAAAATTTTATAAAGAATTGCACAACTTTGTTAAAAAATTTAAACTTCTAAACGAAAGGTCGGGTAGATGCAACTTGGAGATATCATAAGCTACCAAATTTTATTGTTTGGAATTTCTTTTTGTACCAAGGGGTTATATAATTTTGTAGTTTTGTACTCAATGAAAATAATGCTTTGTATTTGTTATATGAAAGCCGTTGGATTCATCATTTATTGGGTTTATTCAAAAATTATTATTAATTTCATGATCAATAAATTCTCTTAAATATTTATTAAATAATTATATCACTTTCACAAGAAATGTGAGTGAAAAAAATATGCTTTCATAAATATATTTTCTAATTACAATCAATTAAATGAGCATTTGGTGTATATATTTTAAATTCATTATAAAAATGATTGCAAATGAATATAAAAATATCATCTATAATTTCATTAGCATGCAAATATTTTTTGAATAATACTAATGGCAACAACAACCATAATTTTAGATAATTTTAAATCATTAAACTGTTGTCAATATAATATAAATTAATATTTATCGTACATGCTAATTGTAAAATGATCACACACATCTATCAACAACAACAACTTCTTTATCCCATATGGGGTAATCATGAATCCTTCGTCTCCATTGTGATGTGTCAAATTCTCATTTAATTCAAGTACTAAGGTCATTTTTTATACATCTTCCAAGTCTTTTAAGTCTTCTACCTTTCTTGCATAAGGCAAATCATAATACATCTACTCTCCTAACCGAGTCGTTTATGTGGCCAAAACCATCTAAGCGACTCTCTCTAATCTTCTCAGCCACAATACTCCAACTTTTTTCCGAACATACTCATTTCGCATTTTATCTCTAAGAGTAAAGAAACTCATCAACCTGAGCATCCTCATCTCTGTAACACTTAACTTAGTCTTATTACACGCATCTATCATGTAAAAAAAATTTAAAATTATATAATTTTTCTCTCATTAATTAAATATCAAAATTAATTCATTACAAGTGAAATAGAGTAATATTAAAAAGTTAATTTCATATTCCTAAAACACCCTCACATTTAATAATTTGGGTTAACTTTAATAGTGAAATTCTGCATTGAGACTAATTTGGACTATTGTTCAATAGTCAGGGACCAAATTGCTCACTTTGAACTCTGGACTAAATTGGATACTTGCTTATAATCGAGGTAACATTGAGCATTTGCTCAAATCATGTCCAATAAGTTTTTATATAAAAATAAATAAAACATCTAAAGTAAGCTATAATGCAGTCAAAACACCCTGACGTGGCTAGGGCACGCACATAAACGGAAGGAAACACCCCATGATATTCTTTTGATCCTTAAGCATTTTTCAATACATATAAATTATATTTTATGGTTGAAGTATTTTACATCAAAAGACATTAGGTGTTTTTATGCATAGTTATATTTATAATATACTAAAGAAAATAGTGTCCTTGAAAAGTCTGGTACTAACATAATATATAAAGCATTAAGAGCTGAGATTTTGTATTCTCTTACAAATACTTTCTTTTTTTAATTTCTAGCTTCATTATACTAGGTGTAGCTTTCATGAGTATTAGATTTTCAACTTTCTTTAAATATGTTTCCTTTTCTTAATAAAAACAGTTTCCACGTCCTTATTCCATCAAATCTCCTTACAATCTGATTTTATGCTCTCCTATAATACCTATGGCAATCTTCTTAATGTAACTAATCATCCAATCTCATATTAAGATTGCGGAGTTCTATTTTTCAGCTTTTAGCAACCTGTAAATATTAACTTCTCCCAATTTAAGTTCCAACATGATGTCTTCTTTTTTCTTAAAAGCTGGAGGAATCCCTCCTCATTAATAATAAAAAACAAAGCGGTACAAAGTTACTGAATTATATGAGAAATGATGAACATCTAAAGCAACAAAACAGATTGTAAAAAAGCAGTAGCTTGAAATTGATCAAAAGGCGTGTCTAAAAGATGGATATCCCTCCTCAACTAACTGATGCAAAATTCCTTTTTACTATGACCAGTGTCAATCCAAAAATATGTTTAAGAGATAATAATAAACCAAATTGTTTTGTCATCCATTTTTTTGTTAGATGTACTAACAAGAATTAGAGAATAGATGAATAAGTATTATTCCAACATGCATATAGAATTTATACATTCATAAAAAGCTACTGCTAATAGAAAATGTATTCAAAGGCAATGAAAAATGAAATAGAATTAATTACAGTATATAGCCAAGCAACTACCACAAGTTGGTTAAATGAGAAGGGGCCTAATGAATTTGTGAGATGGCAACAAAAATAAAATTGTGGGCCCAGGAAGTTGGACTACAAGACATGAGTTTGAGGGCAATTTCTAGAGGGCAATTCAACATCCTCAAGCAAATGAATGTCATCCATTACAAACTTGCTAAATATTTTTTACTGAAGAACTATCCTTAATTATCTTATGGTTAAGTATGACCATAAGTTACTCACCCGTGATTATAAATGGAGTGTAAACTATAACAATATAAACCTTCTCCTTTATAAAAAGGGTATCAACTTCAATATACTTGCAATGTCGTCATAATAAAGTCTCATAGGACTTTTCCATTCAACCTTTAAATCTTCCAAAATAATTTGTCATAGCAATTCCAAGATTTCAAGTGCAATGGATCTAAATTCAACTTCTATAGTAGATCATACTATCACATTTTAATTTCACTTCTTAAAGTTATGAGATTGCCTCCTAATAATATGCAATAGATGGAAGTTGATCTCTTGTCTACCATGGAATCTACATAATCTATATTTGAATATACTTCAAGAACCAAATCTTCTCCCTTTTTTTTTTTGGTCATGGGCTCCCCTCCCTTCAAGCATTGTATAACTTATATATTATCCTAAGATGCTTTTTTCTTAATGTTGTGTATCAATTGACTTACAACACTAACAACATAAGCAATATCAAGGTTACTATGTAATAAATAGATAAGTCTTCTCATAATTTTAAATAAAATAAATTTTCCCATTCATGTGTCTTCTTCCAAGTTTATGATAGAATTTCATTACGCACTCCAGGGCTAGCATCCCAACCTTACATGTATCTTTCAACAAGTCTGATGTGTATTTTTGTTGTGCTATAAAAATTCCAAGACATGAGTGTTCCCTCTCCATGCCAAGGAATTAATTTAGTTAATTTTTTTACTTCAAAATCTTTTTAAGTAATCTTTCATTTATGTTCATTTTGTTTACACATAACTACTTATCATCATAATATCATTAATATAAACTAGAAGTAATGTGACACATCTTAATCCATGTGTTTTACAAATAATGCATAGTCTTATTAACTTTGTAACATGATTAACATCACCATGATGAACCTTCCGAACAAGGCCCATGAAGATTACTTAAATCCATACAATGCCTTTTTTAGTTTACACGCCTTTTATTATGTATTTAAACCAAATGCTAGTGGAAACTCAATATACACTTCATCTTCTAAATCATCATATAAGAAGGCATTCCTAACATGCATTTTTTTTAATCCATATTGGCTACTAATGATAAAAGAACACAAATAGAGTTCATTTAATCCTCTGAAAAAAAAATTAAGATAAATAATCTCTTAAATTTGAGGTTAATCTTAGACAATCAATCCAATTTATCTTTCTATTAAACCATTAAATTTGTACTTTAAAAAAATCATCAACATCCCACTGATCTCTTTCCTTTGGATAACTTTATCAATTATGATGTTCTATTTTTTTAGAGTTTTTATTATCTCCTTCATAGCATTATTCCAATACCCATTATTTAATACCTCAGAGACTATCCTTAGGATGGAAATACCACATGATAGTAAAAAGATTGATAATTATGAGAAAGACTTGCATGTGATAACATAAATGTCGGGAATGTTCACTAAAAGATTCTACTTTGTTACTAAGATTGCTTTCAGTTACAGATTCAATAATTACATCAGTGAATTAAGTGACAAGGATTGGCTTAGCTGACTGGACATATGTAGATTAAAGATTGATGCCTTTCTTATTGAGAAACCCATAATTGCTAAATAGAAAGTGGTTAGTTCGCATGGGTGAAGTTGACTTTAAGAAAAAATTGCTTGCCGCAATAAGAGTCAAGGAGGGGGCAATCCAAAAGGAAAAAATGTCTTTTCCATTTGTCAATGATATTTCTTCCTAAGTGTAAGCAGTGAATGAATAGTATTTTTTTCAATGAAACTGACATCATCGGACACATGCACCAATCTCATGACGGCAGTAGAATTTGTATCCTTTTTGTGTGTGAGATCACATTTAATTTACTGTGGATAAAAATTTTCTTTATTTTGTATATATGAGCAAAGTCAACATGTACAATTAATTTATGAAAAAAGTTGTTTGAAGTGTTGAAAGAGAAGAATGAATTTTGTCAAAACTTGTGTAAGGGCTTCATGATGTGAGCCGAAGTTAAACAACTTAGTATTATTTTGAAATATTCTTTTGAAAAAATGAGAGGCTTTATAGTTGTGAGTTTGCGGTTGTTCTTTTGTTCAACCACTTCATTTAGTTTGAATGTAACAAGTGAATGCTTTTTATCTTGAAAGTACGAGAAAAGAGAATGATTAAAATAGTCATTGACAATATCGAATTTAACACTTCAGTCCAACTCCGAATTAATTTTTTATCATGCTATTAAAGTAGATAAGATAGTGTACTGATCATTTTTTTTGGCTCGGTGTACTCATCATTTTTGGCTTTAGTAAAAAAAAAATCATAACACTCAAGTATAATAATCAATAAAATATGAAAACCACTAAGCTCAAGAGATATTAGGTGAAGAGAATGGTCCCAATACATTACTATGAATGAGAGAAAAAATAGTTAAAGTTTACATGTTTGTATTTGTCTAATTCACTAATATCACGATGAATCTTTTTTAATATTGATATCTTTAAATAATTAAAGAAACATAATTTTGATATTAATAGACAAACAGCTAACAAAGATGTAGGCGTTGAAACTAAATTTTATCTTTATTAGATTTGCAGGTTCCTAAATGAAGAAATGAAACTAAACGCAATATAGAACTTAATCAATCATTAGATTCCTCAATGTGGTAAAAGCCATTCCTTCCTTTAGCAAGTCTAATTATTCTTCATGTCTCATGTTCCTAAAAGACAATATGAAGATTAAAACACAACAATACGCCTATATTATTCAATTAGCTTATGCATCTTTCCTTTATATGTCGAGCTTTTTCGTAGTATGTGCATCATAGAGTATCTTTATTGGTCATCTTTGCTAGAATTGCTTGAGTATGATCCTCAATTTAAGGATTTTAAGATCTTATTGTCAGCAACCTATAACACTAAGGCTGAGCCCCTTATAGGATCTTTAGCGATCATGACTTTCTTACACCATCTCAATTTATAGAAATGATTTTGTTTAGTGATGGTAAATTATCCTCTCCAATATTTGTACCCTTACAACATCAAAACCAATATTTAATTGAAAGAGAAAATTATATATTATAACATTTTAAACAAATCTTTTGAGAAAAAAATACATATTTGTTGCATTCTATTTGAATGTATTCTCTTGCTATAAGTTTTATAATAGATAAAAGCATTCACTGACCAAATCTTGGTCATGACCTCATAAGTTTGTTTAGAATTATAGACTTTGGAATATGTTTGATTTATCATATCCCATACATATTCCTTTGGTTGAATGATACATCACATATCTTCAAAATCATTGAGTTCCATAACCAAGACATCACCATAAAGTCTTATTCAACCAAAAATTTAAATATAGGATCTCCTTTGCTCAAGTCTAAGGAGTTGTTTGATTTCATGAAAAAGGAATGTATAGTATTCTATATGCAAGGGTTTTAAGAATTTTGTTGTTTGACTTAAATAATTTGAAATGCATTATAAAATTTCAATGTAGTTCAAGGTACATTTAGAATTTGCCCAAATTAGGCGAATTCCAAATGCATCATTTGGTGTAAAGTGAGACTGCAGCTGCCCACCAACCTAATACCACTACCTTCGCCATGCTCAGCTAGCCATCGCTCGCCAACCGCAGCCACACCATCTAAACCATAGATATTTTACTTTGCATTACATGATTTTACAAAACAAGAAAAAACAAACCCCTATATTTGTTGAATTTTCAGCCAAATAATCTAACAGTAATCCGAATATATTATTTTCACTTTACGCTGCATTCTTTTACACTGCATTTCAAATTCAACCACTAAACCAACCAAACAACCCCTAAATGGTACAATTTATTCTTTTATTTCAAAAAATAAAAATTAATTACAATCACTTTAGATAGCTCCTTTCATTCAACTAGTACATTGAATGAATATGTTGCAACTCTTTAGTTGAATTCTGATTGCATCCTTAAATCCCAAAGGAACATTAGACAAAAAGAATTGAGCACTATTGTTGGTGTCCATGAAAAAAAAAACTAAATATCTTTTATTGATTATTATACTCGAGTGAGTTCATAGAAGAAGAAAAAATACAAAATAAAAAGATTTATATTTTAGATAACACAAAAAAGAAAGACGAGGATGCTTAAAAAAACTTTCCTAGAACTGTGATATCATGACAAGAATTGAAGAAGTACTAAATATTTTTCTAACATGTGTACAAAATTTATACAATTATAAGGAAGCTTCAAGTAGAAAATATATAAATTTAAGAATAAAATAAATTGAAAGACTTAACTGAAACATTATTTATAAGTGAACATCTTAAGTAGAAAATATATAAATTTAAGAATAAAATAAATTGAAAGAGGCTTAACTGAAACATTATTTATAAGTGAACAACTCATAAGATTTTGTTGTACAATCGAGTAGCTCCCATGGATTCGGGGAATGGTAAAAGAGAACTCATAAATATTTGAGATAATAGCTATAACGCCCCATATTAATCATTCATGGCCAAGCATGGGACATACCAAAGGTGGATAATCCAATCAAAAATACTCTCACTAACATTGATTCTGATTTTCACTGCATATTAGCATTATCAATAAATGTCTAATAAACATGATATATTTACGTGTCATTGCTCAAAATGTCATGACTTGACTCGAGAGCATAGAGTATCGAGGCGAGAACAAATGGTCGTAAAATGTTTAGAACATTCTTACATTAATATTAATAAAAAGAGCCAACTACATTATTTTTTTAAAAGTTGAAAATGTTTCATATTATAATACACTACATATGCATTTTATTTTCTCTTACATTGCTTTTAATATTAATTACACAATCTAGTTCAAAAAGTGAACATTCTACTATACACATACTTATCTTTCACATATTTACTCTATTGAAGATTTTCCTGAAAAATGATCATCAACCAAAGAATGACTTGAACAACTAATCAGATAATTGTATTTCAAAATTACAATAATTCAAGAATTAAAAAAATACTATGTATATCAGTTTCTATCGATGAATTAATATCATCTTTTTTTCATTAAATATTAAGAAAATTTTATATTAAAATGTATAATCAAGAAATATTTATCTTCTCTTTTCATTTTCATTTCTTAGTAGCTTTTTTTTCTTTTTCTTTCCTTTTTTTTTCTTTATAATACACTCATTACAAGAGTCACCATTTAAATGTATACCTGAATGACACACCATCATATAACCTTTTTCAAACCAACCTCGGAGGAAAAGTTTAATTTTTTTTAAACCTAACCCAAAAGGGCAAGCAACATTTTCATTTACGTACACGAGTACCTTACATCTCCAACTAATATCAAAAGGCAGCAAACTCCATCAATCAACATGCACTAATAGTCATTATATAATATACTCATTTTCATTTCTTTCATTATAAATTTGATCATATCATTTGCTTATTATTAGAAAAATCATTTAGAATTCAATCATGGAGAGAAAATTAACAATCATATCAATTGAAAGATATCACAAATTAAGAAAAACAAAATCAATTTAAAATTTTGAAATAGCAATTTGGTGTCAATTAAAAATACTTCTAAATGCACATGCATAAACAAAAAAGTATTTGTAATAATAATTTAGGCATTACTTTCAATATTCTTATACAAGAAAACATAGTAATTAATGCATTTTGATCTAGAAAAATAAAAATAATTACTATACAAATATTTAATGAGACTTAGTTGCTTCATTTTTTTAGCATAATTTCTCTCATCATAAAACATATAATTATAAACAAAAATCAATTAACTTTTTGTTTTTCAAGCAATCAATATCTTCCCCATCATTCTTATCATTATTACGGGATTTACATATATACCACTCAATTCTTATGTATTTACATATCTAACACCTAAACTTTGATTTTTACATATATAATAATCCAATCTTTAATATCACATCAAAAATGTCACACCCGGATGACCCCCCTTATCTTTAATTGTCGTAGAATAGGATGACTCGATTGGACCAACACGCTCCAACCGCTTCGCGAGCAAGTGAAAGGTGTATCTAATCAAATCATCACTAAACTATTTGAAATTCATATACTACTTTAATTCATATCACAAATACCGACGAAATCTTTAAGTTTGTAAATAAATACTGAAGCAACTAAAGACATTTAATTTATGCGTACCCAAAAAAAGCTTCCCAAAACTATACAATTCAACAAGCATACCTACCCCAAATCTCAAATTATCAAGATCATTAAGTTTAAAGAAGTGACAAGAATCTAAAGTAAGCTGACTGAGAGAAACAATCGTGCATGTACATGTAAACTATCTTTGTAATGTAACAATCTGCGAATATCTTTGCAGGTCTTTGTAGAGATGTAATAATTGAATAATATATTGTAGGTTCATGTATCAATCAATGTCATTAAATCATTTCAGTTCCGGTTATATCAAATCATTTTCTAAATGTCATTTATAATCGTAGGTTTTGACTTCATATAAAAGTCGTCACTCCGTCGCTAAAACTGTAGGCGGTAGGAACCATACTCATACCTAACGCCCACCCGGGTTGACATTTAATGACCCCAACCTCAAAATGTCGAGTCGGGATACTAAGATTCCCCATCACGCACTTCATCTCGTCAACTTTTTCTTCTGCAGATTCTCAAGCTTCTATCACAATTTTCCGACATTTCGCTTATCATATTATGCATTTAACATGTTTTCAAACATTTTATATGTCAATGAAATCAATGCTAAACTAAATGTAATCATCATCAAATCATTACGCTTACGCAGTCAGTAATAAACATTTATATTTCAGATTCAATACTTCTAAATGTCTAACGTTCATACTTATTTATCTAAGTCGTAAACAGTGCATATATAGTGAAACGAATTTAAATTAGAATTATGTCTCTCATGCCTTTCTGATTGTGATTCCTCGATTCTCCTCATACTATAATGAAATAACTCTTTCTTACTTACATGCACTCATAAATGAAACTCATAATTAACAATCTTACCAATTGATATCTCCATAAGACTTTCTTAATTACTCCGCTAATCAACAAACTGATCAAAAACAAACCGTCAATCCTAAATCCCATTCAATAATTCACTCACCTGTAAAAATAATTGAACTCCCGATCATGCATTTCAACACCAAGGAAGGCTGCCGACTGAAAGAAAAAGGGATAAGCAAAGAAAATTAGTAACTTACAAAATTACCCTAAGTTTCCCGATCGGCAGAACGAAATCGAACGAAGCCGATGGGTTCACTGATTTCGCGACTACGATTTCCCAATCCGTCGGTTCACGATTTCCCAACCGGCTTCTCTGGCTTCCGGCGACCGGTGTGCACTTCCACGCCAAGTCATGATCGACGGGTCCAAGGTGACGCCCTTAACTCGAAACAGCGCGCTACCGAGGCGGCACTCCTTGTCGACCCGGTATGCGATCGCTGAAGCGGCAATTATTTACAAAGGCGGTGAAAGCGATGAAGCGGTTCACGGTGAAGCCGACGCGAATGGCTCGTCTCGTGTCACGGAGAGGCAATCATGCCGAGGGAAGGGAAAGGAGGAAACGAACTCGACAGCGCGCAGGAACTGAGGCCGTGGCAAGAAAATGAAATAAATGAACGGGTATTACCTTTCGATCGATCCTAGCCATACGCGCGTCCAGAGCTTTAATCCCGCCGCTGCATGCTTAGCACCTAGGTGCTACAGTAAGTGCTACAGTAACGACGGGTTAAATAGCTAAAACAATAATTAGGAATAAATTAAGAATAAACTAATTAGGTATTAGAGTCATTGCTGCCCGCATCACTGCTACTCGTGTTTCTTGCTGCTCACATCGCCAGCTACTCGCATCGTTGCTAGGGTCGCTACTAGGGTCTCTCGTGTCTCCCGTTGTTTTGGTCACCCGTGACACTCACGTCACCAGCTCGCCTCGTCCCTAGCTCTCCTCGCCCGCTGCGAGCGTCTTTAGCTGTAGGTTGGCGCTCTAGCTCCCTTCCCTTATTGCTCACGGTGGAATTTGTTGTGCTTTAGTATTAATTCAAATACCCTTCCATGTGGGGCCTTCTCCGTTACATTTAACCATGCATATAATGGGAGCATCAATTTGGACTATTTTTCAAATGTAAGGGACCAAATTGGCTCATTGCAACTCTAGGATTAAATTGGACACTTTCTCATAGTTAGGGGACTATTTTGGGCTTTTGCTCGACATGATTTTATAGCACTCAGAATTTCTTTGTTAAACAGGTATACAAAAGGCTTTCTGAATTCTTCATGTAGCATTGTTTCTACTAAGTTTAATTCAATTATTCATCTAACTACTTTTTTTAGGAAACATTACACAAGCATCATCAAAGCAAACCTGCAACTATGATAACTGAAGGTCTTGAGGGTTCTTTTCATGGAACTGAAGTAAAAATAGATTTAGAAGAACTTGAAGGAAGTGATGGAGACTCAAATGAAAATCTATTTATGAACTGGCCGTTAATGTCATCAATTATTGTGTATTGTGTTTTCTCTCTTCATGATATGGCATACACTGAGGTAATGCTTCTTATCCTTGTTATTATTTAGATTTTCCTTATCAGCATAGTCATTTTTTTGTTTCTTTTGTGCGTCAGTTTTCTCTGCCATATGCTTATTTCACTTATAATTTTGTGCAAATTAGATGATGTGTATTAATATTATGGTTCCCTGAAATTTCAAGAAAATAAAAATTAACTTTGGATAATTGAAACCATTATTGGTGATAAAAATTTTGAATTTCTATTTCCTAGTGAAAATGGCCATTTATATATAGAGGGATGTGTATGCTGAGATCCACGTTCACTGAAGCTGATTCTATTACCTTGAAGGCTTCAGTAAACTATCAGAAAGCTTCTGATGCTTATATGGTTCCAAGATATATTTTTTTCCCTGGGTTCACGTTAAAATAGTTGTAAGAGTGTTACTTAATAGACATTGAATAATGAGTAAAGCTAATTTATCTTCAGTTCTATTGTATGAGTACTTCTACATGGTTTGGTAATTTGACCTTTTTATGGTTTGGTGTTTTACACTAAACTTGTAGATATTTTTCCAGATATTTCCTTTATGGGCAGAGAGTGGCAGGACATATGGAGGACTTGAATTTTCTTCCCAAGATGTTGGTGAGGTGCTTGCAATATCAGGTAAGCAGATCGTGATGCTTTTCAAGTCCCTTATTGTGGGAGAGCCACCCTTTTTATTCAATGCCTCTATGTCCCTTCTACAAACTAATTAAGCATTGATGTCTAAAAGAAATTATTGTTTGAAAATAACATTATCTTGTTACTTTTCTAACTCGACTGCTGAGCATTTGAACATTTGGGAAGTGGCTTTTATTTGTTATTATATACTAGGTGCAGTCAATTAACTTAGGCATTTATTGCCAAAGGTAGTGGAAGTTGCTGAACAATAGGAATTGTATAGGAAGTTTACTGGGACAGCTACAAACGCATGAAAATTTGAAATATTCTTAGAGCTTTCAATTTGTGATCGTTTTAGTCCTACCTTACCTAGTCCCGTGGAATTACTCCAGAATCTTAATTTGTGACTGATCATGCGGGACACTTAACGATGAAAGAAGAGATTCTACACTGATGGTATCTGAAGAAATTAACATTTTGTCAGTTTTTGTTATTGAATTAACAACAAATTCAACTTTTATAGCTTACAGATGACACGGAATATCAAAATCAAGTAATTAAATTTTTGGTTTGGTGGGGGTGGTATTTATTCCAGTAAATAAGACAAGATGGATCGATAAATTTGAGCATAGTACATTGTATTTCTCTAGTTTTGATTATATGCTGTAAATTATTACATTAAAGCTAACAGTTACATATTTATGCATTTATGAAATTCCTAGCCTAAGATTGAATTTTTATTTTGCTGTTATTCTGCTGTTTGTTTGCTTTTAATCGATTTGGAGCACATTTGGGTGTTTTTGAATTAAAATTTAATACACTTTCAAAATTTGAAGTTTATTTGATTCAATTTTGACTTAGTGAACCAAATGGCATTTCTTCCTGTGACTTAAATACGGAGCCATAGCAAAGTTCTTCTCTCCTCTTTTAACCTCTTCGATGGATGAAATAGATTGGCATCTGACATTAGATAGATGCAAGATTTACTTGTACTTATTTTTTATGCTTGAAGCAGAGGAGCCTCGTAGTAGTACATTGTTTATTTCTTTATGTTTTCCGACAATATATGTAGTTGTTTATGAATATCAGGTTTTAGTCTTCTCGCATTTCAATTATTTGCCTATCCACCGGCGGAGAAAATCCTTGGACATGTGAATTTAAGCCGTGCTGCTGCGGTATGAAGTTATTTTGCTACATTAATCATTCGTTAGTAGAATAATTGTTCCACTCACTTGTGATGCTTTATGATTATAATTGCAGATGGTGGCTCTATTGTTAAATGCAGTCTATCCCTTTATGGCAAAGCTATCAGGGCTTGAACTTGAAATCATAGTGAACTGTGCTTCCTTGGTGAAGAATTGTCTCAGTGTAAGTAGAATTATACTGAAAATGTTTTTGCAACTATAATCACATAAGATATTGCCACAATAGTCATCCGATTTAAAAAAAAGTACCATCTGATGCCAAAAGTAATTTAATTTTTTATTTGTTAGAATGTCTTTTTTTTGAACAAAATAGATTGTATTCATATACTTGAACCTTACCAGGCGATGAATTTCAACTTTTCCTTCAGAGCTTTATGTATCCATGATCCATGTTTATTAATTTGCGATGGGTCAAAAAAGTGAATGCCACTACTAATCTACAAGTGAACTGTCTAGATGAGATTGGTATTAAAAAGACAAAAAATAAATATCAAAACAAAACTGAGAGATAAAAATGATGATGATATGAAAACTCATATTTCACATTATTGTGTGTGGGCTCTGAAAATTCACTCCCAACTCTCCTTAAATAATTTGTTATTTGTGGTCAAATTATTAAATGATAGATTGATTTTAGGATAAGACTACCACCAGAGTGCCATTGCGAAGAGGGCTGCCCTCCCTAGTTGAGTTGTTCAATTCAACGTAGCCTGAACCGGCTGACCTGCTCAGGCTTTAGTCACTGGTTATTTTAGGTTCAGGGTTTCATTTAATTAGTCTAAATGCTTGCTATGTTGTATTAAGCAATTTTGTATTATTTTGAAGATTAGAGACTTTTTTTTTTTGTTTTTCTCTTTGGAGGGCTCTAATTCCTTCTCCATTAGATGGCAAAAACATGTGGTGAATCCAATTTCTATCTTGGAGGACCTTCCATGCTGCTCTCCTATCATCTCCCTACTTTTTTCATCACTCCTTTTCTTTTAACATTCTTGTCCATGTCCCATACAATTGTCAGGTCTCCTCTCCCAAGCCACCGGTGTCTTCTTTCCGCCTGGCAAGCTAGGAAACCACTAGCCATTTTGCAAACCAAATTATTCTAAGTTATTTTCCTTATTTTCTTTTTTTTTTCTTTTTCTAACCATTTAATTTACATCCCTAAATTCATCTTAAAATCGTTTGCTACCATCTTGAATGTTAAGATTAGTGTCATTGGGGTATCAAAGGCACTCAGCCCTAAATCTCTTTAGAAATTCCCCTCATTCATTTCAACAAAATCCAAATCTACACAACTTAAACTATACATATACCAAAAACCCTTACTCCAACAAACAAACTAAGGTCTACACTCGTCGGCCAATCCCTGACTCCCCATCTTCAATTTTAGGCCAACTTAAAACCCCTTCCTATATTTGGTTAGCCTTTGAATTTTCCTTTTTTTTTTCACTTAGCCAAAACCTTAGTCGGAAGGAGCCACCAGGCCTCCAAGGTGGAACTTTTAAAGAGAAATCCAAGAGCTTACCATGAGGGATAAGTAGCAAGAAATCCTTCAATTACAGTGTAGGCTCACTAAGTTTGAAAGTTGATAGCATATGGAAGTCACCAATAGCCATAATATTGATTAACCAAAAGGAGAAGAAGAATAAACCCCTTTCCACCAAGAGGCTTTGTCAGTTTGGCATTAAATATAGGAGTGAAGATTGAGCTTCTAAAATTTGAGTGTTGTATGAATCCGAATGAGTTCATTGAATGACTCTAAATGCTAGAATGGATATTTGAGTACAAAGAGATTTCATAATGTTGAAGGGTCAATTTAGTAGCCTTTAAAATCAAGAAGAGTGCTTCTTTGTGGTGGGAGAGTCTAAAGTTTATGCTTCAATGAGAAGAGATAAATAACATCACTACGTGGATTAAAATGTAGTGGAAAATGTATAACAAGTATCTTTCAACACAATATCGATAAGATATGTTAACTTGAAGTCACACAATAGACAACATAACATTGAGGAGTATATAGTTGAGTTTGAACAACTCATGTTAAAATGTAAGTTGGTTGTGTTCGAAGAGAATGCAGTGGTATGATATCTCGAAGGTTTGAGACTATCCATTAGCAATGTGGTGTAGTTATAGCCATATTGGTTCTTGTTGGGCATCCAAACCCTAGCCTTGAAGGTGGAGAAGCAGTATAACTACATCAAAACTAATCCACCCTTTAAGTAGAGTATGGCCATGGGTTTGGGCAGCAAGGGTACATCTTATAGGGGATTAAAATTAGCCTCATGTGAGAATTGATTGGACTACCATTCCCAAGATGATGCTAGTTAGGAAGTTCTTCAAATGCCATGATTATGAATAGATTGTTGCCAATTGTCTAAAGAGAAAAATTGTTTTGTTCATTGAGCAAGGGGCTGTTGAAGAGATAAATTGTGAAGACTTAGGAGATGACATAATTGAGGATGAGTATTAGCTCTGCATAGATGATGGAGAAATGCTTGTGGTTCTGTGAGTTCTCTAAATTTATCCCAAGATAGAGTAGTACTGGGTCTAGGCTAGAAGAAAATGAGATAAAGGAGCTAGTTCCCAATGCAGTGTGGCCTTTGTTGAAGGAGTTTCATGATATTTTAGTGATAGTCTATCATCTAGTCTACCCCCATTGTTGGAGATTCAACATGTCATATATTTTATAGTAGGTTCAATGCTCCCCACCCACCTGACTAGCCTATAAGATGCACCCAATAGAGTGTTGTTTGCTCCAAAAATTCATCACCGACTTCTCGATAGAGAGAGTTTAGATTAATGCCTGTCAACTTTTCAGAAGGCAAATAAAACAGTAGATAAGACACTATTGGTTCCCGGTTCCCTTTTGGCACAAGTACTTATAGTTAATGACCTCTCACAATAGTGAGAGAGAATTTTAGATAAAGGCTAGTTGATGGGTCACTTAAATGTGTAGCGTATAATAATAGCAAATGGAGTTTTGGAGTTTAGAATCAAGAAATTCATCATCTTCTCACGTAAAGTGAATAGTTGGGGGAATAATGACGTACTCAAGATCTCTGGCTCTCGTCATCCGAGTCGTGGTCTCAGTATCTTGGTCGAGGAGGTAGTCGACTTAACCTAACTGAAGAATCATTATCAACAATCATGGGTTACGTCGTTCAAAGGAACCTTGTAGACTTGAGGTAGTGTTTGTCTTATAAGATAATTTTAAGTCTACCTTAGCTAACATATGACTTTTTGCTCTAATAGGTGCACCTTATGGTTCACAACTCAAGAGGCAGAGCCATTGGGGAACATACGAGTGTGGGCTCTGAAAATTCGCCACCGACCTCTCGATGAAGAGAGTATGATTAAAGTGTCGGTGTAATTTTCAGAAGGCAGATAGAATAGTAGATAAGACACTACCTAGAGATTTTGCCCTTATTTTGCAGGGACTTTAGATCTGATTCCAGGTTTCTTATAGGCGCATGCACCTATAGTTAATTACACCTCTCAATGCTGACAGAGAACTTTCAATTATGGCTAGTCGTTAGATCGCTAAGTGCGTAGCTTATAACAGCATGTGGAGTTATAAATTTAGGTTTATAAAATTTGGGATTTAGAATTTATGAAATTCATCATTATTTAATTTGGGATTTAGAATTTATGAAATTCATCATCAAGATCCCATGGTTGTTATCACGTGGCATTCTATTGAGTGGAGGAGTGTAACCCCGATCGAATGATCCTTATTAGTAGCCATGGGTTGCGTCGTCCAAGGAGACCTTGTAGACCTAGGGTGATGTTTGTCTAAGAAGACAAGCTTAAGTCTACCTTAGCTAATAGAAAGCTTTTGCCCTATCAAGTATACTCAATGGTTCACAACACAAAGGGTAGAGCCATTAGGGAGCATACGGGCTACAGTCGTGACCGTAATATAATGATGCCATTTGACGACAACCACTCGATCAAAGGACTCGGTAAATCAGCGTATCATATGTGAAAGCCCGGCTAGCGTAATGAGGACACCGCACGCTCGTTCTTGCGTATTGAAAGTGAATATAATTGTGTACTTGATTTGATATTGACTCCTTTGTGAGCTAGAGTTTTCTTAATTTGTCACATTTGACAAACAATTACAGAAAGTAGGTTGAATTTTAGCTTTAAGTTTTTAACTCAATGATTTTCATTTAATCATTTTAAGCTTAATAATTCATCAGATTTCTCATTTGGATTGATATTTAACTTATATTAATTTGATTTGAAATTACAATCTCGTTTTGATGAAAGTATCCCCTACGGTTGAAATCTTCATTCAACACAACCATCATCGATGTAGATGTATTATTTTGCTGTTCTAGATTTTGTAGGCTCTATTAATTTAATGATAGAGGATCAGATCTACTGTCATGTGACAGAATTAGCTTTTTAGATATTTTAATAAGTTGAAATTCTTATAATATTATTATTAGATTTTTAGGTTTTTGTTAACCTGGATTCGGTCCTAAGATCCAATCGGGAAGCAACCCTCAGACACTAAGTTTAAGCATTCAGCGTAATGTCGGGGCTCATGCGAGTGTATTTTTAGATTGCTTGCATAAATTTAAGGTACTGAATTTGAGTTTTAATCATGCTTTAAAATGTGTGTAAGAGTTCAATTGGAGTCTTAATTAATGCATTCTGTTCGCTTGTAGGATGTGTTACGAATTCGGTGTCGTAAGTTGTATGTTTCATTCATATCCAATTTTAAATCTTTTGAATGTTTCATTGCACAGTGTATTTCTTATTCATTCAAGTATTTTGCTTACATTGAATAGACATCTAATTTGTTGTAGACTATTGTCAGTCAGATGATTGTAAGCTCAATTTTGTCTTAATAGCTTAGTTATTGTATTTAGTTTAATTATTGACATTATTACTCGTTTAAGATTTAAATATTATTGTTTAACTATTTCATTTTCATTAATATCAATTTATATTTTTGATGAAATTTTAGCAACCTCCGACGTCTCACGTAGGGCTGGGAGTCGAGCCTTCCTACCATGCTTAAGAAAGCGTCATAATGCGTCTTTGCGACCTGCAAAGAGTCTTCTAAACCCACCATGCTTAAGAAAGCATGCATAGCCTTCAATATCTATGTTTGGAATAAATTGGCGACCTCCGCCATCCCGCAGGGGGGCGTATCGAGGTCTTGACCGCGCGTTTATGAAAAGCGTGCATGGTAGGTGTCTGCGACCGCTGCGGCGAGTGATGATTTTCTGCATCTATCGCGCTGTTACATGAAGCGTCAAACGTAAAGAGCATCCTGATTTTCTCGATATGCTGAAGCAACATGTATGAGTATTTATATCTAGTAAATATATGCAATTGTATTAAAACAGTAGGTACACAAATTTAATATATAACAAACATATGTATAGGTATTTGAAATGAAATTCACAGATCCGTCATCCCGTGTATGCGTCGAGTCTATCTTCCCATCTCTTATGGCGTGCATGGTAAGTGTCTTGCGACACCGCGGCTTAAGAAATCTTCCAAACCCACCACGCTTAAGAAAGCGTGCATGGTAGGAGGTGGCAACGAGTCGTGCGAACGAAAGGGAGTTCGGGAGTCGCAGCTCGTTCGACCGAGCGGGAAGGAGGAAGGAAGCTTGCGGGTCCGTTCTGCTAAAAGCTCCTGTGCGACGCAAATGATCGGGCCTCGCAATGATGCCGAGTTTCTCTAATTTCTTAACGACATCTTGGACTTCAAAATTACATTTTTCACCAAACTCTTGTTGAATAAGTTCTTCGCACTTGATATCTAGATCTTCCACTGTAGCCTTTCCTTGTTCCATGAGAATAAAGTAGGAAATTATAACCTCCTTGACTTCCTGTTGAATCACATCATCACATAAATGTAGAATAGTCTCTCTCCCACTATCCAATTGTTTGTCATACATGGATTGTGTTATTAGGTTCTGGTAAGTCACCATATTCTACTGAAAAGTGAAGTATATCTTAGCACAATAACCAATTAGACCAGAGAGAATTGTTGCAACAACGCATATATCTGCTTTAGGCATTTCAAGTGAACTGATAAGCGTAACTAGCCCAATTACAATAGAAACTAGGAACTTGACCCAATCCATTGGAGTTAAACTTGGGTGTTTTCTTTTCAGGCAAAACTAACTCCATGTCAGCCATTGAAATGTTCTTAAAATGCTTCACAAAAATTTCTCTATCCTTCTTTGCTTTATCACTAGCCCTATAAATAACAATCATCCTGTCAAAAGTTGGTTCTTGTATTGTGATATTTCCAAGCAGATTCTGCATGCTTAATTCCAGCTTTTCAAGACGAATGCCGTCCACATATAGATCTTCTTCCTTGTCTGCAATAACTTCATCAGTTTTGTTTGCATCCTTTATGGGTGGCATCACTGATTTTCAAGAGAAGAGTTTCTCAATCTTGGAGATTTTTTAGAAGCCAAGATCATGTTCGAGCTATGATCACATCCAATTTCTTGATAAAAAAGTAATCCGTGGTCCGGTTGTTCGAATGCCACAACGAAAGATCACATACTTATCTGAAAATAGAGGAAGATTTTCACGAGGATGATCTCTAAAATATTTTGTAAGTAGGCTCTTATCAAGCTTGGATTCGTCAACTTTTATTGGAAGGTTCAATAGATACTGCCCAGATTGTGCCACTTCAATCTCCTCATCAGTCACCAAATTAAAGTTGCTTTTTTTATTACCTCTGAGCACCATGGACAGGATCAAACAAGGAATGCAGTTGCATTAAATCCTCAAACTGAAGAAGATACCAAGTTCTAATAGTATACTCCACTCTCTTGCATAGCCTCAAAAACTTAGCTCTATGACAACCATGCTCTATGAGGTTGGCTAGATTCATGATAAGCTTGGGCTTAAGGATGGGAATAACGGACTCGCGCTCCAACCGGATCACGTCCTTGCTTCTCACATTTACTTTCATTTCGCCATGATAGAGCCATGGCTTAGTCGAGTAAATAACTTGGCTCCCTCCTCTGTAACTGTTTGATGGTTGTAGGAAGATAGATGAAACGATCAAACAAAAATGGTTCTTTCCAAGAAATCAAATGGCAAAGAGAAAGAGAAGAGTTCGATTGCTCGCTTGAGTTGTTGGCTGCGAGAAAAAAAAAAAGGAGACTGGATGTCGCCACCGGTTGAGAGAGGATCAAAATAGTCGTCGCTTACTCAGCGGTAGGCAAACGCTGCGGGAAGCTCACGGCAATAAATGGAGGAAATGGTCTGTCGAGTGGGTGTTATCCCCTTAGGGTTAGATATAAGTAGATATATATAGGTAGGTTTTCTTGTTTTTTTATTTGAGATATTAAATAAATTTCAATTTTGACTTTTTGTGATTGTATCTACACATAGGTAAATTGAACATGAATTTTAGGTTACTTCGATGTTCCGGACACAACGACGTAGTCCGTTTCGATCGGAGGCCGTTTGGTTCAAGTCAATGTCAAATTAGAGTCAATTTTAGTTCAAATTTGCGTGTTGTTGCTTCCAATCGCTCAATACTCGCTCAGACTCGTCCGAATTGAGCCGAGCAGTCTCATTTGATAGGTTTCGACGTTTAGATGCTAACAACGCGATCAATTTCGCGAACGGAGGTCGTTTGGGCAACGTCGCGGCTTCCCGACCTCGATATGTATGTCAGTGCATCGGCGAATTTCCTTCTTGATCGATCAATCGTCGAATTGTGCAATATGTATATTCTAATTAATTTAAACGTTCTGAACATGATGGCGAAGTACGTTTATCGATAGGATGTCGTTTCGACCAATTTTGGATACGTCGAGTGTATTTCAATCTTGATTTGTGCGCTATTGTATTTGAAACTGATCGACTTCGTCATATGAACTCGGTTCGACTAATGTGACATACATGGAGGTCAACAATGGGCTATAACTATGATCGTAATATAATAGTACCATTTGGCAGCAAATCATCCGATTAAATGACTTTAGTCGTAACCGCATCATATGTGTGGCTTGTTGGTCAAACAACGTCGACAGAGAACACATGTTATTTTCTTACTACATGAAATTGATTAAGAGTGAACATAGTGATGTATTTGATTTGACATTGACTCGTTTGTGAGTTAGAGTTTCTTTAATTTGCCACTATGACAAATAAAGATGAATTGAATGAATTTTGCTTTAACTTTTAGGTGTTGAATTTCTTTTAATCATTTAGAGCTTAATAACTCATCAAAAATTGTATTTAGATTGATATTTGATTTAGAACTTTAAATACGTTTTGATGGTAATATTCTCTCTGGTTGAGATCTACAATCAACACGGTCATCATCGGTGTGTGGATATTTTAAATATTCACGCAATGATTCGATAGTTTCATTTGAGATTGAACCCCTTCGGTTGATATCTTCAATCAACACAACCATTATTGGAGTAGATATTGTCAACTCTACCTGTTTGATTGTAGATGATCAGATCTATAGCTAGAACTTGTGATCATATTTTCATACTTGATTTTCAGACTTTAAATTTGAATATGAAATTTCTTTACTAAGACCTTTGATGATCGTATGCAAATGTAAAATTAAAATATTCCTTTAGGGAAGGAACGCTTGATTTGCAGTCAGTCTTGTCAACTCTCATTTTTTTGAGGAGGAGGATCAGATTGATTAAGTAGGACTTATGACTTCACCATACAAATGAAATGGCCGAATCAAGAATACACATTAACAATGAATTTAGATGTGACTTTATAATTAAATTTTTAATAATCATTCACATGTAATGTGTAATTCTTAGGGCAATATTGAATTTAGATTAAATTTTGTTTTAGCCTATGTAGCAATCTCAGATCGTGTGGTTAGGCATTTAACATACTGGATAGAGTACATGTAGGCTATTTGAATTTATTTTATGTTAACCCACACAGTATTCTCATACACTAAATTCATACGCTCAACATAGTGTTGGGACCCATGCGGGTCATAATTGTACATAATTATCTATCCATTTCTTAAACTATTTTCATATGCTTCGAGACAATTAGCTTGAAGGTTGCCTCACAACATTCACAATTAAGTCATTTCAGCGAATGCTCACATAATTATTGAATAATTAAATGATACACGAGCTTGTTTCAAAGATAGAATTAGTCTTGTCAAGTACTCGCACAAATCTCTTAGCCCTTCACACATAATTTGGTGTAATAAGATTATGTATGAAATCTTCTCAAAATGTGTGAAAATAATGTTTGTTCACTTAGAAGTTTGTACAAGTTTTGAGTCATATGGGTGAGGCGTGAGATTGCTTTAAAATTTGTGCAATGAGATTATTTTTATTCAAGTGTGTGCACATGTTTTGAAGTTATAGATTCAAATGTAAGATTGTTTCAAGGCGCGTGTAGGATTTTGGCTGCTTTGGATGCTTGTCTAAATCTTTAAGCATCGCATGCATGAAATTCATCCCATTTAAACATTTGTTTGTATACCAAGGCACTTGGATTGCATGGAGGATGACTATTTCATCTCTTAGTGGACCGTTAAGTTGGAATGATTTCATTTCATGTTAGACTTGGATTTTATTGTCAGTTGAAAATCAAGCCTTCATAGCCTAACATATTTGATTTAAGTTACTTAGATTGCCTAGCATGTGAGACAATATGATTTAAGTATTCATTTAAAAGGTTTATAAACATGCTTATCGATGAGCTGCTAAATTTCCTGCAAGTATCTTATTAACCTCATTCAAACTACATCATATTTGAAGTTGATCATTGATCTCACTGCGAATCTTTTGTGATCTAATTATATATTCTATCATGCTTGCTTTTAGGCCATTCAATTGAGATATTGTAATGCCATATTTGTGCTCATTGATAGGCTATCAGATACATCGCATATGCTTTGCAAGCCAACCAGAAGTATCTCACAAGTCCCCTTTGTATTTCAATTGTAAAAATCCCTATTAGTCATTCCAATCCAGCTTGCAAGATTATCCAAATGTTAAATTTCAATTTTGCAACTATTTATTTTAAAATTTGGTAGGCTCAAATTAAATTTAGAAACCATTTTAATGTTCTACTTAGGCTCAGTTAGTCCAATTTCAAGTACTATTTGAATCTTGCATAAGTTCAAGGTTTGGTGAAATTTCAACAACATTTCGACGTCATCCCTGCTTAGGGGGATGCATTAAGTTCAAGGTTTGGTGAAATTTCAACAACATTTCGACGTCATCCCTGCTTAGGGGGATGCATCGAGAGTGTTGGGCCTTCCCACCATGCTTATAAGAAGCGTGTATGACCAGTATGTTGTGACACTGCAGTCGTATAACTATTAACCTATCCACCTAAAAAAGCTTGCATGGGCCTTCAAGTGTAAATGTGCATAGTTCAATTTTAAATTTTAAATTCAAGTTTCATTTTATTTTAGGTGAATTTAAGTTCGTTGTTAGTGTAAAGTTCAACAGCATTTCGACAGTCTCCCGGCGTCATCCCCACGTAGGGGAGCTATATCGAGAGTACTGGGCCTATCCGCCCGTCTAAAAAGACTCGCATTGATGGTGTCTTACGACATCGTGATTGTATGTTTTTGAACGTACCCGCCTAAAAAGGCGTACATAGGTTTTGAAGTACATGCACAAAGCAAAACACAGTTTTCTCTGTCGCATTGAAATAACGTGCAAAGGTACTTTGTAAGTTTCTCTATCACTTTGGAACAATATGCGCGAGCACTTAATTGATTTTGATATTTTTTTATCACATTTTGTCTTCGGTGCGCAAAACAGAGCGACGAATTGGCACATATTTCGATGTGATCATACGGATTTCAAGGAAATGTGAGTAGGGAGTGGCTGGAGGGTGGCACCAAATTGACTAAAATTGTTCGATTTTTCTAGAGGAAGCTCTCTCTATTGAGAGAGAGAGAGCGGGAGAGTGGAGGGTGGCTGGAGGTTAAGTGGGGTTCGGTTTGTCGCATAGTAGATGGGAAAAGGGAGCAGAGCTTTGGGTGATCGTCCGCAGTGTCGGTTTCTCACAAAGATAGAGGGAGGCGGAGTCGGAGTGGTCTGTCGAGACGAGAGGAAGAGCAGATAGGGTGGAGCGAATCGTCTGTTCTTGTCGATGGGGAGTGGAGGTTAACTCAAGGAACATGCTGGTTCATGTGTGAGACTATCTGGACGAGAGATAACTTTGCTGCTAGTGGGCTTCGGCTAGGAGAGAGGAGTGCAATGGGATGTGGGCAGGAGGGTTCTCGTGCGGTGAGAAAAAGACCAAGAGAGAGAGAGAATTGGAGAGCGAGAGAGGGAGCATGTCCACGAGCTTGAGCGGCGAGACTGAGTGCCGGTTATGGGGAAGAATGAAACGCAATATAGGAGGTATGGGTGACGTGGGATGACGGGACACGTCACGAGTGGCTGATGAGATGAATTGGTAGTGAGATTAGGCGGAGATTAGATTAATTTTCTCAAAATTCGTGCCAAATTTGGTGAAATTCTTCGTGCAATAGCCCATCACAATATGGGTATCAATTTTAGTCAATTTTGACGTTCTGGATGTAACGACACCATCCGTTTTGCGATCGGAGGACATTTAGTCGATTTCGACGTCAAATTTGGTCGATTTCAGCTTAAAACGTGTATTTTTGCATCCAACTATTCGGTACTTGCGCAAACTCATCTGAATTTATTGTGGACATTCTCGTTTGATATGTTTTGACATTTACGATGTGATCAATTTCGCAAATGGTGACCGTCTGGGCATCGTTGTAGCCTCTCAATTTTGATGTGTGCGTACGCGCATTGATATCTCGTCTTCTCTATCGATTGACCATCGGATTGTGTGAGATGTATATTTTAATTAATTTTGACATTTTGAACGCATCGTTGAAGTCCGTTTGTCGATCGAAAATTGTTCGATTGATTTCGGTGTAGATTGGAGTATTTTGCCATCGATTTGCGCGACATTGCTTTGTTAATCCATCAAATTCACCATATTTGCTCGATTCGACTTATGGGAGATGTACGGAGGTCAACAAGTGAGGAGTTACAAAAGCAGGTTGAGGATTTCATGGTCAGATGATTGATTTGTTCAAGTAACAATTCATGTATTGTACTAGCCTTGAATGTACCAAAAAAGGATCGATTGTGGCAGATGTACATTTATTCTAGAGCTATGAATAAAACCACCATCAAATATTAGTTCTTTATTCCATTGTTGGATGACTTATTGTACCAGTTGCATGAAGTCATCACTTTCTCCAATATAGATCTACATAATGAATATCATCAGTTCTGGATGTGATCCTAAGACGAGTGGAAGGTAGCCTTCAAGACTTGGGATGGATTGTATGAGAGGACAATAGTTTTTTTGACTTATCCATGAGCACTTTCATATGGTTGATGAATTAGATTTTCCAAGTATTTATCAAAAAATTCATTGTAGCTACTTTGTTGATAGTTTGGTATACAATCATATTGTGGAGGATCATCTATAACATTTGAGTCATATTTTTGAAGTTCCTCAGGCAAGTAAATTATATGGCTACCCGAAGAAGTATCATTTTCTCACCCTCAGATGTGTTTTTGGGTACATTATTTAAGCAGCTAGCATTGAGATGGATCCAACTAAAATGGAAGTTATTGTGAATTGGCCTAGCTTGTAGTTTTTTACCCAGATGTGCTAGTTTCATGGATTACCTTCATTTTATTGGAGTTCCATTAGAATTTTCAATTTCATAGCAGTATTGTTAGCTGAGCTTTTCAAGGCGATTAAGTTTTTGCGGTCTGATGAAGCATACTCTAGTTGTGATGTATTAAAGATGGTTACTCAGGCCCCTTTTTCTTGCCCTACTTGATTTCAATTAGGTATTTGAGATAGAGTGTGTGCCTCTAATGTTGGAATTAGACTTCTGTTGAGCTAAGGATGACATCCTCATCTTTTTTAGTGAGAAGCTCTACGACAAAAAGTTCTATGCTATTGTGAGAGTCTTCAGCTATTGGAGTCGTTACTTACTGGCTAATGAGTTTACTCTTTATATTGATTATGAAGGTCTGAGATTCCTAGTTAGAGCAAGTTGAAGGATAGATATGCCTCATTGCTGAGTTCCTCTCTTCATTTCATTTTTTGCTTAAGCACAAAGTAAAAAGTCAGAATAAGGTGACTGATGCTTTAAATTGTCACCACCTATTGATCACTACTATACAATCAAAAATAGTTGAATTTGAGGTGCTAGGGCCATTGATGAGGATTTCCAAAAGATTTGAGCTCATTGTTAGAAAAAATCACATGACCATTACCATAGATTTGATGGATATTTATTCTTTTAGGACATGAGATCATTTTATAGGAGTGCTATATGATGGGATGACAAGTCATTTTGATAAGGCTAAGACTCTTTCGTAGTAAAATTGAACTTCTTTTAGCCTTGACTAACACGAGATGTTGAGAGACACAATAGATAATGCTCATTGTATT
The DNA here is from genome assembly GCA_021442155.1 of Cymbidium sinense. Lineage (NCBI taxonomy): Eukaryota > Viridiplantae > Streptophyta > Magnoliopsida > Asparagales > Orchidaceae > Cymbidium > Cymbidium sinense. The sequence goes on from CM038215.1 coordinate 194,155,285, forward strand.
ACATGGTGAAGACTTGAGGATAGAATATGTGTCTATATACTCAACTACTTTGTCAATATGGATTTGGTCTACCTTGAATACAATGAAACAAGAATTATGTTATGATAGTGGTAGACTATTTTTAGAAGATGACACATTGTATATGATGCCATAAGTCGATGGATGCTTCATGCATTGTAGATCTCTATTTCAGGGAGATAGCCCATTTTTATAGTGTACTTAAGACTATCACTTCAGATATAGATGTGAAATTTGAAAGTTATTTTTAGAGGACCTTATGGGGTAAGCTAGGTACAAGACTTCATTTTAATTTAATAGCTCACCCTTAGAGATGAACAGATAAAGGTGATGAATTGTAGTTTTTGAAATCATCTTAAGCATTTATTGGTAAAATATTAGACAGTAGGGCTTAATTCTTTCACTGGTCGAGTTTGCCTATAGCTGGTCCACTTGCTTGTCTTTTGATCATAGCTTCTTTGAGATAATCTATAGGCAGAATCCTCTCACACCTTTTGAGTTGGTGCCTATTCTTCATGCCACAGAGTTTATTTTGAGACTAGAGTTAAAGAGATACATGTCTTATATGAGCAGGTGAAGAAATAAATGACCAAACAAAATAACAAATATTTGAAGTGATACAATAAATTTAAGAAGGTAATTTGGCTTGGATTAGATTGAATGAGATTTTCTCTACTACTTAGGGAAGCATTGACTTTGATCTGATGGTTTCTTTAAAGTTATCAAATTGATTAATGATAATGCTTATAAGATTGACTTCCACAGTGATTGCAATATCTCGATTAGATTCAATGTTGCTAATCAGTCACTGTATTATGAAGAAATGAGGTCTCAATTGATGAAGGTGAAATTTCTTCTACCTAGGGAGAATGACTCGAGAGTGTCACTACAAAGGGGGCCATCGACCCTAATTGAATTGCTCGGTTCAACATAGGCTAAACTAATCAATCGATTTAGTCCCTAGTTATGTGTTAGTTTAGGTTCAGAGTTTCCTTTAGTATAATATTAGGGTTAATTTTATATTGTTTTGAAGATTAGTGATCCTTTTCTTTAAGGGTTTTAATCTTACTCAATCAAATGATGTTGTAGGTTTTAATCTAGGTGCCATAGAACTGTTAATTTCTCTTAAGCCGCTTATCACTCTCTTCTAGTTGCCAGCTTTCAATTAGTAAATCGCCAACTATTTTGATACCAAACCCCATCATTCTAGGTTATTTTTCTTTCTAACCACTTAACTAACATCCCCATACTCATCATAATAGATTTTTTGTTACCTTGTTGGATACTAAGATTAGTGTCAAAGACATATTCAGAGATTTCTCACTCATTTAACTAGGTCTTTAAAATTTAATTTTAGGCTTTTCATAGGTGCAATGTCCTATGATTAATTACCCCTTTTGATGAGGATATAAAATTATTTATTAAGGCTGGTTATTAGATACAAAGTGTTTAACATATAATAGTAGTAGTTTAGGTTTTATAAACAAGGAGAATTTATTGTCATATGCTTAAAATGAATAGTGGGTGGACAAACCCAATTAAGATTCATCATTTTAGGTTTTGCGGTCCGTGGTTTACTTAGTTATAGTAGATAATCAACGTAATTTTATTTAAGTATTCTTGTTAACATACATGAGTTGCACGAGACACGGGTGATTACTTGTCTAAGAGGACAATTTTAAGTCTTTATACCCCCAACAAGTATACTTCATAATTTATTGCTCATGGTATTTAAGCTATTGTGGAAAAAGCGGGTTTTGATTGTGATCGTAATTTAGTGATGTTACATTGTGATGAACCACCTATTCAGAGAGCCCCAATCATAATAAATTTTTTTTGTGGTGCTATTTGGCGATTACAGATTATGGTTAGTGGACACATGGCATGCCCTTACTTGCATTAAGCTTTTGAGAGTGATCATAGAGGTATATTTAAAATGACATTGTTCATTGTGAGTTGAGATTTATCACTCTTATCAAACGATTATAGAGGGTGGATGAGTAGTTTGTTTTAAGCTTTAGGTAGTAAATTTCATTTGAATCTTTATTTAGTTTTATAATGCTCTTAAATATTGTATATCTCATTAAGATTCAAGTTCAAAATAATTTGTATCAGAACTTAAAATATTTTGATGATAATATCCCTTCCATTATGATTTTATTTCATCACTTAATACCTTGTTTACTTAGCTTGTTTATATGTAGAGGATAGAGCCTTTGATTTGCAAGAGGATTTGGATTTGTTTAAAAACTAATCATGCTATAGACCTTATCAACTATTTCTTTATTCATAGATGATTAGGTTTACATTATGAATTAATTATCATGTTTTATTAGTGTAATCTCACTGAGAGCTTTTATTTGTCAATTTTTCTTCCTAAAAAGCCTTGAAGATCGTATGCAAATAAAAGAGAAAAATATTTTTGTAGATCATGAGATGGTTTGCCGAAATTGAACTCCCAAATCAATGAGAGAGAGAGAGAGAGAGAGAGAGAGAGAGAGAGAGAGAAGAGGGTCGGAAGAGCGTGCTAGAGTGAGGCGGTGGCCCGGCAAATGCATCGATGACATAGAGAGAAGGAGGAGAGCCTTTCGTGTGTCGATGACTGAGAGAGGAGGAAGCCGGTGCGTGCAAACGGGAGCGAGCGTTGGAGGAAGGGAGTCGGGTGTGCGTGCGTGACTTTGGACTAGCCGACGGGTTTGTTGGATCTTAGGGCAAACCGAGAAAGCTTATAATATAAGGTAAAATTTTTGGTTATCATAAATAGAAATTTTACTTTTGATTTAATTGCAAAATAGGAAATTCTAAGTCGATTTTCAAATAATGATTATTAAATTTATTAAGGATTGATATGAATGAGAGAGATTCAACAAAAATAGAAGAATTTCGCAAATTTATAAGTATGATTTTATGATTTTAATTTTACATAGTCTATGTTTAATCATGTTAAAAATCACGTAGACTAATTATGATTATAAAAAAAAAAGAATTTATGAGAACTTATAAATGAAATGCTAGATTTGAAACTTATGATTGAGATGAATTTAATAAATATATGATTAATTATATTAATAGATGGAGAGTATAATTCTACCTTTTCTTGAGTATAATATAAATCAAACTTAATTATTTAAACTTTAAATGTTACATGCAAAATATTACTTGAATATTAGCTTGATATTTAACTTAATAAATGTACATAAATATAACATATATTATAATTTATAATAATACAAAATTAGTTTTCTTATGAATACAACAACAACAACAACAACAAGTCTTAATCCCACTAGGTGGGGTCGGCTACATGAATCATTCGCCTCCATTGTGTCCTATTATGTGTCAAATTCTCATTTAATTCAAATATACTAAGATCATTTTTTATACATCTTAACCAAGTCTTTTTTGGTCTACCTCTACCTTTCTTAACATAAGGAAAATCTAATGCATCTACTATCTGTCGTCATCTGACGACCACGCTTTATGTGGCCAAACCATCTAAGACTCTCCTAATCTTATCTACCACCAAGCTATCCAACTTTTTTCCAACATACTCATTTTGCATTCTATCTCTAAGAGTAAAGCCACTCATCCACGAGCATCCTCATCTCTAACACTTAACTTAGTCTTATGCTTCTCTTTTTTATCACAACATTCTAATAAGTCATTCAGGTCTTACCACCATCTTATAAAATTTTCCTTAAGTTTAAGTGGAACTTTTCTATCACATAATAGGCCTGATGCATTCCTCCACTTCGACCATCCAACTTGAATTCTACTAATAACATCTCCATCTATTTCACCATCATCTTAAACAAAAAATGTTATGAGGTGAATAAAAGAAAAAAATAAATTAATTTAAAAAATTAATTAGGAAATTAAGAAGAAAATAGATAGAGCTTCTTACAAAAGATTATTTTACATGCATAAAAGTAGAACCATAATTTAAATTTAATAGTAAATAAAGTGAATATGATAATTGATTAAATAATTAAGTAAATTAAAATATTTTAGATATAAATAACAATCATCTAAATAAGAATGAGAAATTATTTTTATAAAATTTAATGTCTCCAATGAACTAGTGTAGAAATAGAATTATAAAATTTATCATAAGAGAGATAGTTATATTTCAATAATGTATACATTTAGATAGTTATGTGTATTGATCCAGTTAATATTTTTAATCAAATGAACTTTAGTTAAAGAAATATTTCAAAGGGGAGACGATCCGAATAAGCTTCATACTAAAGTGGGTAATTATGTTTTTACATTTATGATAAAAGTTTACTTATTTTCATGTGATTGAATGCATTAATATATAGTTATAAATAATCTCCGTACTTGAAATTGTGATTTGTTTTCTCATTTCTCCATATTGAATGAATAGTCTGAATGTTAGATCATATTGTTACTTATGTTATTGTACATAATTAACTAATTTATTATTTTGAGATAATATGGATAGCTTTATAAATTCAATGTTATGAATGTGTATGTCTGAAAGTGGAGTTCGCTCTCTTATGGTACTGACTTGGGACGAAATATACCTGTGCATGAAAAAGGTAAATGGAAATGATAAATAGAAATGGTTAGTTATCTTTTGGATGAGTTTGTAAAAAGTTTCTTTATGGAAAAGGTTTTTAGGCAGTGACTCTTCAAAATAATTGATAAATTAGAAAATAAAGTTTCTAAGAAATGTTCATTTATATCTACCTCTTATATGTTGGATTGCATTTTTACTCAAAGTTCATGTTTATAGTAAAACCGTAAATGCATCTTTACGTTTTTCTTGTTTCTTATAGTGTAAAAACATAATTTATCCATTGAAAATTTTATTCAATTATAAGTGTATATTTTTTTCCAAGTAACATTCCTAACTAGATGGAGGATAGAAGGAATGATTATGTTTACCGTTGTAGAGAGACTTCAAGAGATGTGTATTATGTTGATTTATGTTTTAGATTATGTTTTATATGACTTATGTTAGGCGATATTTTATATTTATGGATAAATTTGTTAAATGTGATTTGGATTTGTAGCGACTCTTATATGATTTAGAAAAAATATTGTGTAGTTTTTATTTCTATTTTAGATGTTAAGTAAAATTTTTCTTTCTTTATCCCGACTATCACTGACTCGGCTTCGGAATACCAAGCGAAAAAATAAGCGGTGGACAGATAAAAGAAAACCTTACTTAACATTTTCAGTAAAAACAAAACTACATTATATATTTTTCCAAGTCATATAAGAGCCAATATAAATTCAAATCATATTTAACAAATTTGTTCACGCATATTAAACATTCATCAACAAAAATCCTACACAACACAATGCAAATCATAAACCAACATAATACATATCTGTTGAAGTTCCTTTACGACGGTAGACATAATCATCCCTTCTATACTCCATCTAGTTAGGAATGTTACTTGAAAAAATGTATAAAAAACTTGCAATTGAATAAAATTCAGTGGGTGAATTATGCTTTTCTATAAGTAAAAGCGAAATAATAATGATAGGTTTTTATATAATACGTAAAAAAATCTCAAATAATCAAATATATAGGAGGTATGCATAAATAAAAATTTTTTAGAAATTTTATTTTTAATTTATCACTCATCTCAGAAGTCACCGTCTAAAACTTTTTTATAAGAAAATCTTTTCCATAACTTATCCTTTAGTTATCTAAAGGATAAGTAACCATTTTCATATATCATTTCTTTTTTGCGGTGCATTGCATCAACCCGATGTAAGGGGATGACTTTAATTTTAAACATACACATTCATAACATACAATTTATACAACTATACATATTAATTCATAACAATAAATGAGTTAATTCTGTGAAATGACGTAAGTAACAATATGATCTAGCATTCAGGCTGTTCATTCAATATGAATAAAGGGAAAATCAATCACAATTTCTAGTACAGGAAAAAAGTCATAATCATGTACAAATGTATTCCATCACAAGAAAATAAATAAGCTTTTACCATAAATATAAGAACATAATTACCCATTTTAGTTTGAAACTTCCTCTTGAATCTCCTTTCCTTTAACACTCATTTCCTTAATTTGAGTATCTATAAAATGAAAATCTTGACTTTATCAATATTTGAAAGCAGTTTATTTATTTTATTCATTTTCTTTTCTATGATATTAATATATATTTTTGTTCTTTAATGCTCACATTTCTCAAAATTTCATTATATATTTTCTAAATTAAGTTAAATTTATAATTAATAATAATAATAATAATAATAATTATATTTAGTTAATTTAATTATTAAATTATGTACATACACAATATCTTTTATTTTCTCTGTTCAAGGATTAATTTTCTTAATTTAATTTGATTTAAAAATTTTTATCTTTCTCTCTAATGATTTCAATTTAAGAATCGTAATATATAATCAGTTCAATTCTCATGATTATAAATTTTCTTTTATAAAATCATTAACCCCAAATTAATTATTTAAATTAATTCATTTTCCTTTTATTCGATTCATATGAAAGACTAATTTTTGTATTATCATAAATTATAATATATGTTATATTTATGTACGTTTATTAAGCTAAATATTAAATTAATATTTAAGTTATATTTTACATGTAAAGATTTGATACTTAATTAATTAAATTTGATTTATGCTACACATTCCCAAATTAAATTTCTTGCTCTAAGTTAAAATTGGAATAATAAAGAGAAAATCATATTTTTACATTAAATATAAAATCACATACTTTATATATTTAACTTCTTATTCGGTTTGCCCTAGGATCCGGCCCATCGCCCGTCCCTTCTCTCGTTCGCACTAGGTCATGCACACACGCACACGGCCTCCTCTCTTTCGATTGTCGGCGCATGGAAAGCCTCTGGCGGCTCGGTGCTGGCGGCAAGGAAGTCGCCTTGCTTGCTTGTCTCCTCCTCTCTCTCTCTCTCTCTCTCTCTCATTTTCTCTCGGTGCTTTGGGGGTTCAGTTTCGGCAAACTGAAATCGAGGCCTCTTCCTTTCGATTTATTTCGCGACTAATCGTCGCGATGATTTTTTTTTTTTACTTTTTTGGTTCTGGTTTTTCGGTTATTATACTCTCTCCCTCTTATAAAAATTTTGTTCTCAAAATTTAACGATAACAATAGAAATTAACATACATTTGATCAAATAGATAAGGGTAAAGGCCTCTCATTTCTGATTCATTCTCCCACGTAGCTTCTCATTCTGATTGATGTTTTTACAGTGCACGGACAAATAAGATTTTTCTATTCTTGAGATGTTTAACATCATAGTCTATAATTCTTTATAGCTCCTACACAAATGTGAGATCAATCTGAATATCAATAGGATCAGCAATAATCTTGTTGGCTTCATCAGTAATATATTTTCGCAAGAGAGAAATATGAAACACATTATATACTCTTTGCATATGAGAAGGTAAAGCCAATCTATAAGCTACTTTTTCAATTCTTTCCAAGATTTCATATGGACCAATATAACGTGGACTCAACATTTCAATCTTACCAAATCATTTTATACCTTTCATGGGGCTGACTTTAAGAATTACAAATTCTCTCACTTTAAACTTTACTGACCGATGTTTAACATCATAATATTTTCTCTGCCTATCTTGAACAGTTTTTAATCTATCACAAATTAATCGAATCTTTTCAGTGGCTTCATCTACTGCATCTGCACCAATGATTCTTCTTTCACTTGTTTCCATCCAATAAAGTGGTGCTCTACCTTTTCTTCATCTGATCTTGTAGGGGCCATACCGTACTTGCTTGAAAGCTATTATTGTAGACAAATTCAATCGCAAGTGCATTTTCAATTTTCCAAAAAATCGAGGATACTGAGTCTAAGCAAATCTTGAGTGTCTGCGAATGTTACTTTTGATTGGCCATGATTTGAGGGTGAAATCGATCTTGAAAGTAAAGCTTGTACCTAAAGCTTATTGAATTTTCCTCTATAATTTGGATGTGAATCGGGCATTCCGATCGGACACTATAGACTTTGGCACACCATGTAACTTCACAATTTCATCAACATACTTTCTTGCTAACTTCTCAATAGTATCAGATTGTTTAATAAGTATAAAGTGTGCAGATTTAGTCAACCTATCAATAATATCTCAAATAGTATCGCAACCTTTTCTAGATCTAGGTAAGCCGTCCATCAATATGATATCATCCCATTTTCACTCATTGTATTGACAGAAAAAGTCACTGGCCACGATCTTAACCATCTAACATGATGGACACTTGTAGATAAATTCAGCTACTCTTTTTTTCATCCCTGACCATCAAAATATTTCTTTAAGATTTTGATATATTTTGCTACTGCCTGAATGAGTTGTATAATTAGAATGATGTGCTTCATGTAAGATATCTTTCCTCAAATCTCCAACATCTGGAATACAAACTCTGCCATAATATTTTAGTAATCCCTATCCATCAATTTCAAAATCTTCTGTATGACCTACTTTCACCAAATTTAAATTTTTTTGAAATTTGACATCTTGAATTAAAGCATCTCGTATCATATCCTTCAAATTTGATTGTAGTCATTTGATTTAACAATAAAGCATGATCATCTGTATATTTAATAATTAAAATTTTTAATTTTTCAAAATCTTGAATCAACTCCTCCTATTGAGAGATCAACCAATTAACACTACCAGATATTTCTTAATGAGTTACAACCATCTCATTTGTCTTAAATTTAGCTTTGACTTAAAGTATCAGCATTCACTTGTACTTCCCCGGATGACTACAGATTCCATTTTTCTCTTTGCTTAGTAATTCAAAAAAAACACATGCAATGATAAAATGTGTATGGATGCATGATAACAAAGCACATATTCAAACCATTCCGCACATCAAATATTACCTCCCTTCTTCATCTCTATTCCATAGAGAAAAGCACAACCCAACTGATTTTTATTTTTCACATACAATCAATAACTCAAGTAGATGCACTCTAGGGAAGTACAAGTGAATGCTGGAATGTTAGAGCAAAGTAACTTGAGTTATGCCGCATCGAACACCTCCCCTTCTTATTGCAATTGCATGAAAGAGCAACCCAAACATAGCATATGCATGAAAGAAACTTTCATCGAATCCATTCCGTCCAAGCAAAAAAAAGAGTGAAATAGAAGTAGAGAACTTAGGGTTGGATAGAAACAACCTAGGAATCCGGTTGGAAGGAGGATGAGAAGAGTGGGTCGCTAGGGCTTGTCGCTCGGCTGCTATAGAAAAGGGATGGACGGCTCGAGAGGAAGGAGTGATCCGACCGACTGCTCTTAAGGGAGGAGATGGATGACTCGGGTGCTGCTCGAGACGGATGGACGGAACGAGAGGGAGCTCGAGTGAGAGAGGTTTGCACGAGGGAGAGGCGCTCGGTTTAGGGATTACTCGTGAATGGAGTTCGAATGAAGACCGTGCTTTTATGAGCGGCTTGGGTATTAGGGTATTAGGGTTGGCTCGTTTCTTCTGATTGGCTACATAAACGGTGGCTAATAGAGTCATAAGGGCGATTAATCCAATTGTGGATTAGTAAGCAACATATTTGATTGGAGAATTAAGATGTTATCTTGATTGGACAGAGTAGAGGTGGGAGGGTTGAGATTAAGGATTAAGTTAGGCAAATATTAATCAGATTTGACTGATTATTTAGCTTAATAATGATATTATTATTGTTAATTCCTAAAAAATTTTGACGAATTTTCTAGTATAATGAACATTCACAATATGGGTCTCAATTTTAGGTGATTTTGTTGTGGCGGAAGCAACGACAATGCCCGTTTCACGATCGAAGGTCATTTGGATGACTTCGACGATGATCGAAGAAAAATTAAGTTTAAATTGCATGACATTCCATTTGAATCGCTCGACATTCGTGTAGATTTTGTTGCATTGATCGTGAAAGGTGTTGTTTGATAGATTTTGACGTTTCAGCTATATTGACAGTCAATTTTGCGAACGGAGGTCGTTTGGACGTCATCGTCCCGACCTTGATATGTGCATAATTTCATTAAAAATTAATTTTGATTGATTGATCAATCATTAATTGATTCAAGAAAATTTCATTTGATTAATTTTAATATTTCAAACGCATTTACGATGCCAAGTTTTTTAAATCGTCAACGTATTTATCAATTTCGCTCGCAATTATGGATTTTAACTTCCAATTATATGACGTTGTGATCAATGTTTGTGTGTTTTGCCATATACACTTAATTTGATTTATGGAATGCATATATAAGTCAACAATCATGTTATTTAGTATATATATATATTTATTTTAAATATGACATGCCATGATCCCATTAAGAAAGGAAGAAGCCTCCCTTCACCCTCTTTTTTTCTTCCTTTTCCTTAATATCATATGCTCATTTTATAGATCATATTATTAGGAGAAAGGCATGAAAATCAAGTCTTGGTAGACTTTTCTCTTTTTTTTTTGTCATCCACCATTTAACTATTATTTTTGACTTTATCATCCAAAATTATTCTCATTTCATGAAATGCATTGATGAGGAAATAACATGAGAATTTCATTTGGTGGAATTTTCTTTATTTTGTCATCCACCATTTATGCATTTTGATATTTCTCTTTGTCTTCATCATCCTACATTTCATGGATGTGTTAATGAGAGGATGACGTTGTAAACCACCTTTTAGTGGCTTTCCTTTAATCTTATTATCCTTAATTCATTGCACATTCTTCTCCCATCTCTCATTTTCAATTTATTTGCTTAATGTTCATGTATGAAAATTAAATGGAGAAGGCTCCATTTCAAGTTGAAGTTGATTATAAATAAGGAAATATCCCACTCCTAATAAAATTTACTTTCTCATTCTCTTAACATTTTATTTGCAATAGGCATTGTGAGGTAAGAAACTCAAGAGTTTTTGCCTACACTCGGAGCTAATTTCTAACTCCACTTCATCACTTTGTAAGTTATACATAATTTGATATTTCAAATTCAGCCTTAACTTCATCTTGAAATTTTGCTTTTTATGTAGAGAATTCTTTTGAGTTTCCTCCCCTTTTTTATTTACTTAATGAAACATATATGGCATTTCAAATCTTATAAAGAAAAGACTAGGAGAATTCACCCATGTTTATCAAAATGTCTATTTAAATCGTCATTATTAGTGATAATTAAGCACTATATAATGTGAGGTTTGGAGTTCAAGTATTTGATTCAAATCATGTTAATTCTAAAAGCCCTCTTCCCTTTTGTTTTGTAATTTTCAATTCACTAAAAAATTCAACAGCCTTCTGGCATAATCCTAGTGTAGAGCTGGGCCTTCCCACCACACTAAAAAAGACGTACATGATAGGTGTCATGAGACACAACAGCTAAAAATATATACTTAACCATCACATCAAGAAAGATGTGCATAGACCTTTAATTTTATTTGTGTAAAATGGAAGGCATAGAATTTTCTTACCACATTAGAATAATGCGCACAAATACTTATTTTGAAACAGATTTCCTTGTCACATTTGAACAATATGCACGAGTATTTATTTTAAATCACATTTTCTCGCCACATTGGAACAACATGCATGAATTTATTTTAAAGTAAATTTCTTCGTCATATTGGAACAATGTGTACGGGTATTTAATTTAAAGCACCTTTACAAATTTACATTTATATGTGCATGGAATTTGATTTTCATCATTATTTTAATTGAATTTTTCTCTTTTGAAATATTCCAAATAACAAGCTATAACATAAGCCTTTAATCAATTGTGAGCATCATTCCATCATTTTTCTTTTGAGCATAAAAGATGAAATATCTTTCTCAAGTTCAATAAGTAAGATAGCAATTAGGTGTCAAGATATAAGCATGTATTTCATTATTTGTTATCAAATAATTAAAGAGAACCGTACACTTTATACTTAGCCCCCAATTATCATTGGTAATTGAATCTAGGTAAGATTTAATTAACTAAAGCATCAAATTACAACTTTGCATAATAGATGGTAACACAACAACAACAACAAGTCTTTATCCCACTAAGTGGGGTCGGCTACATGAATCCTTCGTCTCTATTGTGTTTCATTTTGTGTCAAATTCTCATTTCATTTAAGTATACTAAGATCATTTTTTATATATCTTAACCATGTCTTTTTAGATTTACCTCTACCTTTCTTAACATAAGGCAAATCTAATGCATCTACTTTCCTAGCCGGGTCATTGGACGGCCGACGCTTTATGTGGCCAAACCATCTAAGGCGACTCTCTCTAATCTTATCTGCCACTAGAGCTACTCCAACTTTTTTCCGAACATACTCATTTCGCATTTTATCTCTAAGAGTAAAGCCACTCATCTACCTGAGCATCCTCATCTCTGCAACACTTAATTAGTCTCATGCTTCTTTTTTATTAGCCAACATTATGGGCCATAAATCATTGCAGGTCTTACCACCATCTTATAAAATTTTCTCTTATGTTTAAGCGGTGCTTTTCTATCGCACAACAGGCCAGATGCATTCATCCACTTCAACCATCCAACTTCAGTTCTACTAATAACATCTTCTATTTCACCATCATTTTGAATAATAGCATAAATATTTTAATCAATCACTCTTTTTAATGACTTGTTCACCTAATGTCACAACACTACCATATAACTAAAATTGCACTCCATATATTCATTTTTAGATCTACTTGAACAAAAACCTTTAGACTTTAAGGTTGATCTCCGTAATTCAAGTTTCTCTTGAACTCCCTCTCTAGTCTTATCAATAAGATGAATGTCATCAGCAAAAAGCATACACCAAGGTACATCTTCTTGTAAATTCCTAGTAAGAACATCCATAACTAAAGCAAAAAGATAAAGGGCTTAAAGCTGATCCTTGATGTAGTCCAACTGAAATAGGAAAATATTTTGTCAATCCTCCTTGTGTTTGGACACAAGTAACAACTATAGTATACATATCCTTAATGACTGGAATATAACCAATATTAACTTCTTTCTTTTCTAGAACTCTTCAAAGAACATCTCTTGAAACTTTATCATAAGCTTTCTCTAAATCAATAAATATCATATATAGATCCTCTTTACTTTCTCTATACTTCTTCATCAAGCCTTAACAAATGTATAACATCCATAGTAGATATACTTGGCATGAAACCAAACTGATTGAGATAAACTTTTGTATCACATCATAACCTATGCTCAATTGCTTTCTCCTATAATTTTAATGTATGACACATTAACTTAGTTCCTCTATAATTTGCACACTCTTGTGCATCACCTTTATTCGTAAATATAGGAACCAACAAACTCTTTCTTCACTCATTTTACATCTTTTGTCTTTAAAATAACATTAAAAAAATTGTAAGCCAAGAAATTTTTTGATCTCCTAAACATTTTCATACTTATATTGGAAAATCATTAGGTCCTACTATTTTTTCACATTTCATTTTCTTTAAGGCTTCTCTAATTTCAAATTTATTAATACGATGATAAAAATAAAATTCTCTATTTTTATTTAAGGTATTAAGGTTGCTAAAATCAATCGTATTTTTAGACCGTTAATTGAAAAGTTTATCAAAATACCTCATCTACCTATTTTCAATATCTTTTTTTAGGAAAAAATACTTTATGATTTTCATCTTTAACCTCACTTGAAATTTAGATCTTTCTTCTATCTTTGGTTAAATTTATACATACATCTTTCATCTTCTTTGGTATCTAATCATTGTATAAATAACTAAAATTAAATTTTTTGCGTCATATATTGCTTTCTTAGAATCTCATACCTTATATTTTCTCTTCTCCAAATTTTACATCTAAATCAAGTTTTATAAACTTTTTATTTTTTATCTTTTGCACATCACTCCATATCTATTTTTTATTAAAAAAAGTTTCTCTTTTTGATTCTCCAATCACATTTTTAGCAACGTGCTTAATTTCATTTGCTACTTTTTCTCACATTACATTAGCTTTCTTATAGATATCCCAAATTCTAAGCTCCCTCATGTAATCCTAAGATAATAATTTGATTTATTTTTCATCTTCCAATCATTCATCTTAAAATCTAAGACTAATAATCGATGTTGATTTTTTAAACTTTCACTTGGAATGATCTTACAATCTTTACAATCTAAACGATCTATTTTTCTTATAAAAAATAATCAATCGTGTTTTCTAGATATTTTTGAAGTAATAATATCTTCATCTCTTTTCTTAAATAAAATATTTATAAAATCATAAAGAATATATAATTACTTTTTTTTAATTCAAATCCATAACCACCATGAATACTTTTCTTTATCACTCTATTAACATATCCATTTAAATCTCCTCCAATAAATACTTTTTCTTCAAGAGGTATCTTTTGTATTAATTCCTCTAATTCGTTCCAAAATTTTTCTTTATGGCCTACATCCAAACCTACTTGAGGAGCATAAACACTTATAATATTGATAATCTTAGTATGAACAATAATCTTTAAAATTATAATTCTATCTCCATATCTATTAATATTTATAATATTATCCTTCAAACTTTTATCTATAATCACACCTATGCCATTTCTAATTCGACTTCTACTTGAATATCAAAGTTAAAAATCTAAACTATCAATCTCCTTGGCTTTCTTCCCAACCCATTTAATTTCTTGAACACATAAAATATTTATCTTCCTATGAACCATAATACATAATAATTCCATTAGTTTACCTATAAGAGTACCTATATTACCTGTAACAGATGGTAACACCTTCCCCAAAAATCAGTAAATGACATGATTTAATGGTGATACATAAGCAAATTTTAGTTTACAATAATAGGAAAGAGACAAGGATAGAGTTCTTCAAAGATTGAAAACTTATCAATTTACTTGGGAAATCAATTTGATATGAAAAAATTTACCCAAATCATATCACATAAAATGAACAAGAAGTTCAAATATTAGTAAGGGCTCTGAATTAAAGTTGAGCTTCATGCAGTCTCTACTTTATTTTGACTTTACAATGGCAACAAAATTTAGGGAGGATGAAACTTTAAATATAAAAAGATAATGAAGTCCATGATTTCACCATTCCAATATTGTCACATCAACCATCAAGATGTTACCATTTTCTCAAATTCTGATTAATAAAATGGCAATTTGATAGCAAAAACGTGAGCAAATTTTAGCTTTAGTAACTTGAAAGAAGCAATATAAGATACCATACATATGAACTCCCATCCTCTTATTTTGTTTCGAAGTGTATTGATTTGGTAGGAGGATTTGAATTGAACTTGATTCAAACTTATACCAGACAACATGCTCCATAAAATAAACTCTACATAAATCTAAAATTTCGTTATTTGCTCACTAACTCAAATAGATGCATCAAGGAGGAGCATAAGTGAATGTCTGATAACACAAGAACTTGAATCACGCCACAAATCAAACATCATTTTCTTTTCTTATTGCAACTTCATGAGCGAAGCACAATTCAACCGTGAAGTGCATGCAAATGAGACTTCATTTTCACATTTTGTTTCAAAAGTTTTTTGACTTAATGATAATGATAGTGAGGAAAATAAGAACAAGATTATCAAACAAATCCATGTCCTCTATCACCCTTTTTTTATCATAAAAGTCAAAAGGGGTTTAAGCCATATAAAGTAAGCAATCACATTAGGTTTGACAAATGCATAAAGCTGAAATTTTGAATTTAACTAAAATAATCACTTGCATGATGGCGAGTTACCAAATGGTGGGAAGAGGCAGAGATAAAGCAAGGTAACTCCATGTAAATTGTAACTTTACTAATTTTTCACTTCAATTTTACTCAACAATTCAAATAGATATGCAATGGTGAAACACAAGTGGATGTTTGATAACCAAAGCCTAATAACTTGAGTCATACCACACATCACACATCACATTTCCATTCTCTTTGTAATTCCAAAGGGAAAACATAATCCAACCATAGAAATATATATGAAAGAAAGACTTCCAAAAATGATTTGATTAACACAAGCTCTTTTTTTATTATATCTTCCCAAAATCTGAGTGGATGAAACGACAAATTAATAGCCAAAATAAACTTCAGAAAGTGACAAAGTTCATAAATCTGAAAATTTCTTCACATCCCATTACTCGAAGATAAGAATGGGTATTAAATATCTAAGCTTCAATGATTTTCAACATAAGTCAGATTATGGACAACAAGGTAAATTCCTTTCAAGGTTTAATGCCTTGTTAAAGACATTTAACTTGATATATAAAAGAGAAAGAAAAATCTACGTGAATTCAAGTTTTAATATATGAAGTAATAGAGATTATCACAGTATGCCATATAGATCTTTTCAATTTCATGCTAATATAGAAATGAATTCAATGCTTGATGTCCATCATAGTGAAGATGAGAAAAATAAGCTAGCAAACCAACTTATTTCCTTCATCCTCTCTCTTTAACATGATAGCCCAAAGAGGGTTCAAGCCACTTAAAGTAAACGACCATATTAAGTTTGATGACATACAAATAAAAAAATTAAGATTTAGCAAAAAAAAGGCATCTATATGACAACAAAGTTTAAATGAAAATTGAGTTGAACCTTGCTAAATGCTGGAAAGAGGTAGGCAATCCCATTAACCTTATTCCACAACTCAAATAGAATGACAATAGCATAATATAAATGAACGCTTGATAACAAAAGCAAAGCTTGAGCCATACAATGCATCAAGCCGCACATTTCTATCCCTAATCCAACCACATAACATGTAAAAGAGGGATTCATCAAGTTCATTTCATCTAAGAGGAACCCAAATAGCAAAATGCAACTTAGGTTGAATAGAGACAACCCGAAAGCTCGATTGGAAGGAAGGAGGGAGGAGAGTGGGTCGGCTAGGGCTTGCCGCTCGGTTGCTACAGGAAAGGGACAGACGGCTGCTCGGCTCGTGCATCTAGCAGGGAGCAACGACCAAGTCAGAGAGGGAGATTCCCTTGGTTTCGGCCGAGAGAGATGGACGAACTCGAGAGGAAGGGTGATCGAGGGAGGGGAGCTCGGTCGAGTATCACGCGAGAGAGAGAGAGAGAGAGGGATTAGAGAAGGCACTCGCACATGAGAATGGGAGAGGTGCTCGGTTTGCTTAGGTATTAGGGTTGGCTGACTCATTTGATTGGTTGCTCATGTGGCAGCCAATAGGAAATACTGGGCGACTACTCCCATAAGATGCTAAACGGCTAATCTAATTGAAGGATTGGGCGCCTGGTTTTAATTGGAGACTTGGGTGGCTGGGTTAGGGCCGATATTAAGGGGGTTAGATTGCCATTAATCCTTTTAGTTAACATTTATCATAATAATAATAATCTCGTTGATGATTTTGCCGCAAATTTTGACAAATTATTCTACATGATGAACCCCACCAATATGGGTATTAAGTCTAGTTGATTTTGTTGTTCCGGATGCAACGACGATGTCCGTTTCGCGATACGAGATCAATTGGATAACTTTAACGTTGGTCAAAATGAATTTTAGGCTAAAATGCGCGACGTCGCATTCGAATTGCTCAACGTCCGCGTAGACTTTGCGGAATTGATCGCGGAAAGTGTCGTTTGATAGATTTCGATGTTTCGGTGACGACACAGTCGATTTCATGAACGGATGTCATTTTTGACGTTGTCGGGATTTCTCGACTTCGATATACGCTTAATTTCATTAAAAATTTATTTTGATTATTTCAATGATTATTAATCGATTCAATAAATTTCATTTGACCATTTTTGATATTTTAAACGCACTTAAGCAATCAGAATTTTTGAATCGAGATGATTTTGATCGATCGCGATTAAAAGATTTTAATTTCGAATTGTGTGATGACACATTCATATTTGTCCAATGTATCTTATGAGATACATGAAGGTCAATAGGAATATCTTTCTTGATGAGACTTGCTACTGCTTTACTATTGCTTGAGCTGTAACTTTCTTATTGTGGATCACTATTAGAGGGGCTAAAATCTAGATAGCAAATTGTTGTTTCTTGTGGAATTATAGATGATTGAAATTGTATTTGCAGCTTTTGATCATGTATTATGAGAAACTATGAATTATGGGCTTATTTGGGCTATAAATAGGATGAACTCTTGTGGCATGTAATTTGTAATTCAATTGAATATGATTCAAATTTTCTCTCAAACATGTGTATTGATTGGATGTGAATTATTTGAGTGCGGTGAAAGTTTTTTTTGGAGAAGTTATGAGGGAAGCTTTCTTTTGTGTACCAACATCAAGCCTTGATGACCTGATGGTTTTTTTTAAAAAACTTTCTCTCTTTTTTATTTATTGATTTGATGTGATTAAGATCTGATCACATTTGATACAATCTTGTCTTTCTTGTTTTCTTTTTGTACTATGAATTCAAATCATAGCGTGGCTTTCAGGGCTACATGATTGCAAGCATTTAGAATTCGAGGCTAAATTATTTAGTATATAGTAAATACAGTATATTTAAAATACTTAAATTTACTTTGTTGACTATAAAATAAATTTCGGAGATTATTTTCTTTGGTGTGATCAAAAGTAGAATGGATCAAAATTAAAAATAAAAGAAAAAAGAAACCCAGGGCATGATAGTTGGGCAAGATAAGAGGGTTGGTGTTGTGAGGTTGATATGGTCACATGATGACAAGTGCAGAGGCTTCAAAAGAGATTTGTGGCAAGGCTATCATTAGGATGGCAACATAGATGGAGTGGGTCTGAAATGATAGTATGTGTCTCGAGTTATAACAATCAGCAAGGTCACATATCAGATGTGACAGGTAGGTCTCAAGCTCACATGAGGGTCTTGAGATTGTTGTCATAAGTGGCAATCAACGATCATGGCAAATGAGTGAGCAAGAGTGCATTCTGAATTCACTTAATTTTGGTGAATTTAGAATCACTATAAAGGAACTTAGAGGGTACTTCAAATATATAGATAAATTACTTTGTATTTTTCTTCCAATCAAACTCTCAAAATTTCAAAACCATGGTATGCAATTTACTCTACCCTCCTACTTTGAACCAAACGACCTCTTCATTTGATCTCTCATTTTTCTTGTGACTTTCAATTCTTGACAATCTTTAAGTAATCATTCGGTGAAAGTATAATGTGTTTTTTAATTTAGCATCATAAGTTATTTAGCTTTAGTAAGAGTGGTGGGTGAAGCCTCTAATTGATGTAGGTGTCCAATGGGAAAGGGGTGCTTGCATGTTTATAGCTGTGAATAGCAATGGTGGTTTATTATGGTGGTTTATTACATAGGGTGGCAATCCCCTTAGAATGGGACCCAAACCAAAGGTCTTTTGCGAAAGGCTAGAGAAGTGATATGGAGTTTATGGATGGTGGATTGGAGTTTGGATGCTTGGAGAAGTTCTTTGTTGCAAACTAGGTCTAGAATGAGGATGGGTGGCTGAGAGCTTCTTATTGGAGTCGAATCCTTTGCTTGAAAGTCTTGGCCTTTTGAAGGGTGTTAAGGAGAGTGTATGGATGTAGAAGGGATTAACATTTTGGTAAGGATTGTTGAGATGAAGAGGAATAAAGTAAATGATAACTAGTTACTCTCACCAAAGAAGAACAATGGATGGCCGACCGACATGCCTAGAACCAAGAGAAAACTGCTCAAGTTTTTGAATAATGTTATACTTCCTTTTATTACATAATCTGCCATTATTTAAGGCGTTACTCTAGCTCTAAGCAATTCAAAATTCAAATTATTGGGGGGAGAGAGGGAAGGAAGGCTGTTGACTAAAGGAGTGGATAGGGGAGGACGAAGTGGTTGAAGCCACTCCAACTATCAAACCAAGATCCACATTTCAAGCAATCTTCAAAATTCAAATGGAGGGGTTTGTATGACTAGCTTTTTGGGGTGGAAATATTAGCAAAATGAGTTCTAAGTTCAAATTTTGAAATTTTAATTTTAAAATTTAAAGACATTCAAATTTAACTTACAATATTTTGTTCGTTATGACATTGCTCACTGGTAGGCTTCATATGTTTTTTTAGTGCTTGTTGGACTTTGGCTTATGACATTATGAATGGTCTTCATCTTTATAAAACATCATAATATTCTTCATAAAAAATAGTCCGGATTTTACTTGAACTAAGAGTTAGTGGACTACAAAAGTTGACCTTTTGTGTGCGTGCTTTAGAGCATTACAATTCTAGGTTTCTATTAATAAACCATACTCTGGAACGTCTTGCATCATCGAGAGCCATTAATTTATTTGCATACTGATTTGATAAATCATTTTATTCTTTTTCTTCTGTTCTCACAAACAAAACTTCTTGACTAAAAAAGTTTTAATAAAATAGTTACTACTTGATTAGAGTGATAGTTTAGTTGTATAATTCTTTTTCTTATTTTAATACTTACAATCAGGTTGCAATCATCACTGGATTGTTCATTCTGCAAAATAATGCTGTGGTAAGTTTTTATTTTTCTAAATTTGACTATCAACATCTTCAATGATGATTTGGGAGAGTGATCTAACTTTTGCTAAGGAGCCAGTCATGACGTGCAACTTATATTTTTTCATATCAAAATTACAGACACAACATCAAAGGGGAGCTGCTAATGGCATTTCAATGTGCGGCCAATCTATTTTTAAAGCTATTGCTCCTGCAGCTGGAGGTGCCATGTAAGTAATAGAATTTTGCTACTCAATTTGCTCTTTCAGCTGAGGTGTTTAGCAAGTTACTGGGCGTTGCTGTATGGAACGCAAACATAGATTATGCAAATTTGAGGTTTATTCATTCCATTTTTTTTTCACAAATCTATATGATCTGGTGAATAGAATGCTGACCAATAAAATGGAAGCATAAATTTAAGTGTTGTAAAGTGAGGATGCTTAGGTGGATGAGTGGCTTCACTTAAGAGATAAAATTCAAAACAAATATATACATGAAAAGGTTAGACCAGCTCCGGCTGCAAATAAGATTAAAGAGTCGCCTTAGACAGTTTGGTCACCTAAAATGTCGGTCATTTGATGACCCAATTAGGAGAGTAGATTATATTCAACTTACGTTAAAAAAGTAGACGTAGTTCTAAAAAGACTTGATTAAAAAGTAGAAAAATGATCTTATTTTATTAGAATTAAATGAGAATTTGATACTTAATAATCACAATAGAGAAGGAGGATACATGTAGCCAACCCCACAGTGGGATGAAGGCTTGTTGTTGTTGTTTACAACATGCATTTCATCGAGGAATACTGTCATATTTCCATCAAGTCATTCGTTGAAAAGCTGAGAATGGAAATTATTTTTCGACTATGGACTTGTCTATATTTATCAAAGTTGTCAATAAATCTTGTTTGTACCTGTGAAATACCATGGATATGTGCTTGCTGAGAAATTACAGATGGTCAGCATAAGCCGACATGCTAGTTCAATAAAAAAATTATTTATGACATATTCATGCACAAAGATATACTCTTTGCCATGAAATACTGATGTAATAAAAGAAAACGTAAATCGCCAATTTTTGTCTGGAATATAGGCATCGTCCATATCTTTTATTTTGGAGGACTTGAAGAGTTAGTAAACTTGCAGTAATTTTTCCTTTCTTGAATTTGCTTTTTGGTTTTATTTTGGCACCATGCTCTCATTTGTTAATTCATTGATTTTAATTTGATAGAAGTTCCAAATAAACATGAGAAAACACACTTGAATTGCACGAAGTTGTTCCAGATGACAATCTGAAGTGTTCAAATATTTAGTCTGCATATGGGTGCTATGTTTTGGGACTTTCCAGATTCATTTTAATGAATAAAATTTATCTTTGCTTGGATAGAAACTTAATGCGGGTATGCTGGCTCATTTTCTAAGGCATGCGCTTTGGAAGAATCTCCTTGTAGCGATGTTGCATAATCAGTGTTGTCTAAATAGCCAAAATATTTAGAAGTCTCTTTCGAGAAAACTGCTTTCAACACACCCTCCCACCACACCAGCTTGCTGCTTGTATAATTTGCATTGCCTAAGTTTTATTTATTTGTTTTCTAAAGCAGCCATTTCTTTTGACAGATTTTCATGGTCACAAAAGCGGCAAAACTCTTCGTTCCTTCCAGGTACCCATTGATTACATTCAGAATGTGCTTGATAATACTCAATATGTTAACATTTTAGGCAATGTAAATATGAAAAGGAATTCCAGTAAAGATTTATTGATCCACTAGGAAGATGATTTGTAGGTATTCCCTAACATACACTCCTGTTTAAAGTGAGTAGTCATCTTAAAAGTTACATAACTTTCAAAGTAACATAACCTGACAACACGCTGTCAACACTGCTTTGATCAAAATTTTCCAGGATAGTAGTGACAAGTAGGAAACCATGACTATGCATGACACTGTGTTGGATTTAGTAGTTCTCTTTTGTACTAGTTTTCTTTCAACATAGTGGGATAAAGGCTTGTTGTTGTTGTATAGTATCTCAAACTTCTTGAAGCTTAATTCAGTAAATCTGATTTTAGTAAATTTTTTTGGTTATCTCGGTGCTTTGAAGAGATGTAACCATAGCTTCTTGAAAGAAAGAAGGCTGGATACACATTGATTATGCGAGATAGTGTTTGATTATTGAAGTTTAACGGATTATCATAGATTTGATGGCAATAATTATTTCAAGTAGTTATATGAAGTAATGCTCTTATTATTAATGCACTTAATAATATCCATTCAAGCCTTGAACCATGATGAAGCCTTCTTTAGATATTCTAACTACATCTGTTTGGAGATCAACTGGAAGCTGGTATAGGCACATAAAATGGGTTTGGATAACTTTAAAAAGTAACTCTATACTCCTAAAATGAAATAAAATAATGTTTTGGGATTTTATGGATTCATGTGATTGGTGTTGTCGTCACTTCAAGGGCTTATATAAAATAATTGAGAAAAGCCATTTTATGAGGTGGTTTGCTAGGGGAATATAGTTAATTATTTTGAGTCGCTTGAAGTAGAATTTTATCAAGCTCTTTTTTGCTTTTAGTGGGTGATGTGGTTTTGTACAAGCCCATATTATTCCTTTAATTGTTGGATCTGGAAAGTGGTTGATGCATAGAGCCTTCTATGAAGTAGATTTGAAGGAGCTTACTGAGCTATTCATTATCATCATCATTATCATATCTCGAAGGAGATTTCATTATATTAACCATCAAGGCTTTTAACAATTAGTCTTTTATATATTTGTTTAGGAAATTAATACCTGCTTTATTTTAGAACTCATTTAACACTAAAGGAATAACCTAAGTTATACCATTCTTAGTTATTTGTATTCTCCTTTTGATTTAGTTGATGAATGAGATTAGTGATTCCTGACTCTCATAAGGTGCTAGTTAGTAATCCTGTGCCACCCCTTCTAGGTTGGCAAAACTTCGTCTATTCATTGCCCATGCAATATTTTGTTTGCAGCTTATTGTTGGCTCAAATATCTTAATACCTTTGCAAGTGACTATACCCTATTAAATGTAGGTGCCGTACTTACCGACATTCCTAGAGGTGGAGTCTATAGTAAAGTACCCACAAATTAAAATATTGAGCATAGGTTTCTAATCAGATGGAAAGGCAGCCACACGTTGAGAATACTTAATTGGCAAGAGAAAATTTGATAAAGCATGACTTAGAACTTATAACTGACTACCTCGAATTTAATTCTCCATAGAAGAGTTCATTTGAGGATGAGAAAAATGATGTATTACAAATGATGATTTATATGGGCCGTGTATTAAAGGCACTTAAGTGTATGTTGGAGTGGATCAAATAGAGTGAGCAAAAGGCTTATAAAAATAATTTACTATATCTCACATTAAAATCTAAGAAAATTCAAAGATAATGACGCTTAGTACACTAGTCCACCAAGGCCCATTTTGTGTTTTAATTTTAAATTTTTTATTGTTAGTTTCTTTCTAAAAACTATTGGTTTTGAAAGTTTAAATTTTGAATTCAAGCATTTATGTGTTGCATGAGAAGTTGGTGGTTTTGCATAAAATAATAATGAAATATAATGTCTCCAATTAATATGACTAGATAATTTAATGTATATAATTAATTGTCAGACATACCTCTATAAGACCTCCAAGATTGAAATCTTCAACTTTGGTAGTGGTCTTGTCAGAGAAGGCACTGGCTAAGGCTCTGTTTGAAAGAGAGAGAGAGAGAGAGAGAGAGGGTGGGGATTGTGAGTTGACATATAGCGGGATCCATATTCATACTAATTTGAGTTGGTTGATTTGTTGGCCAACTCACTCTAGGGTGAGTCTAGTTAGTCCGTGGCATACCATAGGTATACATACAATCATAAAGTTCATCTCAGCATGGAGTGTTAGAATTTCATCATCTAAGAAACAAAAGTCATGTTAAAATAACCAAATTGGCTAAAAGCATGTATCATAAAATATTTTTAAACTTAAATTTTAACATTCCTAGGACACAACGTGCTATCCATTCAAAAGAATTAGGCCATAGGTACCCATGCAACCATAAAGTTCATCTCAGCATGGAGTGTTAGAATTTCATTATCTAAGAAGCAAAAGTCATGGTAAAATAACCAAATTGTCTAAAAGCATGTATCATAGAATATTTTAAACTTAAATTTTAACATACCTAGGACATAACATGCTATGCATTCAAAAGAATTAGGCCATTTAAACAAATATTAAATTATTTATATGCGTATGAAACTTAAGCTAATCCAATGACCAATGATAAGGAACGTTTTAAATATTACCAAATTTATTACATTATTAATAAACCTTCCAAGTTTAAATTTTGATATTCACCTTGAGATTATTTCATTTATGTATTTGTATAATCCAAACCTTCACCAACATGCCTTCAACTATCCTCAAAAACATACCTACACACATTTTTGTTTTTTGGGATTTGGTTACTCGTACGATCTTAGGTCCAGTAATAGAAGTTTGTGCTGATGCAGGTAGTGAACAATGTTTTGTGAATTTAGGAACCCATATATGTGATTGTGCAATTAATTGAATGTGTCATTGGTTCTCCACTTCTCCTAAAAGCACAAGCATAAGCAATATGCCCATTTTTGTTGCAGTAAGTCCATAATAAGCATCCGTGAACATTATAATGATTCTTGTTTTATGCTTTCATGGTTGAAGTATGAATCTTAGATTTGCAGCATAAATGCAATGTATGCCTACATAATCTAAATGGGCTACATCAAGTGCTAGTAGAAACAAAATATAAACCATTCAATTTAATTCTTAAATTAGAATTTTCAGTTTTTAAAATATCATTCTTATCATGCAAACTCGGAACATTATGATGACATGAAATTGAACTAGAGTTTGATAAATAAGCTGATTCCTAGGTCTTTCATTTTCACATGTGGGCATACTACACAAATCTAATTTATCATTTACTTCTGTTATGTCATGTTTGGGTTCATCACTTTCATTCTTTAAAACATCATTGCGGCTATCAAAGATTTTGATTCTTTTCTGAAGTTCATATACTGCTTTTTCAAAATTTTAAATTTATCATATAATTCATGCAAAACATTAGACCAATTCTTTCCAAGTCATCGACTTCATGTTATCATAAGAACTGGAGTGGTGTAGAGGGGACAGACTACTTTTTCTTCTTAACTCGAGTTACAACGGCTATATGTAACAATTCTTAGTTTTCTCTTTTTGCTTTCTACTCTTCTTAATTTTGCACAAAACTATGCATCAGAATGACCATGATCCAAGCAGAATTTGTTCCTTGATGATCTGTGTTACTGCCTCGTATATATATATATATATATATCTAATGATTCTATCACTATTTCCTGAAATGAAGGCAACCACATGGTCTTCTTCATCTTGAACTTGGTTGAATTTGTTGGACTCCTCATGACCTTCAAGCCCTTCCTAGCTTATTCGACACAGAGAAGACGATAAGCTTAGTGCATAGCAGGTACTCTCTTAAGAGCTCTCAGTTCTGATACCGCAGCTCAATTTAATGCAACAAAAAGAAGGCAAATTATTCCTCTCTTTCTTCTGTTCCATCTTCCAGGTTATTTCCTCGAGCTGATCGATATATGCATCAGTTTCTATGATTTTTATTCCTGCAATTTCTTAAAGTTGTTTCTTTGTTGCTTTAATCCACAAACTTAAGTTTTTTCATTTGTATGTATAACATTACATGCATTTTTGTGATTGAACTTAATTTATTATTAATTTTGTTTTGTTTCTGTATTGTATTAATGAAAGACCGGGAATTTAGCTGAATGTAAGTTCATAAAATTTGAGGGAAAAAAAGAATAAAAAAAAAAAATACACATCAGATACCTGTGCGACCTATTGTCTTAGCTTTAAAAATAAATAAATAAACCTGATTGAATCATAAGGAGAAACTGAGCAGGACTCTTTCCACGTCCAACCAAATGGAACAAAATGGGAGCATGATTTATCCTCAAAACAGTACAGAAAGCCTTCTGCCTAAGGCAACAATGGTTTCAGGTTATTGAGATCTGTATAAATTAATTGAAGCTTATTAAACTGTTTTTTTATTAATAAGGCGTTAAACATGATTTAATGAAATACTTAAAAATTTTGATGGCATTAATAATTGATTAATTTAAATTATAAGGCATTAAACATAATTTAATGGAATACTTAAAACTTTGATGGCATTAATAATTGATTAATTTAAATTATTTATGTTATTTACACGCAATTTATTTGTTTTGCTGAAAATCCTAATTTTGTTTTCAATTATTTAAGAAATAAGTGGTTAACAAAAACCTTTTTTTTTAAATAAAAATTAAGTAAAAGTAAAATAAAAATTTTAAATTTAGCTCAAGTGTTTGATTAACAGGTATGTGTCATTTGGTTTTAATTTTCATTAATACAAGTGGCTAGTATTTAGATGTATAATAATTATATATATTTTTAAAGTGAATTTAATTGTAAACTCATGAATAATTGAATATATTAAGCCTCTACCTTATGTTGTCATAAGAGCCGAAGTTCCTAACCACTCTCTCTCTCTCTATATAGTGTATGCCATGCATTTGAGTTCTATCAATGAAAAAGAGTCTCTTTCTATTAAAAATGTTTCTCCGTTAACACTAATAAAGTATAAATATTACTGCAAAATTATGCTAACATTAAAAAAAAAAAAATCATGGAGCCTTAAAACCTGGTTTGATACATATCAAAATAGCTATACATAGCACTCAGAAGTTTCAATATTATATATCTCACATTTAAACTTTTATATATATATATATATATATATAGAACCTAGAACCTCTTAATTATCATAAAAATAGCACTCTGCCTTCCTCCCATTACCTTCTCCATTTAGTCTCCTCCTACTCATCATTCACAAGCTCATATCCCATGATGATGCAGCTCGCCCCTGGTCCTTGCATGCGCTAAGCTCATGGATGGAGTTCACTCCATTGCCATTTCCACCTCTGGAAGGCTCGAGAAGGATGCTTTGACCATATAGAGGATAGCCACCACCATCTTCTTCATCTTAAATTTCATCGTGATGTCAATTTGCGATGCCTTCGCTAGCACATTGAGCGACACCATTGAGCCTGGCCGAATGCCAATGCCAAAGAATGCTATCGAGGAGATCGCCATTGCTAAGCTTAAGGTTGAGGTGACCGCACAAGGTGAAAGAGCCAATCTCATCAATGAGTGTGAGAATTCCACAACCAAACTTTTCTTTTCGTGGTTCAAATTCTAATACCTTTTTCAGTTCAACGTTCATATAATCCAAGGTCAAAGAAACATAATTTAATCTTTTTAACTTGTTTTTTTACTAATATATCTAATGCCTTACCTAGATTTTCTTTCTTCATTGAACATCAGTAATAGTTACCGTCAGTAACTCCACCTTGGTCAAAGAAATATAAATATTTTTTTTTACTAATAGGTTGTGATGCTAGTGATGTTTATTAGTTCCTTGTTCGAAGAAAACATGTGTTTCTCTCAATGTCATGAACTTGGGACTGAGTGTTAAATGATTTAATAAATGAGATGTTGCTAGAGATTTATAAAAATTCAATTGTTTCTAACTGTTAACTTTTGAATTTTAATTCTAAAATTTTTAGAACATGTAAAATGAACTTCATCAGATTTCCATTCTACTTCATTTTCATCTTGAGATGTGCTTAGCTAAATGGTATCTCTCTCTCTCTCTCTAATTCTAAAAAAATAAAGTGAAGTTCTTTATTCGTCCCTTCAATGGTCATATGACTGAGTAATTATAAAACTTTCAATATTACTCTACCCTTTCCTCTCTTCATTTTTTTGTAGGTTAACATTTTAAGAATAAATGATGCAGTGCAACATGGACCATCACAAAAACTATAAAGAAGACTTAAAATGATTAACAATTAAGTAGTTTTGTATATGATGTTCCTTCATGTTCATGTGTTGGACAATTAATGGCGTATTATGTATGTAGTAGTTTTGCTATATTTTTGTTATATACTTGTAATTTAATCTATGAATTGTATTATTAGGATCAATCTTGAGTCATTCATACATCTTGGGTTATCATTTTATCAAATAATGCTTGAAGAAACTTTAGGCATTTCAAGTAAGTTCAATTATAAGAGTGGCCTACCAAAACTCTCTTTTTTGTCTGGAAAATTGGTGAAGAGTCAAATGGAGGATTCTACAACACATACCTAATATCAAGGGATGACCAATGCATGTTGCAAGCTACTTCCCACCATCTATAATGCCACATAAACTTCCTCCCACCAAAAAAAAGAGGTAGACCTCTGCCTTGGCCAATAACCACCTAACTACTTCCTTTAATCAATAAAGCAACTTCTAAGCCTTAAAAACTTTAAAATTTGAATTGTAAACTTGTAAAAAAAGTGATTAAAGACATACTCTCAATTTAAAAAGATAATTGATGATTTAATAAATTTTGAAAATTCCTTTGGTGTTAACTTCTTATGATTGGCTTGATTGCCAAGATCTAATTCTTAGTGGGATTATTTTAAATTTAATTATTATTTTCTTACTTGTATATTTAACTATTATCCTCTCATTATTCATTGCTTCATATCAAACCTATCAACACCCAACTACTCTTGTCACTTAAAATAAGAAAAGAAAAAAAAAATCAAAATATCACAATTCAACCAATTCTATTCCATAAGCTCTATGTCCGCTTCCCTTGCTACCACATGACGCATACTTACCTCCTCTATGTGCTCTAAAAATCTACATCTAATTCATGCAAAATTTTTTGGATTGATTTTGAGTTAAAATTTCAGAAGATATATTAAATTGTACGTAAGACACTACCTAAACATTTTGTCCCCATTTGTGAGGATTTTAGAACTAGTTTAAACTTTCTTATAAGCACAAACACTTATAGTTAATTTTCTCTCCTGGTATTAAGAAAGAAATTATAATTAAAGATAGTCATTTTAGTACTAATTGGTCAACACATAGTAGTAGTAATTTTAAATTTACCTTAAAAAAAAATTTCGATTGAGAGCGAATGGTTGGGGGAATAATGGTGAAATTGATCAAGATGTCTTGATTTCATCATTTAAGGTTATCATGGCCCTAGTCTACTTAGAGGAAGTAGTTGACCTAATCTAATCAAATATCATTGTTAGCAACCATAAAGGGATCAAGAGGTAGATGTTAACTTAAGGAAATAGCTTTAAGTTGACCTTAGCTAATATAGGGATTTATGCTCTATCAAATGCATTCTATGATTCATAACTCAAAGATCCATGCCATTGGGGTCATAAGGGCTTTGGCCATGATTGTAATATACTAGAGCTAGTAAGAAACTAAATCACTCGATTAAAGAACTCTAATTATTGAACCCAAATTTATCCGTGGAATGATGAAGGACCTTTTTTATGTACTTGGGAAACAAAATAAAACAAAAAAGTGCAAGAAGTAAGAAAAATTCAATTATGTCAAAGAATGAAAGTACACGGAGGGGGTTAAAGTACAAGAATCTCTCTCTCTCTCTCTCTCTCTCTGATGAATAGTAAAAAACCAAGAAAGTGAAAGTCTAGAAGAAGTCCTCATCTCCTTGAGAATTCCCCTTATTATATGGCCAAGAGGTGGCTACATAAGGAAAGTACACATAAGCTATGCCAATTACATAAGAATGAACTCCCCGATCTATAAAGTAGGCAAGTAATATATGCCGAGTGATGAGTTCTCAACTATGATTGCCAACACTGATGGGGTGAGTTATCTAATGTGAGTCTTTAGCTATATAGTCGCCCATATGTGAGCAAGATCTTGATGTCATCGCTTGATCATGATGGTTTTCCTTTGCTCGCCTGCTTGGAGTGACTCTTCATGGGCAAGTGTATCACTTGTTTGAATTCACTTCTCACTACTAAATGCTCTTGTGGTGATCTTTTATCAATTGTGAGTACTAGTTGAGTGCATATGCACTCCATAGGTATATATTTAGCCTGATTCTTCTACTCCATATAGATGTGATTTGTAGAAAGGACAAAAAAAAATAATTATTAACATTTAATTCAAAAAATTTTAACCAAAAAGTCTATGATATTTATGACACATCATGTTTAATTTGGCTCTCTCTTTTTGAGGTTTTTTTTTTTTTTTTTTTTTTTCGCTTCATGCTTTAAAAAGGATTTGAGCTTTGGGGCGAGCTTTCTTTGCCTCAATTTTTGGTGAAAAATATTTCATCTCTCATTACTGAGTTGTCTTACTCATAAAGTGAACGCTCATCATGGACCCCAAAGGACCTCATGATGATGTTGATCCTGCCAAATTTTAGTTAGGTCTATAGAGGAAAATGAAGAAAGCCAGGAAAACAGTTGAAAAGGTTGTAACACCCCCTGTTGAAGTGAGTTCTTCAATGTGGGTGGCATCAGTTGTGAGAGAGGCTATTGTCTTGATCAATGACTCATGAGTAGAGGTGAGTGTTGAGGTGAGTTGTATTGTAGAATTGGTGGATCCCATTATTTAGAAGAGCACAAGTATGACGCTAAGTGTTGATGGTGGAAGGTCTTGGTGAGGTTGGCAAAAAATCCTTCTTAACTAAAGGTAGTAGAAGATTGTCTCTCCATGGTATGAATTTAACTTATTGGGACCTTGTTATTATTTTGTATAATTTTACATAGTATTTACATAGTCTTTTATTGTTATGGCTGAATGTGTCGATCATTCACAAGTTCGTAGAGGGAAATGATGGTCAATTACTAGTTCCCATGGACACTTCTTTGGAACCTTTAGATAGATTTGAGATGTGTATTTATCTTATATTAGGCGAGTTATTTGGATAGCATTTGAATGTTGATGAAATTCATTTTCTTTATTAGTGAGTTTCTTTCCTAAGGGTGATGCACTTGATCTAATTCCTTGTTGAGATTCCTTTATCAATAGTTGATGATAATGCTACTCATCGTGCAAGGGTGAATTCAGTGAAAGAGATCATCACTGTCATTAATCTTCGAACAACTTCACCGAGTGGTGACTCAACGGTTATGAGTTTTTCTTTGGGAGTGGACCTTCCTCCACTAGAGAAAGATTCAACAGCCCTACCAAATGGAGTCAATGCCATGGGGGAATCTCAACCATCTACCCTTGTAAATTTATTTCTTTGTAAGAGAGAATAACTCTCCTTGGAGAAGGTTCAAACATAATTTGATAGATATTTTCTAACGTTGCATAAGAAGCTGATGACCATGGAAGCTGAGTTGTAGAAGAAATTGGTGCTCATGGAAGCCGAGTTGATCTCACTTCATCATTGTGATGCATTAGACGAGTATTCTTTCTTCATCCCAGATCCCAATTTTATATTTAAATATTTATCTAATTGGGGAGCACTCACCACCAAGTGGCATTTGGATTCAAATAGCTAGGTAATTCAAAAAGTAATATATGAAAAAAATGAATTGGCGGGTGCCTGTAAAATTTTTGTTAGAGTACTAAAGGATATTTACCTTAAAGAAAGACATATTATTTTTATGTGTCATTCATTTTATGCCAAGTTCATTAATTCTTTGTTTGCTTGTGATTGAACTTCTTAAAAGTTTTATCATAACATTTGTTGCTTGAGATTTTCACAGGATTTGATAATAATGTCTTCATTAACTACTTGACGCGATGCTCACATTTTTGAAAACTTTTTAGCTTGGCTATAAATTCCATTGGCCATTGTTATGTTGGACTTTACTATCTTACCTCTTTCATTTTTGAGCAAGTTGTTTTCTTCTTGTGTGAGTTCATTTCGCCTTTGTTGCTAATCTTTTCTCCTTTTAGTGGTTTCCATTCTGATCATGGTCATGGTGATTCTAAAAAAAGCATCCACCAATTTGTGGTGACTGTGGTGAATGAATTCTCTATCCTTAGCTTAGAGATAAAGTTTTCATTCTTCACGAGTACTGCTATGGTAACTCAAACTTTTCGGTGTGAGTCGCTGACAAGAATAAGTGAATCAATACTTTGATGGAGGATGAGTTGTATGTTCCTTTCAATTATTTCTTGTACAGTTTCAATTTTCTCTCTGAACTAAGTTGGTGGTGATTTTAAATTTTTATAGAGAGGTACTCACTTAGGTGCTATTGAATTTCCATAGTGGCTATTATGATTTTTATGTTATTTCTAAGGCAACAAGGGTTGAACTAGAGTTTGACCATTTTTCACCATGCCTTCATTGTCAAGGTTCATAAGGATGAGATTATGTAGTTCTATAGTATGCGTACGAATGGATGGCTTGCTGAAAACTTAGGAATTAGGGTTTCAAGCTTTGTTTTCATTGAATGCTCAATCAAAAGGTAGAGTTGGATGCACACACTCCCTTTACCACCAACAAGGTGGGTGGTTCTAAAGCTGAGTGCTAAAGAGGCTATGATCTTAGAGAGGTTATCAGGAAAGTTGCTCAACATATGCTTCGACAAAATTCATGAGCACATTTATAGTAAGTACTTGTTATAATAAAGATTTATTGCCTTTAAACTTTTCATGCATTAACCTTTATGCTCACCTCTTTCAGAAGACGATGTCTCTACTCCATTCCTAGTAATCCCAGGTTGTCAAGTTTAAGCCTATAATCATTGAGGATGTTCTTGGGAGGTTGACTGAGGATGTGAATGCAATTGGATTGAGTTATACTCCCCAAAAGTTCAAGAAGAGGCTAGTGAGTGCTACTGCTCGTGCTTTATTGAGGAAGAAGAGTGATAAGAGCAAGGGACCAACAGATGGTTCTTATTACATTTATCCCTAGAATAATTATACCCTCAACATGGATATCTCAATGAGTCAAGCTTTTAAGATGGGGCATTTGATTTTATTTAATGAGCTGGACACATTACTTGAAGAGCTTTCAATGAGGTGACTCTTTTACATAGCCATTACTGCTTAAGTGATTGTGTGGTAATCAACCTAGGAGCACAATAAGAAATTTGTGTTCAAAAGAAAGAATCTTATAGTTGCCAAGTCAAAGTGTGAGTCAGCATGGGACAAGCTTCAGAGCACTTAGTCCAAGTTAGCCAAGCTTCAATATGAGGTGAAGTGACTAAAAGTGGAGCTTTCTTGCCACAACGAGGAGTTTTAATTGGAGGAGGTCAAGTTGTCTAGCTTTCTTGATTCTAATGAGTATAAGGGTTTATTGTAGTAGAAGTTCAAGGAAGGCATTGAGTTCATCATCGCTAAATGGTGAAACATAGCTAACTAGATGCTAAATTCTTAGACTTTGACAATGTGCTCGCTATATTAGATTCAGACTGAGGAGAGGGACAAAAGAGCAACATCTAGCTTTTTTTCTTTTATAATTTTTTTTGTTCCTGCGAGTTAGAAGAGTAATTATATATTTAAATTTTTGTATACTTGCTACTTGTCTTTGTACAAATATTTTTCTTAATGAATGGAAATTTGTTCATGTTATTTATCTTCATATTGATTTTCTCATAAACATACACTTTATGAATGTACTTGTTGAATAAACATAAGTGTATTTATTATGTAAATATGCTTACTGAATATATTCATTAATTGAATATTCTTGCTAGCACACTTGCTAATTAATTATTTTAAGTAATTACTTTACATTATTAAGGAAATATTAAGTCACCAACCACACAAAATGTTTGTATTTTATGTTGTAGTTTCCAACTACATAGAGTTTTGGACTTCTATTTCATAGTCATTAACTGTACAGAGTGTTGGTATTACATTTTAGTCACCAATACAAGGGAGTATTAGTTTTACACTATAGCCACAATCCATATGGAGTGTTGGTCTTTTATTTTGTAGTTACTAGCAACATGTATTGTTGGCCTTTTATTTACAGTTACCAACCATACAGAGTGTTGGCCTAACCACATGGGGTGTTAGTCTTTTTTTATATTCCCATAGATATTTATGAAGCATTTAAGGCCAGTGAGTTTAGGTGATTTGAGACTTAATTTTTGTACAGTGGGGCTAAAAGTAGTTTGTTAGGTTTTATTTTTATCATTGAGCAAAATATAGCTCACCAAATGAAGTTTGTTTCTTGGGCTAAATGTAGCTTGTCGAGTAACCCAAGTCAACACAAAACTCACTAAGTCTTAATTTTGAATTACTATAGTTTGCTAAGTGGCTTGAGTTAATGTAACTTACTAAGTCACTAGGTTAGTGTAGTTTACTAAATATTTCTAGAATATTATGCCTCATTTAGTGGCTTGGGTTAAAGTGTTTCACCACATTTAAACCTTTAGTCATCATACTTAGTAATATTTTTTATGAGCATAAAAATTTATGGGGTGAGTGAAAATAAGAAGATTCTTTTATTTTATTTTGATCATCAAAGTATATTTCCTACATTAGTTTTGAAAGAATAATTTGAAAAAAGAGAGAGTACAAGAATGAGACTTCTCTTATGGATAAAACTTCTTATGGTCCCTTACATTCCAAATTTGTGGTACGTCTTATCTTGAGTGTGTTTGTAGTTGGTATGCTCTTGGTTTAACTCATTTCTTGATAAGTAAGGGATACTATATGTGTGGGTGAGTTTGCTTCATACATTCTAGTGGGTTACAACTTTTTTTTTCAACACCAAGTCTTTAGCCTTAAAATATTTTTCTTTGTTGTTATGGTTGTATTACTTAGCCATTCACGCTTGGTTTTCGCTTGTCAAGTGATGCTTCAATCCACAACTTCTCAATTAGGTTGATGTTGTTTCCATGCTTATGCATTTGATCTTTCCCATTTGATGATTTCTTAGTCTAACTTAGAAGTCACCATAACCTCTGATTCATAATTCATACTCGATTGGTAGCTTAGCTTCTGCTCCATGTAGAAAGGTGAATGGTGTTTGCCTAGTAGCCAGTGATGGAGTTATCTTGAGGTCCAACCACATTGTGGGTAGGGAATCCATCCACTTGGATCTAACGCCTTTCACTTTCTTCATCAATAAATTGAGTATTTCTTTATTTGCTACTTAATTATCCTAACAATTAGTCTATGTTTGATGTACTGAAGCATATTTAGGTGGATTCCTTGTGATTTATAGAATTTATTTAAACCTTTATAGGTGAATTCTGGTCCATTTTCTATGATGATTGACATGGGTAGTTCATATTAGCAAATAATGTTAGTCTATATAAAATTTTGAATTACCTGGATGGTTATCTAAGTGAGTGGCTATGGTGCGATTAGGGAAAGTCACAATGATGAGAGGAAAAAGGAGTGTTCTAGATCTTCTACTCACTTAAGTGGAAGGGATGTGAGAAGTTCTATTCACCAAAGTAGAATGACAACTAGAGATCACCAAATCCCCTGGCTGGTTGGCTACCAAGCTCTAACCCTAGAATGTTCACTTAATTCTTCACACAATAGTCCAAAAAGTTTTTCATTATACTAAAAAGAAACAATTAAATAGGTTATACAACTCTAAAAGGTGTGTCTCTTTGGGACAACTACTAAAAAACTGACATAAATTTGGAGCTCATTGACTTACGACACTACAGGAAAGTGTGTAAGCATTAACTTCTCTACTTTTTCACTGTATATGTATCACCTATAAGATCACGTCACTAGAAATCTAGTGCATAGGTGCCAGACTACTGATACAATTTTAACATGTAAACACTTAAGGATTTCGACTACAACTTCCGTACAACACATAAACATGACTAAATACATCATATGGTATATAATACAATACATGGAACACCATTATAAAATACCACAATACATAAAATATAACAGGAGTTTAAAGACTTTGTTTTTTGGATTGGGACCTTACAATGGATCCTTTCCATGCTTGATGCGCTACATCAATTCCCTTGAACCCCAAAGAACTTTTTTTTTTGAAGAGTTAGAGTTTTAGAGGTCTTAAAAATTTATGAGAAAAAAGCTCTACAGCATGTCCAAAGTCACCCAAGTATTCTTACCTAGGGGTTAGTCTTTCCACTTAATTAGAAATCTCTGATCAGTGCTATCATCTGATGACACTTAAATTATGATGATTTCCTCCACTTTAAAGAATTATAATTGAATATGTATTTGCAAATAACTTTTATCTTCTCTTGTAAAAGTATCATCTTGTAAATTTGGAGGTTGAGTAATTCCTTTAAAAGATAGTAGATCTTTCACATTAAAAATTGAACTAATAAATATGAGAGGGGGCAATTCAAGAGCATATGCATTAGTTATAAGTTTCCTAATAATTTTAAATGGTCCATAAGTTCTAACTTGTAATTTTTTATACTTTGTGGAAGAAAATCTCTTAGGATGGATACGTACTAATACATAATCACCTATCACATATTCCTTAAATTCTTTTTTTGTTCATTTGTTCAATATATTTAGCATTTTGTACTTCTAGTTATTTTTTAATGTTTTCATGAAGGCTATGAAAATCACATGCAAATGTATATGATAAATTAGAAATTACATGAGTAGGTGTATTGGTTAAGTTAATAGGCATCTTAAGATTATACTCGTAAACTATTTCAAAAGGTGAGTTGTGGGTTGATCTGGAGATGGTACTATTGTAAGCAAATTCAAATATATGTTAAGTTAAATCTTAATTTTCTAAGTTTTTTTTAACTAAACATCTCAATAAGTTTTGTAATGTACTATTGATGACTTCTGTTTATCCATTGGTCTGTGGATAAAATGTATATGATAATTTTAATCGAGTCTTCCATTAGTTTATATAGAGTTTTCTAAAAATAAGTGATAAATATAACATCTCTATCAAAAACTATAGTGGATAGAACCACATGTATTCTCATAAATTTTTAAAGAATAAACTTGCTATATAAGATGCATTATTTGATTTTAAATAAGGTAAGAAATATGTTATTTTAGAAATCTATCCACAATTGGGAAAATATTATCATGTCCATGAGGTGTTCTAGGTAAACCTAGCATAAAGTCCATTGATAGGTCTTCCCATGATCGAAGAGGAATAAGTAATGATATGTAACAACCAACTTTTTTTGTTGATAATTTTTAGTTTGATAGCAAGTGTAACACTAGACTACGACACATTTAACATCCCTTCATAAAGACGGTCAATAAAATCTGTGTCCAACAAGATCCTAGGTTTTTGATTTACCAAAATTCCTAGCTATATCTCATGAATGAAGTTTAGAGATAAAGAAATCTCTCATGGATGTTTGAAAGATACCTAATCTATTTCTTTTTGTAAAAATATATTGTTGACCTACATTTAAAGTGAGTTCTCAACCTCCTCAGCATAGATCTAGGACTCTTATAGACACTAAGATCTACTTAGTCCTAATACACTTCTAGTGATTAGGTGAATACTTAACCTAAGCTTAGAGACTTAGAAGGTTTAGTCATAAGAGTGGGTTATGCCTTAGGGACTTAGGGAGACTTGTCTACCCTATAGCCTAAACTAAATCCATGCTTTCCTTCTCAAACCAAACCCCAAATTCCAAATTCCAAATTCAAAATCAAATTTCTAAAATTCACAATCAATCCCATGATCAAATCCAAGCTCAAAACCCTTCTTAAATCTTATGATTGAATTCCATGGCCTTAACCTTAGGAAAATTCAAATCAATCCAAATTCAATTGATTTTCTCCAAGATCAATCCAATCCCTCAATCATTTATTAAAATAAAATCCAAATCCAAATCCCAAATCAAATGATTGAAACCCAAAAATCAAATTTAAACTCCCAAATCCTCCTTAAGCCTTATAATTGAATTCCATGGACTTAGCCAAATCTCAACCCAATTAAATGCCATGATTGATCTCTTCATAAATCATTTATATCTTTATGTATATTCATAAATGTAAATGAAATATAAGCTCCCATGATCAAAACCAAATTAAACTAAATCAAATCAAACTAGGACCCCTCTTAAGCTATATGGACCCTCCTTAGATGAGCTTAACCAAATCTTAACCCAAATCAACCCAAAATCAATTGATTTCTTTATAAATCAATTATTCCTTCATTTATATTCACAAATATAAATGAAACCCACATTCCCATGATCAAAATTAAATCAAAGTAAATCAAATTTCTTCTTAGCCCTTTTGACCTACCTCCATGAGCTTAGTCAAATTTGCTTTCAAAGCACTATAAACTCAAGTGATTTTCTCATAAGTCATTTATATCTTCATTTATATTCACAATCATAAATGGAATATAAATTCAAATAGCCAAATCCAAATCCAAAATCAAATCAAAACCCAATTCAGGCCCTTTAAGCCAATTCCTTGAACTTGGCCAAAACCCACCTAAATCAAGCCAAAATCAATGAATTTTCTTTGAATCAATAATTCCTTCAATCATCTATCCAAATATAAATGAAACCTACAATCATCAAGCCAAATTGAAATCAACCCAAGTCAAGCCTAACTTAGCCATTTTGACTTAAAAGTTCTAAATGAACCAAAACCCGTCATAGCCCAAATTGATTGCAATTGGATTTATACTTCAATCTGCTCGTATATAAATCTAACCAAACTTAAATCAAGCCAAAACCAAGCCAATTGACCCATCTAGGTCCACTTGACCCAAAGTGGCCTAAAGAACCCATTTGAGACAAGTTCTAATCCAACCCAAATTGGATTGAACCAAGCCCATTCAAACATCATATCATGACCAACAATCACCCTAGAGTGATCAATTGCCTTGAATTGGGTCAAACCAAGTCAACTTGGTCATTTGACCAAGTCAACCCTTAGCCCATATGAAACCCAAATTAGCCAAAACTCACCATACAATAAATTGATTGAAAACATTGATTCATGCCAACTCATAATCAATGATTGAACATGACTTGACCACCAATTGAGCTAGACCAAACCCAATTGGCCATTTGACCCAAGTTGACCCAAATTGACCTAGAAGGCTAAAATGGGTCAAATCATGATCTAACCAAATTGATTGCAATTAATGGCTCAAGTTCATTCTAAATTTATCATTGAACTTGACCAAAGCCCCAATTTGATCAATTGGACTCAACCTAGCCCAATTGACCAACCTAGCCCAAATTGACCTAAAGGGTTTAATTAGCCAAAATAAAAATTAAATCCAAAATTGATTCAAACCAAAACCTACAATCATTTTCAATTGACTAATTGAACTTGAACCAACACCCAACCCAAATCAATTTGGCCAATTTGGTCAAGTTGGTCAACTTGACCCATTTGACCTATATGAATCCAAATGAGCCAAAATCAAACCTAGGCCAAATTGATTGAAACCACTTAAACTAGAACACTTCAAATCATCTTTTCAACCTAACGCAAGCCTTAGTTTGACCCAATTTGACCAATTAGTCAACTTAACCCAACATATCCTAAATTAACCCATTTGACCAAATTGAGCTAAAACCCATGAAACCAACCCATGGGACCTTGCAACCTGACCTAACTCGACCAAAACCCATCCTAGGTCAGCCTAAAACTAGCCCAAACCTAATTGGAGCCAAACCCCAAGCAAATCCCCCATTGGATATTCCTCCACATGTGGGATTTTGTCAAAATTGGCAAAGTCCACTCTCCTCTCATCCTTGGCAGCCACCAAGCACCAAAATGAAGCATCACTAATTAGGCTAGTGTGGTGTTTATTTTTAGATTATATATGGGGGAAATCATGTAAACTGAGGTGTACTTATTGAGATGATGCATGACATTAATGAATAGTGCACTATCTAAAGATAGAAATCACTACCCCGCGATGGACCTAATCACCTAATAAGGACTCTTAAGGCATGATTGGTCTTCAAATATGCTAGAGATTTTTCCTCAACTTTACATGGATGAATAAATCAGGGTTTATTTAAATCGGGTTCTAAAGTTTCCTATGGAGGCAAGCTCCTATAGTTTATTACATTTTAAGAAAGGTGAGTTCCTTAGGAATACTCTCGATTAAAGTATGCAATTATTGTCTCCAAAGATTTCAAAGATAGGACTATCAATAAATTGACTATGTTTGGAAAATCAAGTGGAATAGATTAAAAGGAGAGAGACTTATTATCAAAGCCAAAAAGAGATGAGTAGGGGATGCTCATGATACTAGGAAGCCTAGTGAGCATCCCAAACTATCTTATAGTTAGGCTTTATATATTTAAAATTGAAGAGAACTATGTATTTGAGTTGAAATTTATTCGAAAGCTAGGACTTATGATTCCACAGTGCAAGATTATGAAAAATGCATAAGAGGTGAGGATTTATGCTTGTAGTCCAAGGGAAAACAACAACCTTAGATCCTAAATATAGGAAGCTTTAGCAAGGGCCAAAGCACGTCCTAAATCTAAGGTGAAAAGGGTATATTATTTACCTTCATAAGATAGGGTAACCACCCAACTGTTGTACTTATAGCCGCCTAGAGTGGCGGCTAGCTAACTCCTCCTACATTTTAAAATTACGTGGTCAAGTCATATGTTTTGCAAGATGATTAGGTTGTTATTATTTAGAAAGAAACTAAAGTCCTTAAACCCACTCCTTAAGAGACTAGAGCATGAGTGGTATGAATAGTGACTTAGTCTAATGTAAATTTTATCAAATTTTATTTGATTTTGGACTCTTCATTTGTCAAAGGCTATAGGATTTTATATGCCAAAATGCATGATGAAATAGTATTATTGGCTAAATCAGAGAGAAAGAGGATTTTCCAGTACAAAGGAGACCCTCAAAGGTTAAGTTTTCCCCTATCGTGCAAGTATAGAAACCCTCTCTTAGTAAGAGTGAAATAATATGATATGCATGATGTTAAGCATACAACATTTAGCTAAGGGGTTGCCAAACCTTTTAATTATCTTGATTTAACACCTAGGCTTTAAATGAGGTTATGAGTTGTTTAAAAAATTAGAAAAAATTTTATAGGAGTTGCCTTCAAATCTGTGGAGAGAAAAAAAGGTGAGACCTATAAAAATTCATCTTTTTAGGATGCCATGCAGATCCGCAGATGTACTTATTCAGGTGATCAAGTACATCATCAAGGAAAAAGTGTAATATCTTGAAAGATAGAAGTCACCACCCTTTAATGGACCTAATCAACTCAATAAGGACTCTTAAGGACAATGGGTCTGCATATATACCAGAGATTCTTTTCCTACTTTACATAAAAAAGTAAAGCAGAGTTTATTTTAAATCGAGTTCATTAAGTTCCCTACAGGGGCAAGCCCCATAGTTAATTACATCATAAGGAATGAGGATTCCTTAGAAAACTCGATTAAGGTAAATGATCATTGTCTTCAAAGATTTCAAATAGGAAAGGACTATCAATCGATTGGTTCTTTTTTGAAGATCAAATGGGATTGATCAAAGGGAGGGAGTTATTATCAAAGCCAAAATGGAAGAAAGATGCCCATAATGCTAGGAAACCTAGCGAGCATCTCAAACTATCCTATGGTTGGGCTTTATAATTTTGAAATTGATTTAGTTTGTTTAAATTAGATTTTTTATTAGAAATTTAGGACTTATGATTCCTTAACACAAGATCAAGGAAATGCCTAAGAAGTGAGAAATTAAGCTCATGGCCCACAAAGAAGAGAAGCAACCTCAAAACCTAAATCTAGGGAGCTTTGGCGAGGGCCAAAAGCACAACCTAAATCTAAGGTAAAAATGGGTAATTGGTTTGCCTCCACAATAGAGGATAAACCACTCGACAGCTTGGACTTACAACCACCTGGGGTGGTAACTAACCTCCTATGATTTTAAATACATGATCTTTATGCTTATGCAAGATAGCTATTATTTATTTAGAAAGATACTAAGTTCTTAAACTCACTCCCTAAAGAGACTAGATCATGTAAAGGGACATACTTCAAATGACCTAAATCTAATGCAATTCAAATTTTATTTTATTTTTTATTTTGGACAATTATTTTGACTCAGGTTAATAGGATTCATATGACTAATGCATATGAAAGAAGGTTATTGGCCAAAATCTAGCGAGAAGGGAGGAGGTGAGTTTCCACTATGGCTCTCAAAGGTCAAGCCAAGTTTCTCTAGCAAAGGTGGAAGCCCTCCAATCAAGAGTGAAATAAGATGCATTTATGCATGATATTACAAAAGAAATACTCATCCAAAGGGGTTGCTAATTTTTTTATCTTGATTTTAAACCTAAGCTTTAGAGGTTATGAGTTATTTATTTTAATCGAATTATTAAGTTGGGTAAAATATTTATTTTTCTAAAGAGCCTAATCCACATCCGCACATACATAAAGCAAGGAAGAAACTAGGAAACATGCCATTTAATGCAAAATCTAAACAAATTATCAATCAATTTATAAAGCTATTCACAAAAAGAATAAAAGGCCATTATGGTCAGACACCACCATACAAACTCAAAAATATCAAATGTGGGTAGCTGAGCTCTATCATTATACAACGTAGATTAAAATGAATTAAATTACAAATTAAGCAAGGAATTCATTGTTATGGGGGTCTTCAAGCTTTATTTCTTCTTTGGTTCCTTCTTTTGGATGGTTGGATGATAGATGCTCCAAAGCTTCACATGGTATATAAGATAGGATCTTATGATCAATGCTCATCCTAATCCTCATAACAATTATTCCAAAATCCTAATTACATAAATTAACATGAAAAAGAAAAGTGAAAATCTAATGACACTTGCAAAATAAGGGTTAGCTAAAATAAATCACACAAATCCCAAGCATGTATATTGGACTTGTCACCCCACACATGGGTGACTAAGTCCACCTGGCATATTGGATTATGCTTAGGGGAATAAAATACCTGCAAGCAAAAGCATTTTATATTTTTATTTATGATAGCGTCCCTTAAGCACAATCCCCTGTAGAAAAGAATAGCTAGACTAAGAGCGTCTACCATTCATTCTATGAGCATACACCCTAACAATAGGTTTGAAATATACATCACAAACAAAATAGAATATCAAACCATGCACTGACCTAACCTAAAGCTAGAAGTGGTGATTTAGACTAATGTGTGTGCTTTGAAGGCTTGTGTGGTATGCTTAGCTATGGCTTTAGGTTCAAATTTTCTAAGTGTGAAGAACATGTTCAACTTAGAGGAGGGTTCCATTTAAGTTATTTTATTATTTTGGGTTGATTTTATTTCATGTTTTAATTTTTTTAAGTGGGTCATACAATTAATTACTAAGTTATTATTGACCTCCATATATGTGCTATAAGTCAAGTCAAGCTTACAAATCAAATTAACACTTCAGAGGTGACAATGTGCAAATCGACTTAAAATACACTGACGTCATCAAAATGGTCAAAATGACCTCCGATCAATGAACGGATTTCACCGCATTCAGAATGTCAAAATTATCAAAATATAAATATTATAAAGTCTAACGATCAATCAATTAAGCGATTGAGCTATTAATGTGTTGACATGCATATCAGAGTCGGGAAGCTGCGATGATGTCCAAATGACCTCCATTCATGTTGATCATGCCATTAACTTTAAAATATCAAAAACTATCAAATGAGACTATCCAAGGTTAATTTAGATGAGTCTGTACAAATATCGAATGATCAAAAGTGACAACACAAATCGAGGTTAAAATACTAGAGGTTGCCAAAATCAACCCAAATGACCTCTGATTGATGAAAAAACTTTGCAATCACACTCAGAACATTGAAACTGGTTAGAATATAAATATTGCATGACTTGATGATCAACCAAGTAAGCAATCGAGTTATCAATGCACTCGCATGCATGTCAAGGTGAAGAGGCACTGACGCAAGCCAAATGATCTCCGATCATGAAATTAATTGCACTATTAGCTTTAAAATAGTGAAATATATCAAGTAAGACTGTTCACACTCAATTTGGATGAGTTGCATGAATGTCAAGTCAAAGTTATTTTATATTGAGTTGAAAAATCATTATCATCGAAAACCAAAAATTATAAAACGGACTATCATATATTCAAATATATAATATATATTATAATATATATATATAGATTATCCAATCATGTCAATGTAAAGTTTGCATTAAAGTTTATTAATTAATTTAAAAGTCAATTTCAGAAAACGTAACTCCTCAAATGACCCAATCGGCCCTAGCCCATTGCTTGGATCCCTCTCCAAGCAGACCTAAATTGCATGAGAGCCTCCCTCATGTGACTGTTCACCCTCATGCATGCAAGCCGTTCCCTTTCCTTCTTGATTCTCCCTCGACTGAAGGCCTCTCCATGATTCTAACGGCTTAGGGTCGGACAACTGTTCCCTCCCGAAGACGGTTCCTTACCCGTTCCCACTTCCCTCACTCATCCATGGATCTCAATGGTTAATAGTAGATAAAAGTAGTACTTCAATGAAAGGAAAAGAGTTTATTCTTCTTTTGATGAAATAGCAGGCTTA
Organism: Cymbidium sinense; assembly: GCA_021442155.1. Lineage (NCBI taxonomy): Eukaryota > Viridiplantae > Streptophyta > Magnoliopsida > Asparagales > Orchidaceae > Cymbidium > Cymbidium sinense. The sequence goes on from CM038215.1 coordinate 194,200,075, forward strand.
GGTGCTGCAAAGCCTTGCATAGCTCTCACCCTTCAAATACCTTAGGGATGCCATAGGTGATCAGATTCGTTCTTTGCAGAAACTTCTTTGGGAGCATGATGGCACAAGTGGAAAGGTTGTGGAATTTCTCATCTTTGCCACATTGATCAACATTTAAGGCAGAAGAGGACCATGCAGCAGCTTGGAGTGATACCACAACATGCTTGGAGGCCCCAGAGAGGTTTGCCTGAGAATTTCATTTTTTTTTCTGCGAGCATGACTCTTCGACCAGTTTCTTCATCCCTACCCAAATGATTTTGAAAAGTTGATGTTATCAAGACAAACTGGCTTAATGAGAAGGCTGATTTCAAGCTGGTTCATCAACGCCTGTTCATCTCTAGAAGCTAATGGTCGAGTATATCTACAAAGAAGAGTTTGGTGAGAACGAAATGGATTCAAATCTTCCTCAGATAATGCAACCAAGTACATAGTTGAACTCCACAGCTATGCACAGAAAGTTCCAACAGGCCTCCAGAAGTCTTGTTTCACCATATACAACTAGTGCTTTATCCCAACATGCTGGGAATAAACTCCATAAGGTTCTCCAACTAAAACGAGGATAGTTTTCTGAACTTCCTTCTGCTAAGATTTCAGAAATCATGAAACTGAATAGTTTAGATAATGCTCCAACACAATCTCTTTTGAGCGTTGACAATGAGATTCTTGATGAAAGCATTGAGAGAAAAATGGGAATTACCGCGTATGCTTGTTGAAAAAGGTTGTGCAAGAAATTGAAAGGCATATTACAACTCAAGTAGAGCATATCAGACATTAAAGTAACTTGATGAAAGCACATGAAAAGAAGTACCTATCAAGGCCTACAGGAAGATAAAAAAATAATTTGAGAAAAAGAGACTTGGGGAGGAAGAAGTACTTATGCTGATAAAGGAGAAAGAATTTAGATGGCAACATGTACATTAGCTCACTTGCTTTCTCATTATCGAATGTGCTAAATGGATTTTCACAACTTCTCTTAGCTATCCTGCCTTCTATAAGCACAGATCTCCTCTTCTTTCTTCACCCACTTCCTTCCTCCATTTTCTCCAAACCGCAAAAATGCTGATTGGTAGGATTTAAGTTAAATCCAAGCTAAATTCTGTTCAAATACTGCAGCTAAACAACACCTCTTTCTTCCCTTATAAATGACGGAAACTAATAAGCAACACTGTCATGAGGTGGATTCTTCTCTAGGTTTCTGGCATTTTCACTACCCTTGCAGCCAAACAACCCCTCTTTCTTCCCTTGTAAATGACAAAAATCGAGAAGCAACACCATCATGAGGCAGGTTCTTCTCTAGGTTTCTACTATTCTCACTACCCCTGTAGCCAAACAACCCCTCTTTCTTCCCTTGTAAATGATAGAAATCGAGATGCAACACCATCATGAGGTTTCCAGATTTCACCCCAGCAAACAACCCCTCTTTCTTCCCTTGCAAATGATAAAATTGAGAAATGTCACAGTGGGTTCTTCTCCCGTTTTGATGTCATCTTCTTGAATTCTCTTAGTAATTGAGAGGAACACCATCATGAGGTGGGTTATTCTCTTGGTTTTGGCAGGCTTAACCCCGTTCCCTTGTCGATCATTGCAACGCGCAAAAAAAAAAAAGAGTCAGAACATGTGGGATGTATGAATGTGGATATATATACATGCTTGTTTTCTGATTTGAAGGCTCACATGCTCATGAGGAACGATGAGATGAAAAATTATGATATGAAGACATCACGCTATGCTCATGAGGGCAGGTAAGCTAAATTTGTTAGATGTTGCTCATCTAAAATGCTACTAAATTTTTGTATAATTTCTAGACTTGAAAAAAGGGGGAATGAATGTATATTGCATTGTATGTTTTTTTTCAGGTTTGAAGGCCTCATCGTGCTCATGAGGGCATGACGAGATAAAAAATCAGCTACGGTATCACAAGACACCACTCATTACGCTCATGAGGGAGTGAAGAAACACTCGAGCCTACAGGGATGACATGAGGGCCATTTCATCAAATTTTTAAGATTTTACTTTAAAATTAATTAAATATTAAATTAATGGTGAAGAAAGTCTTAAAACAAAATAAAATGAAAAGGGAATGTGGAGTTCACATGTACAGAAAGTAATAATAGGGGTGCTCAATAAACATTATTACCCTACAAAATGTAAAAGTGATTAAAAATTTAGTCACTTAATTTATTGCTAAATGAGTGCTTGATTTGTTGCTTAATATGTTCAAATAAATGAGGATACTCAAGCTAAATGCAAGTGAAAGTTAAGGAGGTTAATACTAAACTCATAACAAACTTGCAATAAATTTGAAGTTTAATTTTCAAATAAATAGGAAATTTGATATGAAGTTAAAAATGATAAAATTCGGTCTAGCAACTCTTGTTGTAGATAATGTGAAAAGTCCTTAAATGATAAAATTAGAGAGGCTTGAGGCTTTCTTTTGGGTGAACTTCATACAAATAAACTTGTATGAATACAACTGCATGAAGTATGTCCTCGCACATATCTTATAGCAGTCACTCCTTTGGGTCAAACATTCCAAAATACATGTAAGTACTTGAACGAAAATAAATTCATTACACATATCTACAATGAATATATTCTTATTCAAAGTTTGCGCAAACTTTCGAATAGTCGCCGCCAGATCTACAATTCTTTGTACAAACAAATAGAAGATGACACTAAACTAAATGCTGCACGAATGAAGTAGCTTTCCTTCAATACAAAAATAAAGGAACTTCATTCTAAATTATGATTTTCAAAATTAATGAAATCACTAATTAGGTGAAATTAGCTATGCTATAAACACCTGTATGTGCTCGGACATAGAAATTTCAAGTGTAAATTTTAATGTAAAAGGCTGCGTAGACTAAGTTGGAATTATTTGAAAATCTGAAATCAATCTTATAATTCAAAAATAAATACTACATAAATTCTTAAATACACCAGATGAACACTCAATGTTTAAATTGAAGTCTCGAGGATGTTTGCTTCGATTTAGTATTTCGGGTTAACAAAGCTTAAAAATCTATTATAATGGGTTCAAATTAGCAAAATATCTGAGAAGCTGATTCTGTCATGTGACAGTAGATCTAATCCTTTGTTTAGAGCTAAAATAGAGTTAAGATCTAAAGCTCCTAAATATATTCAAATTAATCAATTTTTTAAATCAAATTAACTCAAATTAAGTAGCAATCTAAAACTGCTTATGGAATTCAATCCTTAAAAACTTAGAACAAACTCAATATATTCACCTACCATAATTATTTATCGGGGTGACAAACTAAGAAACCTTTAGCTCAGAAAGGAGCCAATGTCAAATCAAGTGTTCTATTATCACTCTCAATCAATCTACAGTAAAGATTCCTGATTTGGATTTGCACATTATGATGAAGCGCTTGACCAAAGTCTTTTGATCAGGTGGTTTGGCCAGTTAAACTATTATCTTATGATCACGACCATAGCATATATGCTCCTCAATGACTTTGCCTTTTGAGTTATAAATCATATGGTATACTTGATAGGGCAAACAACCCTCTATTAGCTAAGGTAGACTTAAGATTATCTCCTTAGATAAACACCACCCCAAGTCTATAAGGATCTCTTGGATGATGTAACCCATGTGTTGCTGATAAGGATCCTTCGGTCAGGTTGGGTCGACTACCTCCTCTGACTAAGTAGACTAGGGACCATGATGGCCTGAGATGATAGAACCATGAGAACTAGATTGGGCACATCATCATTCCCCCAACCATCCGTTTAAGCAGAAATGATGAATTTCATAATCTAAATTTTGAAACTCCACATGTTGCTACTATATGCTACACATTAAGCAATCTAACGAGTAGCCTTAATCAAAAGTTCTCTGTCACTTATTGAGAGGGGTAATTAACCATGGGGCTTGTGTCTATAGAAAACCTGGAACTAGCTCTAAAGTCCTCACCAAATGAGGATGAAATCTCTAGGTAGTGTCTTATCTACTATCTCATATGCCTTCTAAAAATTACATTGATACTTTTAAACCATTCTCTTCAATTCAATATTGTCGTGAGGTCGGTGGTGAATTTTTGGAGCCACAATTATGAAGAGAGGGAAAGAGAAGAGAACCTCCCTTTCCTTCCCTAACCTAAGTAATTTTTAAAGTAGGTTCACATTTTAGTTATGTTCAGGTTAATATTTTGATTAAATCTTTAATTAATCCTAAGTTTAGATGAACTCTAAACAAACCTATTCAAAAGAAAGGAATTTTAAGATTAAATAAAATGAATCAAAATTCACATAACACACTTTACTTCATTTCTTTCCCAACATATATAACATGCATATGGATGGACCCTAAGAATATCTATACATGCAAATGAAAACATTTAACACACTTTATGATGCATGCTATATAATCCATTTAAGGAAATTTAGAAGTTTCTATGCATGATTTTCATTAGTAGAAAAGGGTTTCCTTATCCAAATTTTCACATACACACATGAAAGTAAGAAAGGCATAAGTGAGTACATCACCATTATTAACCAGAGGTGTAAGGTACAAGACCTACTTAGGGCTACTTAAATCCTCACAACCTTGGGATTGTCCAGATTAGTATACCACTTTCCTTAAATACAAACATATGTATAAAAGAAATGAAATAGAAAAGGAGATTGCAAAAGTTGTATTGATGGATTCATTTTATTTATGCAATTTATGTATCCAAGCATAGGTAGCCCTTCTTAGGTGATAGCATAGGGATGAATAGGATATGAAATTAGGTGAGCATTAGGTCCTTTTCAAATGAACCATATACCTCACCAAATTCTTATTCAAAACTATGCCAACATAAGAGAGAAAAGAAACCATGCTAAGCAACCTTTATATTCTTTCACATGCAAGCTTATAATTAAAATATAAGTAGCATACTTTTAGAATTGATATTTGATTTATAAGTTTTGAAAATAATTTGGATTTAGTAGTGATAATAGCCACTCATATTTCTACTTTAGCCAACACATGCAAATTTGACATAAAGTAAACAATTTCATTTTTTAAATTTGAATTTAAAAAAATATGAATGCATAAACCACATGACATACAGATTTAACATGTTGGGGAAGATTCAATGTAATGGAAACATGTAACAAACTCACTTTAATTAAATCCTAAAGACATTCTTATAGAATAAGAAAGTTTAAAATAAATCAAAGTGTATTCATTATGATCTTTATTTAGTTTAAAGTTTGATTTAATGTTGAAAATGTGAGTTAAGTTTACTATTCCTAACCCATTCTCACATGTGTTTGATATTTTTGTTTAATTTTTAGATAATTAGATAAATTTTTATCTATTAATTAGGTTAAGGTATGAATTAAGTTACTTAATTAACCCTTACCTACACCACCTTAGAATAATTAACCAAAATAATTATGAGTTAATGAGATGACATAAAAACTCACAAGAAATTTAAATTTGTAATGCACCAATAAAAAAGGCCTAATGCAATTTGGCCTACAATTAATAGTTAATTAAGTTAAGGGGTTTAGCTTAAGTAATTTCAAAACACCCTTTCACACATATGAATTGGATTTTGATTTCCTTAATTGAACTTAAGCTATTAAACACCTAAGCATCTTCCCAAAGTAGATTAATTAAGTTCTAGAACTTTTAGAATTTTTAGAAATTACTTAAGGGGATAATTAATGAATTTACCCTTAATTAAAAGGAGATTAAAGAGAGAAAATGGGGTTTAGGGAATAGCTTAAGGGAAATGCCCCAAAATTATTCCCTAAACCTTCTATCTACTAGGTCTGACCTTAATTAACCCTAATCATAGTTTAAAACCACTAATTTTACCCTAATTATGCTTAATTACATAAGGAGGGTAACTAAGAAATCCATATGCAATTATTCTAATCAAGCCTTCAATAAATCCCAAGAAAATTAAGGGATGCAAATTCATCCCCTAAATCATACCCAAGAAGTTTGGGATTAATTAGAGGCTTAATTAAAAAGTAATAAGAAAATAAAGTTTCCAATAAAACATAAAATTAGAGAAAATCATAATTCAAAACCCATTGAAATTAATTTTAAAATATTCTAGGTTGAATTATCTTTCCATAGGATTTTATTTCATATATATATTTTTGAATTTTATAGAGAGAGTTATGCATTTTAGAAGATCCCTAGATTAATTAGCATTTTTATTAATTCCCTAACTAATCCTCCTGCTCATGGTGGGATGCGTGGTGACAGTGGTTAGTGCACTTATGTGTGTCGCGCCATGTGGGATTCGCTTAAGGTGTCATGCCGGGGTGGCGGGTGGACGCGGTTTTGATCTCATGATCAAGATCTGACCGCGAGATCTCCAGCTTTTTTAAAATCGAGAAGGGATTTTTTAAACGTGCATTTAATCTATACCGTCCATCCAAAATACGTTGATGGATGGCTAGAGATCTATCCTTACCAATCTCTGTAAAAAAAATGGAGATCCACCTTTGCTGGAGGAAATTGTTCATATCAAAACTCCATGGGATTAAAATTTCTTTCACAAATCTCCATACCACATTGAGTTTAATGGTCAGAAAATAACATACCTTGATGGAGGAGATCACTAGTGCTCGATTCTCTTGGAAAAGCTTCATCTGGTTGAGAGTATGAGCTTTTGAGGTTGAGTGTAGAGCTCTATGGACCAACTCCTCCTCAGCTTGATTGCAGCTTTGATCCAATTCCTTCCTTGTTATGGGAACTCCAAAGGAAGCTTGGGTGCACACGACTTAGCTCCCTGATGAAGTATGCAATGGCAATTTGGTGGAAATCGAGTATGGACAAAGTCAGCTCTTCAATTTTCCTCCCCTACTTTCATTGTTCAAAAATTGAGGGCAAGAAAATGGCTAGAGCTCTAGAAAGGTAGGGATCCCTCTTTGATGGCTCTTTACTCTCTCTAGTAACTCAATCGAATGTTGAATTGATGGATTTGAATTGAATTAGGGGGAGTATATCTCCCCCTTGAAGGATTGGATGACTGCAAGCCATTGTGCCATTTTGATCGAATTGATCACAATGGGAAGGCTGTTTGAGCTATTAGGAGTGTGCACATGGTCGGTTTGAGCCAAGGAGTGGATTGCCAACCTCCCATGTGCTTGAATTTGAGTGGGAGAGGGAGTTTGAATTTGGAGTTTTGACCCATGGGGTCGGGTTTGCTCTAGGGACCAATTAGGCTGACCCAAACTCATTAGGTTGGGTGCACCACTCTTCATTTTGTCCCCTTGCACTTTTAGGAAAGCCTCAAGTGATATGAAGAGGGTATGACCAAATTACCCATGGATTAGGTCAAAAATTATTTTATGGCCTAGGGGTAGGATGGTCATTTTGTTGATTTTTCACTTTGGATATGTTGGGTATGTGGAGAAACTAAGTTTGACCAAGTTTCATGAGATTTGGAATTCATTTGATATGGTTTGGCTCATGTTGACCCATTTAGGTCAAAATGGGTCAACTTGAACGATTGGTCAAATTAGGTCAAACCAAGGGTTGGGTCAAGTTCATATGACCATTTGAAATATTTCAATGGCTTTGGTTTGATTCAATTTGGTATAGTTTTGAATTTGGCTATGACTTCATTTAGGTCAAATGGGTCAAGTTGACCTATTTGACCCATTTGACCTATTTGAGGTAGGCCAAGGGTAGGTTTAGGTTAGGTTAGCCATATGGAGTGGATTGATATCTTTATTTCCAATCAATTTGGGTTAAGTTCAAATTTGGCTCAACCCCTTTAGGTCATGTTGGGTCTAAGGTCAATTGGGCTAGGTTAGGTCTAATTGGCCAATTGAGGCTTTGGTCAAGCTCCACAAGTGATTTGGAATAAAGTTGACCCATTAGTTTGGATCAATTTGGCTTAGATCAAGTTTTGACACATTTTGACTTTTTAGGTCAAGTTGGGTCAACTTGGGTCAAGTGGCCAATTGGACTAGGTTAGGTCCAAATGTTGGCTTGGTCAAGTTCAAACATAGGTCATGAATAAACTTAGATCAATAGTTTCAATCAATTTGGCCTATAATGGAATTTGGCTATGTTAGGTTTCATTTTTGGCTAAGTGTTGACTTGGTCAACCCTTAGGTTTGACTTGGATTGTCCTAATTTGATTGATTGATCATCCCATGATCATTGTTGATCATGATGAGTGGCATATATGAGTTTGGTTCAATCCAATTTCCTGAGGATTAGAATTTGGCTCATAAGGGTACTTTAGTTTACTTTGGGTTAAGTGAGCCTAAGTGGGTCAAATGGCTTGGTCAAAGCTTGATTTGAGCTTGATTGATCTTGTATATGGACTCATGATTGAAATATAAATCCATTTACAAGTGGTTTGAAGTCAAATGGGTTTTGATCCATTTGACAATTTCATATTCAAAGGAAGAATATGAAAGGGTTTTATTTGATTTTGACTTAGGTTTTGATTGAGTGATTGAAGTTTGATTTATATATCAGCTCATGATTGTAGGTTGATTGAATCATGAGAGAAAATCAAGAGTTTGGCTTGATTTGAAGTTGATTTGGCTAAGTTCAAATTTTGACTTGAAAGGCTTAGGTTAGGTTTTAAGTGGATTTGAGTTTAATTTTTGGAAATAGTTTTGATTGTTTGAATTTATATTTCATTTATACATGTGAATATAAATGATAATTTAAATGGATAATAAGAAAATTTGAAGGATTTGAAGTGGTTTAATCATGATTTGAGCTAAGTCAATTAAGAAGGATTTAAAGGACTTGGGAAAATTTTGGAGTTTGAAGTTGGAATTTTTGAATTTGGTTCGATTGATTTATATTTATATTTCATTTATACATGTGAATATAAATGAGAATTTAAATGGATAATGAGAAAATTTCATGAATTTGAAATGGTTTGATCAAGGTTTATGATAAGTCCTTTAATAGAAAATTAAGGGACTTAGGAAATTTTTAAATTGGGAATTTAATTTGAGGGTTTGATTTGATTGATTTATAGTTATATTTCATTTATATATGTGAATATAAATGAGTTTTGAGAAAATCCCATGACTTTGAATTGGTTTGATCAAGGTTTAGGCTAAGTTCATTAATGAAAAATTAAACGACTTAGGAAAAATTTGATGGATTGATTTGGAATTTAATTTGAGGATTTGATTTGATTGATTTATATTTATATTTCATTTATATATATGAATATAAATGAAAATGTAAATGAGTTTTGAGAGAATCCCATGAGTTTGAATTGGTTTAGAGTTGATTTAGGCTAAGTCCATTAATGGAAAATTAAGGGACTTTGGAAAATTTCATGAATTGATTTTGAATTTTGAGTTTAGTTTGGTTGATTTGAATTTATATTTCATTTATATATATGAATATAAATGAGAATATAAATGAATTATGAGAAAATATCAAAGATTTGAATTGGTTTTGATGAAGATTTTGGAAGCATTCAAGGAGGCTTAAGTACTTAGGAAAATTTGAGCTTAAAATTTTTGATGGATTTTGATCATAGGTTTCAATCATAGATCTCAATCATGGATTTCAGTCATATCGAGTTGATTTGAGTTTGGTGAAAATCAAATAGAATTGATTTGGAGTTTGACTTGAAAGAAGGAAAGTGAGGAATGGTTCAAGCTAAGGGTAGAAATTTTCCTAACACCCCTAAGGCATGACCTATTCCTATGGCTAACTTTTCTAAGTCTCCAAGTCTAGGTTTGAGTGTCCACCTAATCACTAGATGTGTCTTAAGACTAAGGAGCTCTTAAAGTCTAAGAGGAGTGTTATGTCTAAGATGGAAGGGTTGAGAGCTCATCCTAAAAATGAGGTCAACAAAGGGTGCCCAATAGGTGTGGTGTGACTAACAAGGAACACCGTACATATTGGTGTTGACCGAAATGATCAACAACACCTAGAGATCACAAGCACTAATAGAAAAATCTTATCCTTAACCTAAGGAAAGAAAGAATATGGAGCTTAGTGCAATGTGACTCTACTTATGTCCAAGACATAAGAGAGAGGGAAGAATCTCCTAAGGGATAGAGTGTGAACCTTCCACTAGGGAAGCAGGTCCAAGTCATCCACAAGGGGACGAAATATTTTATTTGATTTGAATCTCACTGAGCGAAAAAGATTTGATTTGTTCCACCATGGAAGAGGGTTGAATTTATTTTAATTTTTATTAGGTGTGGATTTTGAGATGAACCCTATTGGCGATTGCACTAAGGAGCCATGGAGGCCAAGACCTAACTTTCAAACCAATAGTCCTACTAAGCACATAGTAGGACCCAGGGATGCCTTTCAAGATGTAATTATGCTAAAAAGAAAGCATAATAGACTACATCCTCCAAAGTAGAGACCATTGGGTAATCTATTGGCAAGATAACATTGAACTCCTAGGTGACTATTGAGTGAATGGGGACTTAGATCAACTCAAAGGTAGTAAAGATTAATTTCATTTTAGATTTATTTTGATGGATTTTGTTGGTTTAATGGATCAAACTAAGGAGGAGCTTATAGAAGCCTAAACCTATCTCAGATTTACTAAACCAAAAGGAGTAGCTTCCCGACTGATGGAAGAACTATCCGACCAAAAGAGTACCTTTTTATTTACAATGATCAATTTAAGAGAAGAAAGCTCGGGGACTCACATATTCCACTAAAAAAGACCACTGGGGTGATCAATTGCTTTGGACAACAAATCAAACTTGACCTAAGGCTTCCCATCGATTTACGACAATCATGCTAGAAAGAATGCATCATAGTCTTACATCTTCCAAAGAGGAATGATTGTCGGGGTAACGTGGTTATGTCAAAATAGATTGAACCTAATCTAAGGGTGACTATGAAGGAGTATCTCGAGTGGATTTATCTTAACTCGTAGGCAATTCATAGGAGTTCTCACGACGCCTCTAAAGATAGATGCTGAAAAAGGGGCCCTATGGGGGCTTGAATTCCTAATCCACAAGCGAATTAATTTTGTTTATTTTTTTAGTTTATTTTATCATGGATCCTGTTAGTTTACGAAAGATAAAATTGAGAAGGAGCTTATATCAGCCTAGACCTATCTCATTTACAAAAAAGGGGAGAATCGATACATGAATAAATTCTAAACCATGGGGTGGCTACTAGGAAAGGGGATTGTTCAATCCAAAGTAACCGTAGTGTCTAAATGGGTCAAAAGGACTTGATCCAAATAGAGTCAGGGATGGGGTAAGGGCTTAATCCAACACCTTGGAGAAAATGACATGGCTACTCATATATCCAATAGGTATTCGGTGTCTAGCTCAAGGAGAAAGCTCGGGGACTCATATCCTCCAAGAGTGGTGTACTCATCGGGTGAGTCACTGTCAGCATAGCGAACATCAACCAACCTAAAGTGCCCATTGATTTGTAATAATCAACTTAAGAAGAAAGCTCGAGGACTCACATCCTCCTATATCGAACCGATTGGGATAGTCTATCTTCGACAGTGCATTCGACCTAGGGTGACCTGAGTGAATGCCAGGGGTTTATCAACTCAAAAGTAGTCAAGAGGAAAGGAGCCTGGGACTTATCCTAAACCTCAAATATACTCAACCTAGTTAAAGCATGATAGTTCAAGAAGAAAACATGAGGACTCACATCTTCTTAAGCAAACTCAACATGAGGTAGCTTACTTGGGCTGAAACTACCATATTATTAAGGCTCATTTGGTTAATGGTCAAGTTAAGGGAAGAAAGCTTGGGACTCACATCTCAAAACAAACCATCGACATACTAGAGATGTAGCATGTAAACCCGACCTAGAGTAGCTAATGAGTGAGTGCCACAGGGGCTTGCTCACATCAAAATAGCTCAAGATAAAAGATTTTTATTGCATATGTGTTAAAAGGAATAGGATGCCTCTAGGGGACTCTTACACCTACCTTAAACACACTAGGGAATTGATGAAATGGTGCCATGGATGGCAACAAGGATTCCCACTAAGAAAGGATGCCTCTCGGGTTCTCTTACACCTATTCTAAAAGCATTGAGAGATTGTGTTTGTATTGTGAAAGAGGGATGTGATGCCATTGTGGGACTCTTACACCTACCCTAAACATGTTACGGCGGATTCGCAAGACAAGCAAACAACACTTCAAAGAAGAGAATCTTTAATGAATGGAATAAGATTTTATTCTTTTTATTAATGATTATTTTCAAACATGATTTATTTCATAGGTAATATTTCTTTAGATAGAGCCCATTAATTGGAAGCATCGGGTGCTCCCCTTTACAATCAATAAGCTGATAAGATCCTCCTTGGTAGGCCTTCTCTATGACATAGGGGCCTTCCCAAGTGGGTTCAAACTTGCCTCCCATCTTTGAGCAATAATTGGTCCTTAGACTAACAAAGTTCTCCTACTGAAAAGACCTGGACCTTTGTTGTGAGCTTGAATCATTTTGGCCTTGTAACTCGAGGTTCTGCACGCCATGGCGACTCTCCTCCAAACCTTGAGCTTCTAATAACAACTTTGCATTCTAGTGATCTTACCCAATGCTATCCTTAGTGATGAGTTGAACTTCTAAAGAAGAATGGCTTAACCCATACACGGAAAATGGGGGACGAGTTGGAGTTCTATGTGGTGGTAGCCCACAAAGCTTCAACCAAGCTACTCCACTATCATTTTTGTCATCAAGAGTCTTCTTGGATGAGAGTTTGAATATTTTTTTCTATGCCATTTGCTCAGGGTAGTAGATGGTATTCCACCCATATCATGTCTTCGTGAAGCAAGATCTTCATGCTTTTGAATGCGCATATTGATATAATTCATCGAGGCACTCAACCTATATATGATATGGTTCTAAAAAATGAAGCACATGAGCTCTCTTGAGTGGGATGGTTTCACCACTTGAAAAAGTGGCAGCCTAAGATGAATTGATGTCCCTTGGAAGAAGGAGGATCAATCAGACCAATAATGTCGGTACCCCAACACTCAAATGGCCATGAGGCCAATGTGGGGTGGCTGGTGGAGGACCACACCATGCACCTGACACTGATGGAATCTCCTAGCTACATCCATGCATCTGTAATCATAGCTGGCCAGTAGTATCAAAGTCTTTTGATCTTGATCTTCATCTTCGAACTGGATTGTTGAGCTCCATAAAGACTTGAGTGTACCTCAGTTATAATGCCATGGGCATCATGTTTGTTTAAATAACATAACCACATTTGTTCAAAGGATCAACAGTACAGGGTGCAATTAATAAGAGCATAGGAGAGAAGTCTCTATTTCACCTGATGGGCTTGTGACTTTTCTTGAGGTAGTTTATCAATGTTCAAGTAATTTATGAACAGTTGCTCCTTGTCTATTTTGGCAACAGTAACCTCCCCCTCAAGAGAAAGTCTCTCAATGAGTTTAAGATCAATAAGGGATATGACTTGTCTATTTTAGACCCTTATTGAAATTGACTCATCTTCCGGACATTCCAACTCTTTGGCAAGTTTGGCCAAAGCATCTACTACTACGTTCTCTACTCAGGGAACCTTGTAAATGGTTACTACAGGAATTTGGGCCAACAGCTTCATGGTATACTCGTAGTAATGATGAAGCTTGGGTTTGAGAACCAAGTAGACTCAGTTGATGACCAACTAATCAAAGATTTTTTTCTCTTGTAATAGTGATGGCTAACTCAAGATCAAATCAAAGCCTCATATACTGTGCAGGGTTGAAAGATAGTATGAGAATCTCATCACATCTTTGGAGTTAGAAGAACTATTCCTACCGCTTTCCGGAAGTAGATCATGGTGCTTCACTTTTAAGAAAAGAAGAGCACCATCAAAATACATCTCCCATCGGATTGTGACCTCCCTAAGTTCATGATTTGTTCATTGGGGAGATCATCACTAAGCAGAATCACAGAAGTGGGTGTTAAGAAATCTGCCTATTCTTTACCGCACGAGGGTACAATGTGATATCAAACTGTGAGAATCATGGACCAATGAGCCAAACATCCAGCATTGGTGTCATGAGATACAAGTGATTGGTTCGAGATCAAGTTCACCTTATGAGAAAGCATGTAATGCTGTAGCATCTGAGATGCAAAGATCAAAGCTAGCAATATTTCAATAGGGATAGTTTGAGAATAAGATGACGGTAGTAGGGCGCTTCCTTCCCTTTGTCATTGGTTTGGGCTAACAAGGCACTGAGAGAGTCATCCAATGTAGTAGTGTAAAGGATTAGTGGCCTGCCCAAGATTGGGGCTGCTAGAACTAGTGGCTTCACCAAGTACGCTTTGATGTCTTCGAAGGCTTACTGATACTTATCATCCCACTTGAACTTGGCATCATTTTTGACAAGTGCTAAGAGTAGCTTGCATCCCCCCGATAAGTTTGAGATAAAGCATCTTAGATATGCCAACCTTCTTTGAAAGGATCTGAGTTGAGTTAAACTCTTAAGAGGTGACATTTCTAAGATAGCTTTAATCTTTTTTGGATCTATTTCTATTCCCCAATGTCAACAACAAACCCAAGGAATTTCCCAAAGTGACTCAATGCACACTTGAGGGATTCATTTTGAGGTTATATTATCTTAACCATTCAAAACTACTCTCAAAGAGGATCTTCCTTTTCTCTCTTGACTACTAGATCATCAATGTAGCACTCAACCGATGATGGATGAGTTCATTGAAGATCGAGTCATGGCTCGCTGGTAACACAATTTTTAAGGCCGAAAGGCATGACCCTATAACATAAGATTTTGATCGGGGTTCGTAGTGTTTCTTTCAGAGACATCTTGATTTGGTTATAGCTAGATGATCCATCCATGAAAGATAAGACTGCATGAGATGAGGCAATGTCCACCATTAATTCTGGTATAGGAAGAGGAAACTCATCCTTAGGACATGCCTTATTTAAGTCCTTAAAATCACTGCATATGAGAATTTGGCCATTCTTCTTCTTAACTGGGATGATACTAGCTAACCAAGTAGGATATTTTTTTCTGATGAAACCAACATCACGAGTTTCTTGACTTAAAATGACCGTTGTTCAATTTCTAATCATGTGTCTAGGAGCTTGCTTAATAGGTAGGATCTATTGCTAGCTTGTGGACCGCTACGTTAAGAGATAATCCATACATCTCTTCATAACTCCATACAAAGTAGTCTTTAAACTCAATCAATAGCCTAACTAAGTCATTGATTTCTTCTTCATTCAGTAATGAACTGATGTATGTCGGGAGAGGATTTTCTTCTGTCCCGAGGTTGATTTCTTTAAGCTTGTCGATTGTTGAATGAATCTCCTCTTCAAATTCTGGTGGTGCCTCTTTGACTTGGAGATCATCGATCATCTAAAGTTTCTAAACACACATTCTCATAAGAGTTGGGGATGTGAGAAGAAACTATCGATTCCAAATGGTTGGTAACAACTAGGCAATAATCTTCATCACTAACAATCCATCACCCTAGTCCCGATTATGCTTCCCTCATATTGTTCCATATTTTTTTGAAGTAGACCTATGTTTGGACCATGTGTGAGGAACTAAACCTTTCGTATAAGATTTTGAACACAAAGTAAAAGTCAAAAGGTAATTCCATTAATTCTTTAAAAGTATCTTCCTCAAGCTCTACATCAACTTCGGCAGGAGGATGATCCCAAAAGAACTTCTTCGCTTCATGTCACCGAAGACTTGGGACTTCCTTAACTACTAAACCTTCAACTTTCGATGTAAGTGAGGTAAGAGCTAAGGTTCCCAACCGCTACCCTAATAGTTTCACATAAAATAGATTCAATACTTTGCTTGGAGGCCTGGTCTTCATTCTATCTAGATCAAAAGTCACCTCCAATGGAACCCAGAGAGGGGTTTGGTATACTAATCACATTAGACTCATCCTCGATGGATTCCAAGTCAATGTGAATAGTAGGGGTACTCTATGAACTAAAATACACCTCTATTGGTCAAGGCCAACTAGGGGTCTCCACCTGGAACCTCTGTTTCTACCTCTATCTGCCGGTGGAGGTTGAGCCATCCTACCCACATGTCCATATGATGGAATGAACTGTGGGTGAAATATGATATGCGGATCTACTTCTTCTTCAATTCCCCTTTCTTGTTCACTTGGACTTTCATTTTTCTTTTCATTTTCTTTTATCTTTTCTTTTGCTTCATTTTCTTTTTCTTTTGGTTTTGCATTTGAATTTTGTCCAAGTTTATGAGAAAGGGTGTTTTGAGGAAGATAATAGGTCACATCCTCATAGATCTCAACCTCTCTAATTGAAAATGGCTTTTCATCCCCATTGACATGGTATTCAATTCCATCTTTTTGAACTTGATGCACTGATGAAGGGAGGATGGAACGATCTTGTTCTGATGTATCCAAGGCCTACCAAGCAAAGCAGTGAATGAAGTATTCAAATCAATGATGTAGAACTTGGCTTCAGTCTTCCAGTCACCTATTTCCAAAGGCAACATTTGAAAACCTAAAGCTCCCTCACCTTGATCATTGAATCCTCTCAACATCATTATATCTCCTCAGAGTGTAGAGATGTTGATATTCAAATAGGCAAGGGTCTTTAGACTCATAATGTTCAATGTGCACTCAATCCATGAGAACTCGAGTCAACCTATCCATGTCAACTATGATGTAGGGGACGGTTGCTCCAAGTCCCCAGAAGAAGGTCTTCATCGTGAAGGTGATCCTTGGGCTTCTTTTGCATAATGTGCTTCCTCACTATATGTCAATGAGCTAAGCATATTTCAGGATCAAGGGGATCCTTGATTAGTGATTTTCTCATCTCTTTGGATAAGACAAGGACATCATATATGCTTAGCTTAGATGAACTTTCTTAGATGAGAAAGGACATTGTAGTCCACCTTTTTGGTCTTCCACAAGCATATCCAAGGGTGGAGCATCTTGTGGAAGGGCTTGATATTTTAGTACCAATGACTTATTTCCTCTATCTTGAGGTGCTGCCCGGAGAAGAAGTTGCCACTAAAAGTTGACTTCTTGATGATCTCTTGAGGGTGGTAAGGTTCTACCGCACTTGCTCACCTACTGCCTTCTCCTATGGGACTCTAAATCGAATGATTCCAAGTCTATCTCAAGAGGTGAACTAGTATTCAGTTGGAAAGTCCAACTCAATCGAAGAGAAAGATCAGAATTATTATAATTATTTAGACTTGAAGAGTTATCAGGAATTAGAAGAAGATAACCCATCAAGTGACACATGTAATTCAAACTAGCTTTATTCTTCAATTTCTTAGAATTATTTAGAGGTACAAAGTAGAAGTCAAGTAAAGTGAGTGGAGTAAGGGATTTGATGCCCTTATCCATTGATACAAGAGTTTTACTAGTGAAGAAATAGAAGAGCTAATGAAATGGAAGAAGTCGTGGAAGCCGCAACTAAAGGTCGAGGTGGACACGGTC
This sequence comes from Cymbidium sinense, assembly GCA_021442155.1. Taxonomy (NCBI): domain Eukaryota; kingdom Viridiplantae; phylum Streptophyta; class Magnoliopsida; order Asparagales; family Orchidaceae; genus Cymbidium; species Cymbidium sinense. The sequence goes on from CM038215.1 coordinate 194,217,487, forward strand.
TATGTGCTAAAGGGATATCTCTGACACATGCGCTATCGAGCTCCCACTTTCCTAGAGTTGGCATTGGCAACTTGCAAACCTTCCTTGGTGTTGAGGTTTGAGACTGTGCACACAAGGAAAGCTTCTTGATCTTCGAATTATTTCTTAGAGGTTTTGGATAAAGAAATATCCCAACCTTCTTGGTAGGATCACATGTATCCCCAAGGATTACCCTAATGGAACTAGAAGGTTGTTCCACAAGGTATTCCTTTGGGATAACTACAACACCGATCTTGAAACTATGTTCGCCAATCTTGAATGTGAAGCAATCCTCCAAAATGTCTCCTATATGGTGGTAGGTAAAAAGTTTGGATCATGACTTTTGCCTACTTCCTCTCTAGGCTCTGCTAAAATCAGTTTCTTTAAGAGATTCTTAAAGATTTTCCGATTACCTCCTCTTAAAAGAATAAGGTTTGTTTAACTTATCTAAAAGAGTGGACCATAGCTACCGGGTGCATGCATGTGCACGTGCGGTATGGTGGTGGGGTAGGTGTGGTGGAGGCTACGTGGAGGCGATAGGCTACCTGGTGATAAAGGAGGTGGAGGTCTAAGGTGGTCTCTGACCGATCTCTAGTCAGCTTCCCTCAACCACTCACGCTGTTTCTTCTCATAGACCTTCTATGGTTTCTTTTAGGCAACTGATCTTGAAAAGGCAACTTTGGCCTCTCCTTGTAGGCTAGCCATCTTATTGATTAGCTTCTCAAATGTCTTGATAGTGAAGCCCTTAAGCATGAAGGCGACCGAGCCATGTATATTCTTCAAATGAATCTCAATGGCATGTTATTTAGACAACTATGGTTCACACTTCATACTCATGTTACACCATCGAAGAATATAATCAATAAGGGACTCACTAGGGTGTTGTGCTATAATGAGATCACCTACAAGACCTTTGAAGCTCCAACAAATCTCTTGATGAAGAGTTGCTCTAACTCGAAATATCTTTATGAACCATTAGTTCAAAGATACCAATCAAAAGCAATACCCGCTAGCTACTAACAAAGAGAAAGAGTAAAAGCATCATCCACGCATAACAAGCCCAAATGTGCTATGTGTTGCCTTGGTTTCCACCGCCATCAAAGCTTTTGAAGGAAGGAAAACCCTTGGGATATTGGATAACATCAAATTCCTCTGGTAGGGTCTACCCTTTGGAACCGATGATGACCTCCCCGGCTTGAGCCAAAGCTTCCTTCACCTTCAACCATGATTTTATGTCTTTTCTTGTATGGAGGTACTTTCCACTACCTTCCTATACATAGTGCTACCTTGCTCAATGGGAGGTAGTCTTGGGTCCAAGACATGCACTAACTCATGACAATTGATTGTGGTAGGATGAACTAAAGGGGCTTATTTTAAGCACACATGTTGCTAACAAGTCCTCTAACCGGCGTCCATCCTATCATGCTCATCCTTGCCTCAACCATGTCGAGGTGCTGGATTCTGGTGTCTTCTTGATCAACCTCATCACCTTCCATGGCTTGTTGTTCCTAAGAAGAGATCCTCTAGTGTCAACCATGCATCCAAATGAATCTCCATCAAGTCATCTTCATTGGGATCGACTTTCTCTTCTTCATCCAACCAATGTATACCAAGATCTTCTTCTCCATGAAATAATGTGCAACTATCTCATCTAAAGAATGATCCATCTCGTACAAATAGTTTATTGATGTGATCACTATCATGCACCGAGAGGCACCGACCTCGTCACCGGAGAGTCAATCTGTGTGTACTCACTAGATGAATGACACTCACTACTAATGGCTATAAGAGTAACAATCCGGATGTTCACTACCATTGGTGCATATTATCCGGAATATCTATAATGCCACCATCTCCACATCCCATGTATGGGGTTGGTGAAGGGATGACCATGATGCTTCAGAGTCGCCACTCCTTTGCACCACCACTGGGCGTAAGGTCAGGTGAGAGCTGGACTACCACAATGGTGTAGAAGGGTAGGATCCCTTGGCCGTAGTGGATCACCAACGGTGCGCTTTTCCTGACATGGCCTTCATGGCCTTAGATGGAATGGAGATGTGTCCCTGTGCGGGGAGAGGGTGGCGGTGGGGTGGAGACACCACCAACTCTGCGGCACGTGAACTCGGTGGCTAGTCCCGTGAGAAGAATACTATCAAGATGGGCGGGTAGCGCCGAGCTGAAAATCTCAGCACCGATTGACTGAACCTGTCTCCTACTAGTAATGTGTGTATGGGCCTCATGGCCCTCTCTAGAATCGCTTCCTCACACTATGGGGATGATCAGATCAAATGTCGAACTCGAGGATGCTCACTCCACCTAAGCATAATGAAAGGAGGCGACCCCTCCTGAAATCCGTTAAAATGCACCACTAGAGGAGGTGATGAATGGATCCTACATCCTCTCTTTGATCCAGAGAGGATGAACTGTTTTGTAACCGCAGTGGTGAAGTAATGATGAACTCATCCATCTGACGGCCGCAACCTCTAGCTCTTTGGCAATCTGGGTGTGGTACCGCTTGATCATGCGATTATTATTTCTACATTATATACGGGTAGGGTGGGAGGAATGTGAGCTAGACCCATACTCAAATGTAGGGGAGGCAAGCCTTGAGACTAGGGGAGCCTTACCCTTAGGGTACAAAGATGGTAGGTACTAGCCTCAGCAACATGAGCAACTGGGATGAACGAAATCAGAGTTGGTACCTTGTTATAACTAAAGTTTGGTACTACAACTTTCCTCTTCAGGACATAATCGAGGGTAAGTAATCCCGATGATCCGCCACCTTGGTCCTCTATGTAGTGAGGGGAGTGCCCTCACAAGTGATCCCGCTCCCTCAAATCCACCAAAGTGAATCGTGTGGGTATGGGATGGGGAAGTCAGCTTGATCTAAAGCCAGATCCATACCATGGGGGAAGGTAAAGACAAATTTCTAAGAACCGCCATTTCAAAATTGTAAGAGATAAACTAAAATCGCTTTAATCAAGAAGATCTACAATGAGAAATGAACTTGTATCGATTTCTCTATAGATTTTGAATTTGAATTTGAAAATTTGAACCCACATCCAACAACTTGGAAGTGTTAAGTGGGGTTCAAATGGATTTGAGAAGATTGAAAGAGGAATTTGAATATGAATCCAAACTTCAACAAATTTAGGTATGTTGAAATATGGATTCAAAATTTTGATAAGGATGCTTCCATAGGTTCATGTTTGTTTTGAATTTGAATTTTTGATTTTGAGGACCCTTTCCTTTAACAAATTTGGGTATGTTAAAGTAAGGGTCAAATTGATTTTGTTTTTTTTTTGATTGTTTTGGAATTTACTTTCTTAGCAAATTTAGGTATGCTAAGTAAAGTGTTTGAGAATGATTGTTTTTTTTTATGAATTTTTATTTTGATTTTGAAAATTTTGGAATTCTCTTAGCAAATTTAGTATGCTAAGTGAAGAATCCAAGTGTGTTTGATTTTTGAAAATAGGATTCTTAGCAAATTTAGGTATGCTAAGAAAATCCTAAGTGTTTCATTTTTTTGATGTTTTGATTTTTGAAAAGGTAGGATCCTTAGCAAATTTGGTATGCTAAGAGAATCCTAAGTGTTTTCATTATTTTGATGTGTTGAAAGTGAGACTTTACTTAGCAAATTTGGTATGCTAAAGATGAAGTCCCACTTGTTTTGAAATGTTTCATTTAGCAAATTTGGGTATGTTAAATGAAATTCCAAATGGTGTTTCAAAATTTTGATTTCATTTTGGTTTTGAAAATGGAAACTCCTTATTTGGTATGCTAAGGAAGAAGTTCCAAAGGTGTTTGAAAATTTTGATTTTGATTTGGAGACTTCACTTAACAAATTTGGGTATGTTAAATGAAGTTCCAAATGTGTTTTGAAAGATATTGATTTTGATTTTGGATTTGGAAACTTCACTTAGCAAATTTGATATGCTAAATGAAGTTCCAAATGTATGTTTGAAAATTTTATTGATTTTGGAGACAACTTAACAAATTTGGGTATGTTAAATGAAGTTCCAAATGTGTTTGAAAATTTTGATTTTGATTTGGAGACTTCACTCAAATTTGGGTATGTTAAATGAAGTTCCAAATGTGTTTGAAAATTTTTTTTTGATTTTGATTTGATTTAACAAAAATTTGGGTATGTTAAATGAAGTTCCAAATGTGTTTTGAAAATTTTGAAATATGATTGTTGATTTTGATTTTGATTTGGAAACTTCACTTAGCAAATTTAAGTAAGCTAAATGAAGTTCCAAATTTGTTTTGAAAATTTTGAAATATGATTTAAGTTTTAATTTTGAAAAGGACTTCCATTCAACAAATTTAGGTATGAATGGAGATCAATTTTATTTTTGAAATGTGAAAATTTTTTTTGTGTGTGATTATTGCTTTCTAAAAGAGAGGAATTCCAACTTAAAACATATGTGAGATATTTTCAAGTGGGATTTCCTAAATGATATTTATTTTTTAGAATGAAATCTTCATTTAATAAATTTGAGTATATTAAATGAAGATGTTCATGTGTGCTTTTGAAAAGTTTAATTTTGTTTACAAATGAAACTTCCATTCAATAAGTGTGAGTGTATTGAATAGAAAATTCATGTGTGCTTTTTGAAAACTTTATGATTATGATTGTGATTTTTGGAAAAGATGATTGTTCATTTTATTTTGAAAATGAAATATTCATCAAAGTGAATTGAAAGAAGATATTCCTTTGTGCTTTTGAACAAATGTTGTTAGTTTTATTTTTGAAAATCCCTACTTCTAATAATTATGGGAATTGTTAAATGAGGGTGACAAAAGTTTATGGAAAATATTTTATTAAGTGCATTTTTTTGAAAAGGTGCTTTTCGAAAAGCAAAGTTCTTATGGAAGATTTATTTTGTTTTTATTATTTTAGAATGAACCTTTCCTTATCATAAAAAAATGATAAGGAGGAAGTCTTTAAAATGTTTTCTTTTTATTTAGATCTTTTCATTTTACCCATTGGAGAACCCAACAGGGGTTTGAAGACCAACAAGGAATGTGGTCCTAAAACCTAAAGATGTTGGCTAACTCAACTTAAGAATGAAATGAGCTAAGTGCTAATGGAAAGAAGGATAGTCTTGGATTCATACCAAAGTACAAACCCACCATCGATACTCAAAGAAAATGATCATTTACCAAAGATGGAGAGAGGAACCATCCCACTGAGTCGCTTGAAAAATCTATTGGAAAAAAATTCTATGAGTCACCTTCAAATGTGGAGAGAAAAGAAAGACCTATAAAAATTCATCTTTTAGATGCCATAGATCCAGATGTACTTATTCGTGATCTGCATCATCAAGGAAATAGTGTACTATCTCAAAAGACAGAAGTCACTACTTTTTAATGGACCTAATCACCTAAATAAGGACTCTAAGGATGATGGGTCAGAATATGTACCAAAGATTCTTCCCCTACTTACAAAAAGTAAAGTAGTTTTATTTTAAACATTTGTTAAGTTCCCTATGGGCAAGCCCCATAGTTAATTACATCTAAGGAATGGGATCCTTAGAAAACTCGATTAAGGTAAATGATCATTGTCTTTGAAGATTTCAATATGAAGGACTATCAAATGATTGGTTTATGTTTTTGAACATCAAATGGGATTGATCAAAAGAGGAGTTATTATCGAAGCCAAAATGGAAGATAAGTAGGAGATGCCCATGATGTTAAGAAACTTAGCGAGTATCTCAAACTATCATATGGTTGAGCTTTATATTTTTGAAATTTATTTAGTTTGTTTAAGTTAAATTTTTCATTAGAAATTTAGGACTTATGATTCCTTAACACAAGATCAAGAAAATGCCTAAGAAGTGAGGAATTATGCGCATGGCCACAAAGGGGAGAAGCAACCTCAAAACCTAAATCTAGGGAGCCAAGGGCGGCACAACCTAAATCTAAGTGAAAATGGGTAATTGGTTTCCTACAAGAGAGACAAACCACACGGCTGACTTACAACCGCTGGTGGGCCAACTAACTCCTCCTATGATTTTAAATACATGTAAAGTCTTTATGCTTATGCAAGATAGCTATTTATTTATTTAGAAAGAGACTAAGTCCTTAAACTCACTCCTAAAGAGACTAGATCATGTAAAGGACATGCTTCAAATGACCTAAATCTAATGCAATTCAAATTTCATTTTATTTTTATTTTGGACAATTATTTTGACTCAGTTAATAGGATTCATATGACTAATGCATGAGAAGAAGTTATTGGCCAAAATCGAGAAGGGAGGTGAGTTTCCACCATGGCTCTCAAAGGTCAAGCCAAGTTTCTGCAAAGGTGGAAGCCCTCCAATCAAGAGTGAAATAAGATGCATTTGTGCATGATATTATAAAAGAAATGCTCATCCAAGTGGGTTGCTAATTTTATCTTGATTTTAAACCTAAGCTTTAGTGAGGTTATGAGTTCTTTTAATTTGAGTTGTTAAGTTGGGTAAAAGATTTATTTTTCCTAAAGAGCCTAATCCACATCCAGCCATACATAAAGCAAGGAAGAAACTAGAAAGCATGCCACTTAATGCAAAAGCTAAACAAATCATCAATCAATTTATAAAGCTAATCAAAAAAGAATAAAGGTCATGTGGTACCACCACACAAACTCAAAATATCAAATATGGTGAGCTCTACCCTTATACAACCAATTACAAATGAATTAAATTACAATTAAGCAAGGAATTCATTGTTATGGGGTCTTCAAGCTTTATTCTTCTTTATTTTCTTCTTTCTTCTTTTCTTCTTTCTCTTCTTTGGTTCCTTCTTTTGATGGTTGGAAGGTAGATGCTCCAAGGCTTCACATGGTGCATAAGATAGATCTTATGACCAATGCTCATCCTAATCCCCATAACAATCATTCCAAAATCCTAATTGCACAAATTTATATGAAAAAAAAGTGGAAATCTAACTCCCCAAAAAATAAAGGTTAGCTAAACAACCACACAAATCCCAAGCATATATTGGACTTATCACCCCACACATGGGTGACTAAGTCCACTAGCCTATTGGATTATGCTTAGGGGTATAAAGCACCTCAAGCAAAAAAGCATTTATATTTTTATTTATGATATCTTAAGCACAATCAGTAAAAGAATAGTTAGACTAATGTCCTACCATTCATTCTATGAGCATACACCCTAACATCCAAAAAATATATATCACAAAAAAATAAACATCAAACCAAACCTACTAACCTCTAGAAGTGGTGACTTAGGCTAATGTGTGTTTTGAAGGTTTGTGTGGTATGCTGGGCTTTAGGTTCAAATTTTCTAAGTGTGAAGAACATGTTCAACTTAGAGGAGGGTTTCATTTAAGTTGTTTAATTATTTTGGGTTGATTTTATTTCATGTTTTGATTTGGTTTATGGATCCTATAATTAATTACAAGTTATGAGAGGGAAAGAGAAGAGAACTTCTCTATCCTTCCCTAACCTAAGTAATTTCTAAAGTAGATTCACATTTTAGTTTTGTTTAGGTGAATATTTTGATTAAATATTTTAATTAATCCTACGTTTAGATAACTCAAACCTATTCAAAAAAGAAAGGCATTTTAAGATTAAATAAAATGAATCAAAATTCACATAACACATTACTTCATTTCTTTCCCAACATATATATACATGCATATGGATGGACCCTATATCTATACATAAAATGAGATATTTAACACACTTTATGATGCATGCTAAGTAATCTATTTAAGAAATTTTAGAAGTTGAATATGCATGATGTTTCTTAAGTAGAAAGGGTTTCCTTATCCAAATTTTCACAAACACACATGAAAGTAAGAAAGGCATAAGTGAGTACAGTGTCATTGTTAACCAGAGGTGTAAGGTACAAGACCTACTTAGGGCTACTTAAAGCCTCACAACCTTGGGTTTTCCAGACTAATATACCACTTTCCTTAAATACAAACATATATAATAGAAATGAAATGGAAAAGGAGAATGCAAAAGTTGTATGGATTCATTTTATTTATGCAATTTATGTATGCAAGTAGGTAACCCTTCTTAGATAGCATAGATGAATAGATATGAAATTAGTGAGTTAGTTCTTTTCAAATGAACCATATCCCTCACCAAATTCTTATTCAAAACTATGCCAACATAAGAGAGAAAGGAAACCTATGCTAAGCATACCTTTATATTCTTTCACATGCAAGCTTATAATTAAAATATAAGTAGCATACTTTCAGATTTGATATTTGATTTATAAGTTTTGAAAATAATTTGATTTAGTAGATAATAGCCATTCATATTTCTACTTTAGCCAACACATGCAAATTTGACATAAAGTAAACAATTTCATTTTAAATTTGAATTTAAAAAATATGAATGCATGAAACCACATGACATACAAATTTAACATGTTGGGGAAAGATTCAAAGTAATGAAAGCATGTAAACAAACTCACTTCAATTAAATCCTAAAGACATTCTTATAGAATAAGAAAGTTTAAAATAAATCAAAGTGATTCATGATTTTGTTTAGTTTGAAGTTTGATTTAATTTTGAAAAGGTGAGTTTGTGTTCCTAACCCATTCACATGTGTTTGATATTTTGTTTAATTTTTTAGATAATTAGATCCATTTTATAGCATTAAGGGTATGAATTAAGTAACTTAATTAACCCTTACCTACACCACCTTAGAATAATTAACCAAATAATTATGAGCCAATGAGATGACATAAAACTCACAAGGAATTTAAATTTGCAATGCACCTAATAAGAAAAGGCCTAATGCAATTTGGCTCACAATTAAAAGTTAATTAAGCGGGTTTAGCTTAAGTAATTTCAAAACACCCTTTCACATATGAATTGGGTTTTGATTTCTTAATTGAACTTAGGCTATTAAACACCTAAGCATCTACCCAAAGTAGATTAATTAAGTTCTAGAACTTTTAGAATTTTAGAAATTAATTAAGGGGATAATTAATGAATTAACCCTTAATTAAGAGAGATTAAAGAGAAAAGGGGTTTAGGGAATAGCTTAGGAAATGCCCCAAAATTATTCCAAACCTCCTATCTACTGATAACCTTAATCATCATTTAAAATCACTAATCATACCCTAATTATGCTTAATTATAATTAAGAGGGTAATTAAGAAATCCATATGCAATTCTAATCAAGCCTTCAATAAATCCCAAGAAAATTAGGAAGCAAAGTCATCCCCTAAATCATACCCAAGAAGTTTGGGATTAATTAAAGGCTTAATTAAAAGGTAATTAGCAAAATAAAGTTTCCAATAAAAAACCAAATTAGAAAATCATAATTCAAAACCCATTGAAATTAATTTTAAAATTTTCTAGGTTTAATTATCTTTCCATAGAATTTTATTTCATATTTTTTTGAATTTTATAGAGAGAGTTATGAATTTTAGAAGATCGCTAGATTAATTAGCATTTTAACCTAATCAGCTCACTGGCGGCACATGAAGTACGCTTTTCTGCATCATGAGGGCGCTTAGGTGTCATCGGTGGCGGCATGGTGATCTCACCGGATCAAAGATCGAATGAGATCTCCCAGTTTTTAAAATAGATGGGATTTCTAAACATGATTAATCTCTAGTCCATCCAAAATGCATGATGGATGGCCGAGATCTTCCTCCAATCTCTGAAGAAGATCATGCTCATCCTAGAGATTTCATATCAAAACTCCATGGGATTAAAATTTCTTTCACAAAGCTCCACACCATTAAGTTTAATGGTCAAAAATCATACCTAGGAGGTGATCACGTGCTCGATTCCTTGGAGAAGCTTCATGGTTGAGAGAGTTTTTGAGGTTGAGTGGACTCTATGGACCAACTCCTCCTTTGAGTGCTTTGATCCACCAACTCTTCCCTGGGAACTCAGGAAGCTTGGGTGCACTGACTTAGCTCCCGATGAAGTGTGCAAGAAATTGTGGAAGAGTATGGAGAAAGTTGTTTCAATTTTCCTCCCTATTTTCATTGTTCAAAAATTGAGAAAAATGGCTGAGCTCTAGAAGGATCACTGATGGCTCTACCTCTCTAGTCTCAATCAATGAATGATGGATTTGAATTGAATTAGGGGAGTATATCTCCCTTGAAGGATTGGACTAAAAGCATTGTGCCATTTTGATCCAATTGATCATATGGGAGGTTTTGATATTTGAGTGTGCACATGGTGGTTTGAGCCAAGAGTGGATTGCCAACCTCCATGTGCTTGAATTTGAGTGAGAGGAGTTTGAATTTGGCATTTTGACCCATGGGGTCGTTTCTTGGGGACCAATGGGCTGACCCAAACCCATTGGGTTGGGTGCACCACTCATTAGGTCCCTTGAGCTTAGGAAAGCCTCAAGTGGATATGAAGAGGGTATGACCAAATTACCCATGGATTAAGCCAAAATTTGTTCTATGGCCTAGGGTAGATGGTCATTTTTTTTTTTCACTTTGGATATGTTGGGTATGTGGAGAAACTAGGTTTGGCCAAGTTTCATGAGATTTGGAATTCATTTGATAGGTTTGGCTCATGTTGACCCATTTAGGTCAAAATGGGTCAACTTGACCAATTGGTCAAATTGGGTCAAACCAAGGTTCAAGTTCATATGACCATTTGAAATATTTTGGTGGCTTTGGTTTGATTCAATTTGGTATAGTTTTGAATTTGGCTCATATGACTTCATTTAGGTCAAATGGGTCAAGTTGACCTATTTGACCCATTTGACCTATTTGAGGTAGGTCAAGGGTAGGTTTAGGTTAGTCATATGGAGTGGATTGGTATCTTCCAATCAATTTTGGTTAAGTTCAAATTTGGCTCAACCCCTTTAGGTCATGTTGGTCTAAGGTCAATTGGGCTAGGTTAGGTCTAATTGAGGCTTTGGTCAAGTTCCACAAGTGATTTGGAATGAACTTGACCCATTTTGGAATCAATTTGGCTTAGATCAAGTTTTGACACATTTTGACTTTAGGTCAAGTTGGGTCAACTGGGTCAAGTGGCCAATTGGGCTAGCTCAAATGTTGGCTTGGTCAAGTTCAAACATAGGTCATAAGTGAACTTAGATCAATGGTTTCAATTAATTTGGCCTATGGTGGAATTTGGCTATGTTAGGTTTCAAAGTGTTGACTTGGTCAACCCTTAGGTTTGACTTGGTTTGACCCAATTTGATTGATTGATCATCCCATGATGATTGTTGATCATGAGAGGATAGATGAGTTTGGTTCAATCCAATTTGGTTAGGATTAGAATTTGCTCATAAGGGTACTTTAGGTCACTTTGGGTCAAGTGAGCCTAAGTGGGTCAAATAGCTTGGTCAAAGCTTGATTTGATTGATCTTGTATATGGACTTATGATTGAAATATAAATCCATTTACGAGTGGTTTGAAGTCAAATGGATTTTGATCCATTTGAAAATTTCATATTCAAAGGAAGAATATGAAGGGTTTTGGCTTTGATTTTGACTTAGGTTTTGATTGGTGATTGAAGTTTGTATTTATATATGAGTTTATGATTGTAGGTTTGATTGAATCGTGAGAGAAAATCAAGAGTTTGGCTTGATTTGATTTGGCTAAGTTCAAGATTTTAACTTGAAAGGCTTAGATTAGATTTTGAGTTGATTCGAGTTTAATTTTTGGAATTGGTTTCGATTGTATGAATTTATATTTCATTTATATATGTGAATATAAATGAGAATATAAATGGATCATGAGAAAATTTCAAGGATTTGAAGTGGTTTAATCATGATTTGGGCTAAGTCCATTAAGAAGGATTTAAAGGACTTAGGAAAATTTTGGAGTTTGAAGTTTGAATTTTGAATTTGGTTTGATTGATTTATATTTATATTTCATTTATATATGTGAATATAAATGAGGATATAAATGAATTATGAGAAAATCCATGAATTTGAAATGGTTTGATATGATTTAGGCTAAGTCCATTAATGGAAAATTAAGGACTTAAGAAATTTTAAATTGGGAATTTAATTTGAGGTTTGCTTTGATTGATTTATAATATATTTCATTTATATATGTGAATATAAATGAGTTTTGAGAAAATCCCATGACTTTGAATTGGTTTGATCAAGGTTTAGGCTAAGTTCATTAATGAAAAATTAAACGACTTAGGAAGAATTTGATGGATTGATTTGGAATTTAATTTGAGGATTTGATTTGATTGATTTATATTTATATTTCATTTATATATAGGAATATAAATGAAAATGTAAATGAGTTTTGAGAGAATCCCATGAGTTTGAATTGGTTTAGAGTTGATTTAGACTAAGTCCATTAATGGAAAATTAAGGGACTTTGGAAAATTTCATGAATTGATTTTGAATTTTGAGTTTACTTTGGTTGATTTGAATTTATATTTCATTTATATATATGAATATAAATGAGAATATAAATGAATTATGAGAAAATATCAAAGATTTGGATTGGTTTTGATGAAGATTTTGGTTACGTACTTAAGGGAGGCTTAAGTACTTAGGAAAATTTGAGCTTAAAATTTTTGATGGATTTTGATCATAGGTTTCAATCATAGATCTCAATCATGGATTTCAATCATATAGAGTTGATTTGAGTTTGATGAAAATAAAATAGAATTGATTTGGAGTTTGACTTGAATGAAGGAAAGTGAGGAATGGTTCAAGCTAAGGGTAGGAAATTTTCCTAACACCCCTAAGGCATGACCTATTCCTATGGCTAACTTTTCTATGTCTCCAGGGCTAGGTTTGAGTGTCCACCTAATCACTAGATGTGTCTTAAGACTAAGGAGATCTTAAATTCTAAGAGGAGTGTTATGTCTAAGATGGAAGGGTTGAGAGCTCATCCTAAAAATGAGATCAACAAAGGGCGCTCAATAGGTGTGGTGTGACTAACAAGGAACACCGTACATATTGGTGTTGACCGAAATGATCAACAACACCTAGAGATCACAAGCACTAATAGAAAAATCTTATCCTTAACCTAAGGAAAAGAAAGAATATGGAGCTTAGTGCAATGTGACTCTACTTATGTCCAAGACATAAGAGAGAGGGAAGAATCCCCAGGGAAGAATGTGAACCTTCCAAGTCCAAGTCATCCACAAGGGGACGAAATGTTTTATTTGATTTGAATCTCACTGAGGCGAAAAAGATTTGATTTGTTCCGCCATGGAAGAGGGTTGAATTTATTTTAATTTTTATTAGGTGTGGATTTTGAGATGAACCCTATTGGTTTGTGATAGATTGCACTAAGTAGGAGCCATGGAGGCCAAGACCTAACTTAGATTCACCAATCCAAAGGGGTAGTCTACTAAGCACATAGTAGGACTAGCCAACTGAAGGGATGCCTTTCAGTATGTAGTAATTGTGCTAGGAAGAAAGCATAATAGACTTACATCCTCCAAAGTAGAGACCAATTGCTGGGGTAATCTATTGGCAAGATAACAGATTGAACCCAACCTAGGGCTGACTATTGAGTGAATGCTGGGGGACTTAGATCAACTCAAAGGTAGTAAAGATTAATTTCATTTTTAAATTTATTTTGATGGATTTTGTTGGTTTACGATGGATCAAACTAAGGAGGAGCTTATAGAAGCCTAAACCTATCTCAGATTTACTAAACCAAAAGGAGTAGCTTCCCGACTGATGGAAGAACTATCCGACCAAAAGAGTGCCTTTTTGTTTGCAATGATCAATTCAAGAGAAGAAAGCTAGGGGACTCACATCTTCCACTAGAAAATTTCACTGGGGGTGATCAATTGCTTTGGATAACAAATCAAACCCGACCTAAGGCTTCCCATCAGTTTTCGACAATCATGCTAGAAAGAATGCGTCATAGTCTTACATCTTCCAAAGAGGAATGATTATCGGGGTAACGTGGTTATGTCAAAATAGATTGAACCAAACCTAAGGGTGACTAAGAAGCGAGTATCAACCCAGAGATTTATCTTAACTCAGGTAGTCAGGCAATTCCTATAGGGAGTCCTGTTGACACTGCCCTAAAGATTAGATGCCTACTTGGAAAAAGGGGCCCTATGGGGCTTGAGTTCCTAATCCACAAGCGAATTAATTTTGTTTTGTTTATTTTATCATGGATCCTGTTAGTTCACGAAGGATAAAACTGAGAAGGAGCTTATATCAGCCTAGATCTATCTCAAATTTATAGAATCAAGGGAGAATCTACGCATCCATTGAATAAATTCTCCAATCACAGGGGTGGCTACTAGGAAAGGGGGATTGTTCAATCCAGAAGTAGCCCGAATAGTGTCTAAATAAGGTCACAAAGGACTTGATCCAAATAGAGTGCTCACAGGGGATGGGGTCGACAAGGGCTTAATCCAACACCTTGGAGAAAATGACATGGCTACTCATATATCCAATAGGTATTCGGTGTCTAGCTCTAGGAGAAAGCTCGGGGACTCATATCTTCCAAGAGTGGTGTATTCATCGGGTGAGTCACTGTCAGCATAGCAAACATCAACCAACCTAAGGTGCCCGTTGATTTACAATAATCAACCTAAGAAGAAAGTTCTAGGACTCACATCATAATTGATCGAGATTCATTTCTTCGCCGATAGTGCCATTCGACCTAGGGTGACTATTGAGTGAATGCCACTAGGGAACTTATATCGACTCAAAAGTAGTCAAGAGGAAAGGAGCCTCGGGGGACTTATCCTAAACCTCAAATATACTCAACCTAGTTAAAGTATGATGGCGGGTTCAAGAAGAAAGCATGGGGACTCACATCTTCTTAAGCAAAGTCAACATGAGGTAGCTTACTGGCTGGGCAATGAAACTTACCATACTATTAAGGCGCTTGCTGCTTTGCGATGGTCCATTAAAGGGATGAAAGCTTGGGGAATCACATCTTGCAAAATAAGAAACCACTGGGGTGATATATACTAGGTAGCATGTAAACCTGACCTAGAGTAGTTAATGAGTGAGTGCCATAGGGGGCTTGCTCCCACATCAAAATAGCTCAAGATTAAAGATTTATGTTCATTATTGTGCATGTGTTAAAAGGAATAGGACACCTCTAGGGGACTCTTACACCTACCTTAAACACACTAGGGAATTGATGAAATGGTGCCATGGATGGCAACAAGGATTCCCACTAAGAAAGGATGCCTCTCGGGTTCCCTTTCACCTATTCTAAAAGCATCGAGAGATTGTGTTTGTGTTGTAAAAGAGGGATAGGATGCCATTGTGGGACTACTTACAAAAACATGTATGGATTCTAAGACAAGCAAATAACACTTTGAAAGAAGAGAATCTTTAATGAATGGAATAAGATTTTATTCTTTTTATTAATGATTATTTTCAAACATGATTTATTTCATAGGTAATATTTCATAGGGGCCATCCCAAGTGGGTTTAAACTTGGCTCCCATCTTTTGACCGGCAATAATCGGTCACCTTAGGACTAACAAAAGTTCTCCTACTCGGAAAGACCTAGGGTGGACCGATTTGTAGTGAGCTTGAATCATTTTGGCCTTGTACAACTCGAGGTTCTAGCACGCCCATAGGTGACTCTCCTCCAAATCTTTGATCTCTTCTAATAACAACTTTGCATTTTACAATGTAGCGATCTTGTTACCCAATTCTATCCTTAGTGGTGATAGTTGCACTTCTAATTGAAGAATGACTTCAGACCCATACACTAAAGAAAATGGGGTAGACTGAGTTGGAGTTCGGTATGTGGGCGATAGGCCCACAGGCTTCAACCAACTGCTCCCTCCACTATCATTTTTTGTCATCAAGAATCTTCTTAAGTATCTGGATGAGAGTTTTGTTGAATGCTTTTGCTATGCCATTTGCTCTGGGGTAGTAGATGGTGGAGCATCTCCAATCTATATTGTGTCTTCTGGTGAAGTAGTTGATCTTCGTGCTTTTTAATGCAATACCATTATTGAATATAATTTATCGAGGCATCTCAAACCTATATATATGGTTCTGAAAGCTTGAAGCTATGACCTCTGGGATGGCTTTTGCCCACTTGAAAAGTAAGGCTAAGATGAATTGATGCCCCTTGGAAGAAGGAGGATCGATCAGGCCCACAATGTCGGTACCCCAACACTCAAATGGCCATGAGGGCAATGTGGGGTGGCTGATGGAGGACCACACCATGCACCTGACACTGATGACATCTTTTAGCTACATCCATGCATCTATAATCATAGCTGGCCAGTAGTATCCAAGTCTTTTGATCTTGATCTTCATCTTCGGACTGGATTGATGAGCTCCACAAAGACCTGAGTGTACCTGTTATAATGCCACGGGAATCATGTTTGTTTAAACAACGATACATTACAAAGGATCGATAGGTGCCATTAATAAGAGTAGAGAGAGCTCTATTTCGTGGGCTTGTGACTTTTCCTGAGGTAGTTTATTAGTGTTCAAGTAATTTATGAACAATTGCTCCTTGTCTATTTTGGAAACAGTATCCTCCCCCTAATGAGAAAGTCTCTCAATGAGTTTAACATCAATAAGGGATATGACTTGTCTATTTTAGACCCTTATTGAAATTGACTCATCTTCCGGACATTCCAACTCTTTGGCATGTTTGGCCAAAGCATCTACTACTACGTTCTCTGCTCAGGGAACCTTGTAAATGGTTACTATAAGAATTTGGGCCAATAGCTTCATGGTATACTCATAGTAATGACAAAGCTTGGGTTTGAGAACCAAGTAGGACTGTCAATCTAGTTGATGACCAACTGATAATCCAGATGTTTTTTCTCTTGTCATTAATAGTGATGGCTAACTCAAGATCGGTAATCAAAGCCTCATACTCAGTTTCATTGTTGGTGCAGGGGTTAAAAAGATAGTATGAGAATCTCATCACATTACGATTTGGAGTTAGAAGAACTATTCTCTCCTTTCGAAGTAGATCATGGTGCTTCACCTTTAAGAAAAGAAGTAGCACATCAAAATACATCTCCCATCGATTGACCTCCCCTAAGTTCATGATTTGTTCATTGGGAGATCATCACTAAGAGAATCACAGGAAGTGGGTGTGTTGTTAAGAAATCTACTGTCTTTTCGAAAGGAAAAATGTGATAAATCACCATGACAAATCAATGAGCCAAACGCCCAGATAATATGTCATGAGATACTGCAGTGGATTGGTTTGGGAGATCAAGTTCACATTATGAGAAACTATGTAATGCCATAGCTTTAGAGATGCAAAGATCAAAGCTAGGCAATGTTTCTCAATAGGTGTATAGTTTGCTTCAGCAGGAATAAGATGAAGGCTGAGGTAGTAGAGTGAGCTCTCCTACCCTTTGTCATTGGTTTAGGCTAACAAGGCACTGAGAGAGTCATCCAATGTAGTAGTGTAAAGGATTAGTGGCCTGCCCAAGATAGGGGCTGGTAGAACTAGTGGCTTCACAAAGTACACTTTGATGTCTTCGAAGGCTTACTGATACTTATCATCCTACTTGAACTTGACATCATTTTTGACAAGTGCTAAGAGTAGCTTGCATCTCCCTGATAGGTTTGAGATAAAGCATCCTAGATACACCAACCTTCTTTGAAAGGATCTAAGTTGAGTTAAACTCTTAGGAGGTGACATTTCTAAGATAGCTTTAATCATTTCTGGATCTATTTCAATTCCCTGGTGTCGAACAACAAAAAACCCAAGGAATTAAGACTCAATGCACACTGGGATTCATTTTGAGGTTGTTTTTTTAACCATTTAAAAAACTACTCTTTAAAGACATGGTCTTCCTTTTCTCTACTTGACTACTAGATCATCAATGTTGCACTCAACCTGATGATGGATGAGCTCGTTGAAGATCTAAGTCATGGCTCGTTGGTATGTAACACTGAAATTTTTAAGGTCAAAAGACATGACCCTATAACATAATATTTTGATCAGGGTTCAAAAAGTAGTGTTTCTTTCATCTTCAGGAGACATCTTGATTTGGTTATAGCCAGATGATCCATCCATGAAAGATAAGACTGCATGAGATGAGGCAATGTCAACCATTAATTCTAGTATAAGAAGAGGAAACTCATCATTAGGACATGTCTTATTTAAGTCCTTAAAATCGACGCATATGTGAATTTGGCCATTCTTCTTCTTAATTGGGATGATACTAGCTAACCAGGTAGGATAATTTATTTTCTCGATGAAACCAGCATTGATCAGTTTTTTGACGTCAGAAATGACCTGTTGTTTAATTGCTAAATTCATGTGTCTAGGAGCTTGCTTAATAGGGGTTGCATTAGGGTCTATTTCTAGCTAGTGGACTGCTACGTCAAGAGATAATCCAGACATCTCTTCATAATTCCATACAAAGTAGTCTTTAAACTCAGTTAATAGCCTAACTAAGTCATTGGTTTCTTCTTCATTCAGTAATGAACTGATGTATTCCAGGCGAGAATTTTCTTCTATCCCAAGGTTGATTTCTTTAAGCTTGTCGATTGTTGAATGAATCTCCTCTTAAAATTTTGGTGGTGCCTCTTTGATTTGGAGATCATCTAGATCATCTAAAGTTTCTAAACACACATTCTCATATGAGTTGGGGATGTATGAGAAGAAACTATCAGATTCCAAATGGTTGGTAACAACTAGGCAATACTCACCCAATACTTAATCCTAGTCCCGCTCTTGATTATGCTCACTGTATTGTTCCATAACTTTAAAGTATTCGAGTGTTTGGACCATGTATGAGGAACTAAACCTTTCTGTATAATATTTTGAACACAAGGTGAGTAAAAGTCAAAAGATAATTCAATTAATTCTTTAAAAGTATCTTCCTCAAGCTCTACATCAACTTCAAGGCTTGAGGAGGATGATTCCAACAAGAACTTCTTCTACTTCATGTCACTGGAAGACTTTGGGACTTCCTTAACTATTAAACCTTTAACATTCTGAGATGTAAGTGAGGTAAGAGCTAAGGTTCCCAATTGCTACCTAATAGTTTCACGTAAAATAGATTCGAATACTTTGCTTTGCTTGGAGGCCTGGTCTTCATCTTTGTCTAGATCAAAATCCACCTCCAATGGAACCCACTAAGAGGGGTTGGTTGGTATACTAATCACATTAAAACTCATCCTCCTGGGATTCCAAGTCATGTGAATAGTAGGTGCTCCTATGAACTAGAACCACTCATTTAAGGCCAACTGGGGTCTCCACCTTGAACTGTTTCTACCTCTGCCTCGGTGGAGGTTGAGCCATCCTACATGTCCATATGATGGAATGAACCGGGTGGAATGTGATATGCGAATCTACTTCTTCTTCAATTCCCCTTTCTTGTTCACTTGGACTTTCATTTTTCTTTTCATTTTCTTTTATCTTTTCTTTTGCTTCATTTTCATTTTGTTTTGGTTTTGCATTTGAATTTTGTCCAAGTTTATGAGAAAGGGTGTTTTGTGGAAGATAATAAGTCACATCCTAATAGATCTCAACCTCTCTAATTGAAAATGGCTTTTCGTCCCTATTGACATGGTATTCAATTCCATCTTTTTTGAACTTGATGCACTGATGAAAGGAGGATGGAATGATCTTGTCATGTATCCAAGGCCTACCAAGTAAAAAGCAAAGGAATGAAGTATTCAAATCAATGATGTAGAACTTGGTCTCTTCCATCCCTATCTCCAAAGGCAACATTAGAAAACCTAAAGCTTGCTCACCTTGATCATTGAATCCTCTCAACATCATTATATCTCCTCAGAGTGTAGAGATGTCGATCTTCAAATAGGAAAAGGTTTTTAGACTCATAATGTTTACCGATGCCCAATCCATGAGAACTGAGTCCAACTATCCATGTCGACTATAATGTAGAGGAAGAGGTCTTCATCTGTGAAGGTGATCCCTTCGGCTTCTTTTGCATAATGTGCTTCCTCATCATATAGGTCAATTGAGCTAAGCATATTTTAGGATCCAGGGGAGCCTTGATTAGTGATTTTCTCATCTCTTTGGATAAGACAAGGGCATCACTGATGCTTAGCTTAGATGATAAATTTCTTAGTAGAGAAAGGACGTTGTAGTCCACCTTTGGCTGGTCTTCCACAAGCATATTCAAGGGTGGAACATCTTGTGGAAGGGCTTCTTGATATTTAGTACCAATGACATATTTTCCTCTATCTTGAGGTGCTGCCTTAGGAGGTAGAACCTTGCCACTACAAAAGTTGACTTCAGTGATTCTTGAGGCAAGGTGGTGAAAGATTCTACCTGCACTTCGGGCTCACCTACAGCTTCACCTGTGGGACTCTCAGAATCGAATGATTCCAAGTCTATCTCAAGAGGTGAACCCGCACTGGGGCAACATGAGCAACTCTGGGATGAATTGTAATCGGAGTTGGTACTGCTGGCACTGCTATAACTAAAGTTTGTGGTACTACCACAACTTTTCTCTTTAGCAAGGAGACATCAAAATCGAGGTAGTAACCGATGATCGCTTTTGCATCACCTTGGTCTTAATTGAAGTGAGGGAGTGTAAGTTAAGGCTCCTCAAATCCTCACCAAAGTGAATCGATGGGTATGGGATGGGGAAGTCAGCTTGATCTAAAGCCAGATCCATACCATGGGAACAGTTAAAGACAAATTTCTGAGAACCGGCCATTTCCAAAATTGTAAGAGAGTCAAACCGAACTTGCATCGATGTAAAGCTCTACTGAAATGAACTTGTATCGATTGCCTCTATAGATTTTGAATTTTGAATTTAAAAATTTGAACCCACGTCCAACAACTTGGAAGTGTTAAGTGGAGTTCAAATGGATTTGAGAAGATTGATTGAAAGATGAATTTGAATATGAATCCAACTCCAACAAATTTAGGTATGTTGAAATATGGATTCAAAATTTTTGATAAGGATGCTTCCATAGGTTCATGTTTGTTTTTAATTTGCATTTTTGATTTTGAGGGCCCTTTCCTTTAACAAATTTGGGCAAGTTAAAGTAAGGGTCAAATTGATTTTGTTTTTTTTTTTTGATTGTTTTGGAATTTTACTTACATAGCAAATTTAGGTCTGCTAAGTGAAGTGTTTGAGAATGATTGTTTCTTTTTTGTGAATTTATTTTTGATTTTGAAAATTTTGGAATTCTCACTTAGTAAATTTAAGTATGCTAAGTGAAGAACACAAGTGTGTTTTGTTTGATTTTTTTAAAATAGGATCATTAGTAAATTTATGTATGCTAAGAAAAATCCTAAGTGTTTCATTTTTGTTTTGATGTTTTGATTTTTTGAAAAGGTATGGTCCTTAGCAAATTTGGTATTCTAAGGGAATCCTAAGTTGCTTCATTCTATTTTGATGTGATTGAAAGTGGAGACTTTGCTTTAGCAAATTTGGTATGTTAAAGATGAAGTCCCACTTGGTTTTGTGAAATGGAAGTTTCATTTAGCAAATTTGGGTATGTTAAATAAAATTCCAAATGGTGTGTTCAAAATTTTGATTTCATTTTGGTTTTGAAAATGGAAACTTCTCCTTAGAAAATTTGGTATGCTAAGGAAAGAAGTTCCAAAGGTGTTTGAAAATTTTTGATTTTGGATTTGGAGACTTCACTTAATAAATTTGGGTATGTTAAGTGACATTCCAAATGTGTTTTTGAAATTTTTTGAAATATGATTGTTGATTTTTGATTTTGGATTTGGAAACTTCACATAGCAAATTTGATTATGCTAAAAGAAGTTCCAAATGTATGTTTGAAAATTATTATTGGATTTTAAATTTGGAGACTTCACTTAACAAATTTGGGTATGTTAAATGAAGTTCTAAATGTGTTTGAAAATTTTGAATTTTAAATTTGGAGACTTCACTTAACAAATTTGGGTATGTTAAATGAAGTTCCAAATGTGTTTAGAAAATTTTTGGATTTTGAATTTGGAGTCTTCACTGAATAAATTTGGGTATGTTAAATGAAGTTCCAAATGTGTTTTGAAAATTTTTAAAATATGATTGTTGATTTTTGGGATTTTGGATTTGGAAACTTCACTTAGCAAATTTGAGTAAGCTAAATGAAGCTCCAAAATTTATTTTGAAAATTCTGAAATATAATTATTTAAGTTTTAATTTTTGAAAAGAGGACTTCCATTCAATTAGTTATGTAGAATGGAGATCAATTTTATTTTTGAAATGTGAAAATTTTGTTTTGTGTGTGATTATTGCTGTCTAAAAGAGAGGAATTCCAACTTAAAACACATGTGAGATATGTTCAAGTGGGATTTCCTAATAGATATTTTTTTTAGTTGGGAATGAAATCTTTATTTAATAAATTTTGAGTATATTAAATGAAGATGTTCATGTGTGCTTTTTGAAAAGTTTAATTTTGTTTACTGAAACTTCCATATGGTGTGAGTGTATTAAATGGAAGAAATTCATGTGTGCTTTTTGAAAACTTTATGATTATGATTGTGATTTTTTGGAAAAGATGATTGTTTATTTTATTTTGGAAATGAAATCTTCATCAAAGTGAATTAAAAGAAGATATTCATTTCTGCTTTTGGAAAATGTTGTTAGTTTTATTTTTGAAAATCCCTACATGTAACAATTATGGGAAATGTTAAGGTAAATGATTATTGTATTCAAATATTTCAAATATGGAAAGACTATTAATCGATTGATTTTTTTTGAAGATGAAATGGGATTGATCAAAGGGAGGGAGTTATTATCGAAGCCAAAATGGAAGATAAGTAGGAGATGCCCACGATGTTAAGAAACTTAGCGAGTATCTCAAACTATCCTATTGTTGGGCTTTATTTTTTTGAAATTTATTTAGTTTGTTTAAGTTGAATTTTTCATTAGAAATTTAGGACTTATGATTCCTTAACACAAGAACAAGAAAATGCCTAAGAAGTGAGAAATTAAGCTCATGGCTCACAAAGGGGAGAAGGAACCTCAAAACCTAAATCTAGGGAGATTTGGCGAGGGTTGAAGGCACAACCTAAATCTAAGGTGAAATGGGTAATTGGTTTCCCTCCAAAAGAGAGGACAAACCACCCGACAGCTTGGACTTACAACCTGTGGGGTGACCAACTAACTCCTCCTTGAATTTTGTAGTAAAGTCTTTATGCAAGATAGCTAGTCGTTATTTATTTAGAAAGAGACTAAGTCCTCAAACTCACTACTTAAAGAGACTAGATCATGTAAAGGAACATGCTTCAAATGGGTTAAATCTAATGCAATCCAAATTTCATTTTATTTTCATTTTGGCTAATTATTTTGACTCAAGTTGATAGGATTCATATGATTAATGCATGAGAAAGAAGGTTATTGGCCAAAATTAGTGAGAAGGGAGGAGGTGAGTTTCCACTATGGATCTTAAAGGTCAAGCCAAGTTTCTCTGGCAAAGGTGGAAGCCCTCCAATCAAGAGTGAGATAAGATGCATTTGTGCATTATATTATAAAAGAATAACTCATCTAGCTAAGGGGTTGCTAATTTTTTATCTTGATTTTAAACCTAAGCTTTATGTGAGGTTATGAGTTCTTTTTTTTTAATTTGAATTGTTAAGTTGGGTAAAAGATTTATTTTTCTCTAAAGAGCCTAATCCACATCTAGGCCATACATAAAGCAATGAAGAAACTAGGAAAAGCATGCCGCTTAATGCAAAGCTATAAATAAATCATCAATCAATTTATAAAGGTAATCACAAAAGAATAAAGGCCATTGTGGTCGCACCACACAAACTCAAAAAATATCAAGCCGAAGCTCTACCCTAATACAACTGATCACAAATATAAATTACAAATTAAGCAAGGAATTCATTGTTATGGGGGTCTTAAAGCTTTATTTCTTCTTTATTCTTTTCTTCTTTCCTCTTCTTTTCTTCTTTTTCTTTGGTTCCTTCTTTTGGATGGTTGGATGGTAGATGCTCCAAGGCTTCACATGGTGCATAAGATAGGATATTATGGCCAATGCTCATCTTAATCCCCATAACAATTAATCCCAAAAACCTAATTACACAAATTTACATGAAAAGAAAAAGTGAAAAATCTAACTAACCCCTGCAAAATAAAGGTTAGCTAAAACAAACTACATAAATCCCAAGCATGTATATTGGACTTATCACCCCACATATGGGTGACTAAGTCCACATACGATTATGCTTAGAGTATAAAGTACCTGCAAAAGCATTTTATATTTTTATTTATGATATACTCTTAAGCACAATCTCTAAAAAGAATAGTAAGAGTGTCCTACCATTCATTCTATGAGCATACACCCTAACATCCCCTAAAATATATATCACAAACAATAGAACATCAAACCACAAACCACCCAACTAAGAAAGTGGTGACTTAGGCAAATGTGTGTGCTTTGATGGCTTGTGTGGTATGCTTAGCTATGACTTTAGATTAAAATTTTCTAAGTGTGAAGAACATGTTGAACTTAGAGGAGGGTTCCATTTAAGTTATTTAATTATTTTGGGTTGATTTTATTTCATGTTTTGACTTGGTTTAAGTTGGCCCTATAATTAATTACTTATGAAGGAAAGAGAGAACTTCTCTTTCCTTCCTTAACCTAAGTAATTTCTAAAGTAGGTTCACATTTATTTGAATTTTATAGAGTGAGTTATAAATTTTAGAAGATCCCTAGATTAATTAGCATTTTTATTAATTTCCTAATAATCCCCGCTCACAAAGGGGACGCTGACGCAAATCGCGCTTTTACCATCGTGTAGGGATTCACTTAAGTTGTCATGTCGTGGCGCGCTGGCGGATGCGTGATTCTTCATCGATCAAGGATCGAGCCGAGATCTCCAGCTTTAAAATAGATAAAGGATTTTCTAAACGTGCATTTAATCTCTGCCATCCATCCAAAATGTGTGGATGGATAGCCAAAGATCTATCCCTACCAATCTCTACAAAAAAATGGAGATCATCCACTTTTGCAGCCATGGTCTGAGCTCAATTTAGCTCGGATTGAATTAGAATTCAACCCACACCATCTAAGCATGGGCACAAACACATCTAATGGTCAAAACTCCGTGGGATTAAAAATTCTTTCACGAAGCTCCACACCACATTGAGTTTAATGGTAAAAAAATGGCATACCTCATCGGAGGTGATCTCCGGCACTCGATTCCCTTGGAGAAGCTTCATCTGGTTGAGACAAAGTTCTGTTGGGAGTATGAGCTCTTGAGGTTGAGTGTAGAGCTCTATGGATCAACTCCTCCTCAACTTGATTGTGGCCTTGATCCAATTCAACTCTTCCTTGCTGTGGGAACTCCAAAGGAAGCTTGGGTGCACTTGACTTAGCTCCCTGATGAAGTATGCAAAGGAAATTGGGTGGAATTTGAGTACGGAGAAACTCTTCGATTTTCCTCCGTTATTTTCACTATTCAAAAATCAAGGGTAAGAAAATGGCTAGAGCTCTAGGAAGCTAGGGATCACTCTCTGATGGCTCCTTATTCTCTCTAGTACTTAATCGAATGTGGAATTGATGGATTTGAATTGAATTAGGGGGAGTATATCTCCCCCTTGAAGGATCAAATGGTCGTAAGCTATTGTGCCATTTTGATCCAATTGATCATAATGGGAAGGCTGTTTGAGCTGTTAGGAGTGTGCACATGGTCGATTTGAGCCAAGAAGTGGATTGCCAACCTCCCATATGCTTGAATTTGAGTGGGAGAGGGAGTTTGAATTTGGAGTTTTGACCCATGGGGTTGGGTTCTCTAGGGACCAATTGGGCTGACCCAAACCCATTGGGTTGGGTGCACCACTCTTCATTAGGTCCCCTTGAGCTTTTAAGAAAGCCTCATGTAGATATGAAGAGGGTATGAGCAAATTACCCATGGATTAGGTCAAAAATTGTTCTATGGCCTAGGGGTTCATTTTGAATATGTTGGGTATGTGGAGAAACTAGGTTCGACCAAGTTTCATGAGATTTAGAATTCATTTGATAGGGTTTGGCTCATATTGGCCCATTTAGGTCAAAATAGGTCAACTTGGGTCAAGTTGATCAATTAGTCAAATTGGGTCAAACCAAGGGTTGGGTCAAGTTCATATAACCATTTGAAATATTTTGGTTGCTTTGGTTTGATTCAATTTGGTATAGTTTTGAATTTTGCTCCTATGACTTCATTTAGGTCAAATGGGTCAAGTTGACCTATTTGACCCATTTGACCTATTTGAGGTAGGTCAAGGGTAGGTTTAGGTTAGGTTAGTTATATGGAGTGGATTGGTATCTTTGTTTCTAATCAATTTGGGTTAAGTTCAAATTTGGCTCAACATGACCCCTTTAGGTCATGTTGTCAAGGTCAATTGGGATGGGAGATCTAGGCCAATTGAGGCTTTGGTCAAGCTCCACAAGTGATTTGGAATGAACTTGACCCATTGGTTTGGATCAATATGGCTTAGATCAAGTTTTGACACATTTTAACTATTTAGGTCAAGTTAGGTCAACTTGGGTCAAGTGGCCAATTGGGCTATGTTAGGCTCAAATATTGGCCTGGTCAATTTCAAACATAGGTCATGAATGAACTTAGATCATTAGTTTCAATCAATTTAGCCTATGATGGAATTTGTCTTTGTTAGGTTTCATTTTGGGCTAAATGTTGACTTAGTCAACCCTTAGGTTTGACTTGGTTTGACCCAATTTGATTGATTGATCATCCAATGATGATTGTTGATCATGATGAGAGACATAGATGAGTTTGGTTCAATCCAATTTGATTAAAGGATTGTAGAATTTGGCTCATAGGGTACTTTAGGTCAATTTGGGTCAAGTGAGCCTAAGTGGGTCAAAATGGTTTGGGTCAAAGCTTGATTTGAGCTTGATTAATCTTGTATATGAACTCATGATTGAAATATAAATCCATTTACAAGTGGTTTGAAGTCATATGGGTTTTAATCCATTTGACAATTTCATATTCAAAGGAAGAATATGAAAGAGTTTTGGCATTGATTTTTGACTTAGGTTTTGATTGAGTGATTGAAGTTTGGATTTATATATGAGCTCATGATTGTAGGGTTGATTGAATCATGAGAGAAAATCAAGAGTTTGGCTTGATTTGAAGTTGATTTAGCTAAGTTCAAGATTTTGACTTGAAAGGCTTAGGTTGGGTTTTAAGTGGATTTGAGTTTGATTTTTGGAAATAGTTTTGATTGCTTGAATTTATATTTCATTTATACATGTGAATATAAATGAGAATTTAAATGCATCATTAGAAAATTTGAAGGATTTGAAGTGGTTTAATCATGATTTGAGCAAAGTTCATTAAGAAGGATTTAAAGGACTTAGGAAAATTTTGGAGTTTGAAGTTCAAATTTTTGAATTTAGTTCGATTGATTTATATTTATATTTCATTTATATATGTGAATATAAATGAGGATATAAATGAGTTATGAGAAAATTCCATGAATTTGAAATGGTTTGATCAAGGTTTAGGATAAGTCTTTTAATAGAAAATTAAGGGACTTAGGAAATTTTTAAATTGGGAATTTAATTTGAGGGTTTGATTTAATTGATTTATATTTATATTTCTATTATATATGTGAATATAAATGAGAATATAAATGATATTTAAGAAAATCCCATGACTTTGAATTGGTTTGATCAAAGTTTAGGCTAAGTTTATTAATGGAAAATTAAAGGACTTAGGAAAATTTTGTTGGATTGATTTGAAATTTAATTTGAGGATTTGATTTGATTGATTTATATTTATATTTAACATATATATATATATGAATATAAATGAAAATATAAATGAGTTTTGAGAAAATTCCATGAGTTTGAATTAGTTTAGAGTTGATTTAGGCTAAGTCCATTAATGGAAAATTAAGGGACTTAGAAAATAGATGAGCCACCTCAGGCTTGTGCTAGTGCTTCCCTCACATGTTGTTCCATCATGTGCTTGATATCCTTCTAATGCATAGAGGTACTATCCACCACCTTCCTATGCAAGCTGCCACTGTCCTGATCTACTAGAGAAGTGCTCTTGGGCTGATTTAGGATGTGTACTGACTCAGGATGATCTACCTTTATCAATATATGCTGTGGGGCTAAGGGATGGTTTTGGAGTGCATAGACGACTGCTAACAAGTTTTCCATCCTCTTCTCTCCAGTTAATCGATCATCCCTTAATTCTTTGAAGGAGGTGTTGGGTTGAATGGACTACATCTTCTTCAACCATAATACCTTCATTCTGGCGATCTATGGAGGGAGCTCATGGTATCGACCATGAAGACTTTAGTTTAGTCCTCTAGCAAATCATCCTCATCGGGGTCAAAATTGACCCTTCCCTCCTTATAATTGGACCGATCACTTCTTAGGATTTCCCTCTTCTCCTCAAAATACTGTGCTAGAATATCATCTACGGAATGATCTAACTGTGCCAGTATGAACACTCATGGCTGACCGATAGTAGGGCTATGCTCAGCAATGCATATCGCTTATCACTGAAGTGCTATCTCTAGGAGGACTATGCTCACTGGAAGATATATGAACATGAGTGACTACTGGTGGAGTGCTGTCTCTGGGGTGAACTACATAACTGTTTCCCTCCCCCTCTGCTATTGTTGCTTCTTCCGACTGCGATGTGGGTGGTGGAATGACTACGATGCTCTTGGGTCACCATTCCTTCTTCCCCATAGTTGAAGTGGAAAGTCGAGAAGGAGAGCTCGACCTCACCTCAACAGGTAGAGTAGATGGAATGGGACCCTAAGGCCATAGCTGGATTGTCAATGGGGCTTTCTTCTCCCTCGATCAGGACTTCTGTGCCTTGGTTGGCATAGGGGATGCTATAACATGTACTAGTGAAGGTGGACAATGGGCGATGTGGTGTGGTGGAGACACCGACTACCGCTCAGTAGGAGCTCTCCTCCGGTGACTGACTATGCCCGTGAGCACTATACTATTGGTATGGTCTGCTTTGGTAGCATGCTGACCTAGGAAATCTACAAGAGCAGAGGATATCGACTGCCGGGCATACCTCCTCCTCTCCCTCCTATCTTCTTGCACTGCCACTCGGGCCTCTATGTATCCAATCCCTTACACTCTTAAGGATCAAAGACCTTAGGTCAAATAATGCTGGACTCATCATGGGCTCTCTATTGGTGAATAATTTAATGTAAGGCATCCTCCTCTCCAGATGGTGCCTAATAGCTTGTGGTGGAGGCTGTTGCAATCCTCCTATAATCCTCCTCTCCATCTGAGCCTGAGAGGGGATGGAATCTATTGCCACTAAGTATGGGAGAGACCTCCGGAGTGAACCCTCCTCTACAACATGGGATGTTACCTCTACCTCTACAGCTGCTCGCTCGTGATGCCACTTAACCTTCTCTTGTTGTGATGTTGAGTGCGGGTGAGTTGAGCGGGGTGGGAGTTGGAACCTACCTCAAAGGTAGGGGAGACTAGCCTTCCCTTTTGAGGGGACCAACGAGGAGGTGTCAGCCCTCGTCGGGGCAATTGGACAAACAATTGATGGAACATCTGGGGAACCAAGACTACTTGGTGCTACCCAACTCGTCAAGTTCTTTGCTCTCACAGGGACCTCTACTACCTTCCTCTTGGTGGAGGGAACTCAGAGTCAGAAGGAATGTCAAAGCGAATAAGTGTGTCTGTCCCACCACCTCCTCCCTACTGACTGCCATGAGGATTGTCCCCTCACAAGTAACTCGCATAGCCTCGAATTCATGATCAAACTGAATTAGACATACAATGGGTAAGGTGAGCTTGGCCTGATCCAGGGCCAAGTCAACACCGGACGGGAAGGAGAACATAAAATTGCTAAGAGTCATGTGTATTGAACTGAGCTGAACAGAAATTGATTGAGCTGAAACTCTACATTTATTGAAAACATAACTGAATCAGCCCCTCGCTTTGATATTTACCTCCAAAAATAAATTTTAGACTTGATTTGGAAATTTGAACCCACACATAATAAATTTAGATATGTTAGTGGGGCTCATTAGAGAGATTTTGATATATGAGGATAATCTTTGCCATATAATTTTGATTTAGAACCCATACCCAACCAATCTAAGTAGGTTGGGCAAGGTTCAGATATTTGGAGAAAAATTTGAAGATATTTGTGTTATGTATCTTGTTTGAAAATTTTGATTTTGAAAAAAAACTTTTCTTAGCAAATTTAGGTATACTAAGGAAAGGTTTTGATTTTGTGTTTTGAAAATTTTATGAAAGTATCTTTGTTTATGATGATGGGTTATGTGTGCGATATATGTTGATTTGAAAATGGGGACTTAACATATTTGGTATGTTAAGTACATAAAATGTGTTTGATATGTGTTTGAAGATGAGGATCTCACTTAACAAATTTGGTATGTTAGGTGAGAGTCAAGTGTATTTATGATTTGAAAATGAGACTCTTACTTAACAAATTTGGTATGTTAAGTTGGAATCAAATGTGATATGATTTGAAAGTGGGATTATTACTTAACAAATTTGGTATGTTAAGTAGAAATCAAATGTGATTATAATTTGTATTTTGAAAATGAGACTCTCACTTAACTAATTTGTTATGTTCAATGGGAGCCAAATGTGATATGATTTGTGTTTGTTTGCTTTTGAAAATGAGACTTCCATTTAACAAATTTGATATGTTAAGTGAAAGCCAAATATGATATGATTTATATTTTGAGAATAAGACTCTCACTTAACAAATTTAGTATGTTAAGTGGGAATGAAATGTGACATGATTTGAAAATGAGATTCTTACTTAACAAATTTGGTATGTTAAGTAAGATCAAATGATATGTTTTGAAAATGGGATTCTTACTTAACAAATTTGGTATGTCAAGTAGAATAAAATGTGATATGATTTGAAAATGAGATTACTTAACAAATTTGGCATGTTAAGTAGGAATCAAATGTGATATGTTTTTTGAAAAATGGGATTCTTACTTAAGAAATTTGGTATGTAAGTAGGAATCAAATGCGATTATGATTTATTTGAAAGAGGGGAAATCTATTTAACAAATTTGGGTATGTTAAATAGAGTTCAATTTGTTTTTGTGAATTTTGGAAATGGGGCTCTCATTTAAAAAATTTGGGTATGTCAAATGGAGTCCAAAATATGTCATGATTCCATGTGTGTGATCTCTTTCTTTTGAAAAGATGGAAAATTCAACCCTAGCATATGTGAAATATGTTAAGTGAAGTTTCAATTTTATGCTATGATTTATTTAAAGATAGGATCTTCATTCAACAAGTTTGAGCATGTTGAATGAAAGTGGTTATCTTCAATGGTGTACTTTTTGAAAAAGAGAGAAACTCCAACTCCAGCATATGAAATATGTTAAGTGGAGTTTCAATTTTATGCTATGATTTTTTGAAAATGGCATTTTATTCAACAAATTTGAGTATGTTGAATAGGGATAACCATGTTCAAAAATGTTTTGAAAAATTTTGATTTTGATTTTGAAAAGAACCTCCATGTAATAATCATGGGGATGGTTAGATGAGGTTTGGTTATATTTTTGTGCTTTTGAAAATTTCTTATGAATTTTTGCAAAATCTTTTGTTATATGAATTTTGAGAAAGTGCTTTTGGAAACCGATATTTTGCAAAAGAGTTTATTTTCTTAAATATTGAATGAACCTTGCACCAATCTAGTGGTAAGGAGGTTCTAAATTTTCATCTTCTCCTTTTATTAGTTAATTTTTTCTTTCACCTATTGGGAAACTAATATGGGTTCTAGGACCCACAATGGCGTCCTAAAACCTAAAGGATGTTGAGTAGCTTTGCTTAAAATGAAATAAGCTAAGTGTCAATGAAAGGATAAATAATCTGGACTCATATGAAATACAAGTCCACTATCGATGCTTAGGAATAATAATTGTCTACTAGAGATGAAGAGAGGAACCATCCCAACGGAGTCGCCAAAAAATTTGTGGGGTGTTTATTTTTAGATTATATATGTGTAGGGGGTGGGGGTCACACCATGCAGATTAAAGGGTGTACTTATTGAGGTGATCAGGTTTGACATCAAGGAATAGTACACTATCTCAAAAGAAAGAAATCACTATCCTATGATGAACCTAATCTTCTAATAGGGACTCCTAAGGCATGATGGGTCTTCAAACATACCAGAGAGTTTTTCCCTACTTTACATGGATGAATAAAGTAGGGTTTATTTAAGCTAGGTTCTAAAGTTTACTATGGGGGCAAGCCCTTATAGTCAATTACATCCTAAGGAAGGTGAGTTCCTAAGGAATACTCTCAATTAAAGTAGGCAAAAGTTGTCTCCAAAGATTTCGAATATTAATAAATTGGCTATATTTGGAAAATCAAGTGGGATATATCAAAAGGAGAGACTTATTATCAAAGCCAAAAGAAGATGAGAGTAGGATGCTCATGATACTAGGAAGGCTAGTGAGCATCCTAAACTATTCTATGGAGCTTTATATATTTGAAATTGAAGAGAATTAAGTATTTGAGTTGAAAATTATTAGAAAGTTAGGACTTATGATTTAATAATGCAAGATTATGAAAAATACCTAAGAGGAAAGGATCTATGCTTGTAGAATGAAGGAAAACAATAACCTTAGATCCTAAATTTAGGGAGCTTTAGCGAGGGCCAAAGCATGTCCTAAATTTAAGGCAAAAATGAGTATATTATTTACCTCCATAAGAGAGGGTAAACCGTCCGAATGCTGGACTTATAACCAGCTGGAGTGGTAGCCAGCTAACTCCTCTTATATTTTAAACCATGTGGTCAAGTCATATATTTTGCAAGATAGTTAGGTTGTTATTATTTAGAAAGAAACTAAAGTCCTTAAACTCACTCCTTAAGAGACTAGAGCATGAGTGGTGTGAATAATGACTTAGTCTAATGCAAATTTTATCAAAATTTATTTGATTTTGGACTCTTCATTTTGATAAAGTCTATAGGATTTTTTATGCCTAAGTACATGATGAAATAGTATTATTGGCTAAATCAAAGGTCAAGTCTTCCCCTATCATGCAAGGATAGAAATCCTCTCTTAGCAAGAGTGAAATAATATGATATGCATGATGTTAAGCATACAACATTCAGTCAAGGGGTTGTTAAATCTTTTAATTATCTTGATTTAATACCTAGGTTTTAAATGAGGATATAAGTTATTTAGAAAATTAGATTATGAGTTATGATTAGGGTAAAAAGTTTGGTTTCTCTGAGAGTTTAAGAGGATCCAGGACACACATTAAATCATCATAGATGAAGAAACTAGGCTTTAGAGTTGTCATTATCTAAGTGTGAAGGGCATTGAATTATAAAAGGTTGATTTCATTTTTAAGTGGTTTAATTAATTTATAAATTTTACTTAATATTTTCTTTTGTTTCATTTGGCCTACACAAAACAACTAAATATTATAAAGAGAAGAAAAGAGAGGATCATTCTTTTTGATCCCTACTTGAAGTCACATCTAAAGTAAATTAATTAATCAATTTTCTTTAGTGAATGGCTTATTACAAATTTTAATTAATCCAAAGTTTAGGTTCACTTTAAGTAATCTCATTCAATAAGAAATACATCTTAACATTAATTGAAATGAATTACTAACACATAATACATGTTTGTTCTTTTCTTTCCATCATATATGACATGCATATGATTAAGTCCTAAACATAACTATACATGCAATTTATATCTTAACATACTTAAATGATGAATGTGAATAAATATACTTAGAATTAATGTTTCATTTGGTTGAATTATTTTGTCATATTAATTTAAAGCTTTATCTAGATGTGTATGCAAAAGCATAAGAAAAGAGCTTGAAATTATATGACTAATCAAGCATTTGAAAAGAAATATGAATGCATGTCTTTTTTATAGAAAAGGAGGAGATTTTCATTCATTAGCTAAATACACATTCAAATGTATGAAAGTTTTAAGCAAGTATGTCACCATTGTTCAGCACTAGGGGAGTGAGGTAGGAACCTCCTTGGGGCTACTTAAATCCATGCATCCCCGTAATGTCTAGACTAATATACCTGCTATTCTTAAATACATATGAAAAAGTAGAATTTGATTTATTTAATTTATTTATGTATATGAATTAAAGCTCTATCCCAATTCTAATGTCAAAATGCATAAGAATGATATCAAGTAGGTACGCCACCATTGTTTCGTACCAGGGGAGTGAGGTAGGAACCTCCTTGGGGTCACTTAAAGCCGTGCATCCCCAGGATGTCCAGACTAATATACTCATTAGCATTCAAACTCATACAAATCAACATATGAATGTAAGAGAGACTTCACTTCATACACTAAGCTTATACTCACATGCACCTCCTATGTATACATAATTAAAATCACAATATATTTTATCATTCATTAATAAGCTTTTGAAAATATATTTGAGATTTAATAGTGATAATAGCCACTCATATTTCTAATTAAGTGAACACATGCAAATTTGACATAAAGGAAATCATTTTATTTAATTAGTTTTTGAAAGAAATGAATGCAAGAATCAAGTGGCATACAATATTTTAACATGATTGAAAATAAATACAATAGTACAATCATGAAATTTCATTCAATTCAACTAATTCCTAAAGACAATCACATTAAATCAGTTTATTTAAATAAACCAAAGTTTCTTAAAGCCATTTTAATTTCATGTTTGATTTTATTTTATTTAAAGGATGTGAAAGAGGTTTGCTAATCCTAAACCCATTCCCATATGTGTGAGTTAATTTGATTTAATGAGGAGCAATTAAATTGATTTTATGGCTTAAGGGATGATATGCAACCACATGAAAAGTAAATTAGCATTGTTTGCAATTGCCTCATGATTAATAGTTAATTAGGCTCAAGGGATGTAATTAATTATTTTTATGAGTTTTTCACAGATATAAGCTAATCATAATTTCATTAGACTTCTTTAGACTATTAAACATTTAAAAAACTACCCATGGTTGATTAGTCAAAGTTAAGAATGAATGGATTTTAAATTAATTTAGTTAAGCCCTTAATTGGTTAATTAAATCCTTTGATTATGCTTTTAATTAGGATGATGAAATTAACTTAGGGAAAGAGATCAAGGAAGAGGCCTTAATCCCAATCCCTAAGTCATTTCAAACAATCAATTAGGCTTTGAAATAATTAGGTATCCTTTCTTTTCTAATTGATCAATTAAGTGGCTAATTAATTGCTTAAGCTTTAATTATTTTGAAACAAATGAAGAGGTTTAATGAAATGATCTTAAGGAACAAACCAAAACCATTTCCCTAAGACTTTTTACTATTAACAGATGGAAATAAGCTTAATTAATTAATTAATCTATTGTTCATTTGCTTAATTATCATTAATTAAGATAGGAGAGTAATTAAGGCTTAATCTATTAATCTCTCTAATTAATTGTCTAATAAATTCCAAGAAAAATAGGGGAGGTAGAGGTCATCCACCTAAACATCTCTGAAAATTTGAAATTAATTGGATAATTAATCAGAGAGTAATAGTAATTAAATTTTTAATTAAATCTTAATTAAGTAAAAATTACTATTCAAAATTAACTAATAATAATTTTCTTGAATTTTCCTCTGAAATACCTTTAAAATGAGCCCTCATTTATATTGTTTAGAATTTTCTAGGATTAGTTATGAATTTTAGAAGTTTTAGTCTAAAAATGGATTAATTAAGCTAATTAAAGCCTTAATCCTGTTAGCGCCACGTGGCTGCTGATGCGGCGTGCTTTCCATGTGGCATGACAGGATATGTTATTTAAGTAGTCATGTCGAGATGCTGACTCAGATTATGATGAACGTGCTTTCTCATAGACCATCCGATCTAAGATCAGATGGCCATGATTAAATCCACAATTCCAAAGAAAAAATTAAGGGATTCTACATGATTTAATCATGGTCGTCCATTCCGATCATGCGAAATGGACAACCCATGATCTGTCTCCTTCAGTAACAGCGAAAGAAGGACACCATCCATCTTTCCCCGTTCAATCCGAGCTTGGATTAAAACTTGGCTCAAAAAGGTCTTTTATGTCACTTCAGATCAAGTGGACCTAAATAGGTCAATTGGTTTGATTTTAGCTTGATTCATGTTTAGTTGAACTCATATGTGAGCCTAGAATAAAAATATAAATCTAACTGCAATTGGTTTGGAGTCAAATGGATTTTGGTTCATATGAAGTTTTCAAGTCAAAATGGCTAACTTGGGTTTGACTTGGGTTGACTTGAGTTTGATTTGATAATTGTAGTTTGTGTTTATATTTGGGTAAGTGATTGAAGGAGTGATTGATCCATGAAATCTATGGGTTTTGAATTGATTTGAGTATCATTTAGCCAAGTTCAAGAAATTGGCTAAAAAGACTAAAATTAGAAATTTGATTTGATTTGGGTTTAGTTTTGGCTATTTGGATTTATATTTCATTTATATTTGTGAGTATAAATGAAGGTATAAATAATTTATGAGAAAAATCACTTGAGTTTGGAGTGATTTGTAAGCAAATTTGACCAAATTTAAGGATGTAAGTCAAAAGGGCTTAAGTAGGGAATTGGTTTAATTTGATTTATTTTTGATCATTGCATGGTAGGTTTCATTTATATTTGTGAATATAAATGAAGGGATAACTGATTTATAAAGAAATCAATTGAGTTTGGGTTAATTTGGGTTGAGATTTGATTAAGCTTATGGAGGTAGGCCCATATGGCTTAAGAAAGGTCTTGATTTGGTTTGATTTATTTTAATTTGGTTTTGACTATTTGAATTTCGATTTCATTTATATTTGTGAATATAAATGAAGGAATGATTGATTTATAAAGAAATCCAACAAGTTTGATTTGGTTTAAAGGGGGTTTTGCCTAAGCGCATGAAGGTGGTTCGTATGGCTTAGAAAGGGATTTTGGAATTTGAATTTGATTTTGGGTTTCAATCACTTGATTTGGAATTTGGGTTGGGATTTGATGTGGAATTTGATTTGAGATTGAATGGATATTTGAGAAAATCAATTGAGTTGAGGTTGATTCAAATTTGGTTAAGGCTAAGTCCATAAGATAAAATCAAAGGGCTTAGGAAGGATTTTGGAATTTGAATTTGATCATGGGTTTCAATCATTTGATTTGGAATTGATTTATAATTTGGATTTGAATTGTATTTAATATTTGGTTTAAGAAAGGATGCATGGATTGGGTTTAAGCCATAGGGTAGGAAAGTCTTCAAAAGTCCCTAAGGCATAACTGTTCATGGTAACCCTTGTTATAGACTTAGGTTAAGTGTTCATCTAATCACTAGAAGTGTTTTAAGACTAAGGATCTCTTAGTGTCTATAAGAGTTCTAGGTCTATGATGAGGAAGTTGAGAACTCACTCCAAAAGTGAGATTAATAGCTAGGCTTGCCTTGGACCAAAGGGAGGTGAGCTAACTCACCTCCCTCCCCAAACCGAGAACCCATGGACAAAGGGAGAAGCCATTAGCCAACATCAAGCCTTGAGCCACCTCCCATGCCTTCCTGCACTCAAATTGAGCCTTGTGGATCTAATGGGGACAACTCTGATGCTCTAACGGTGGCTAGCCGACCAAAATTTGGGAATCAATCCTGTCCGTCCACCTTAGCCAATTGAGGGATATACCCCCTCAATTCGAGCGATAATTTAAATGATTTGATTCGTCTGAGCTCCCAAGAGAGAAACAAAACTCCCTAGCAATCTCTCGAGTGATTCCAAGCCATTGCCACTTCAGAATTCCTCTTCCCATGCAAAACTAAAATAGGGGAGCTCATCCTTGATTCCAACTTCCTCATTTTTCAGCCAAAACTTAATCACTCTTACACACACCTTTCACGCACATCGTTGAAGCTACCTAAGTCATTTCCCAAGCTCTGAAGCCATAGGAGGACAAACTTTGACCAAAGCTGAATGTCCAAAGCTCGATCCTTGGCCTTCTGAGCAATCTGAGTGGAACCAATCCAATTGTCATTCAACAAGCTTTGTCTCTAGCAGACGAAGCTTCCTCAAGCATGTGAACTGTCAGTATTAGCTCCGGTGAGGTAATTGCTTCAAACTAAGCTCTAGGGAGAAAATGTGTTAAAGCTTTGTGAAGAAAAGTTGCATGTGAGCCGATCCTATCCATTGGATCTTCGTGGATCCCTCGCATGAAAGTGTGAGATTATTTTAGAATGAATTCGAGCTCGGGTGAGCTCAGATCGAGATATCCATGGTGGACGGGCTTCATCTTTCTTCGCTCATAGGAAGAGAGTTCATAGGCCATCCATTCTTCGTGATTGGAATGGACAGCTTCAATTAGATCATGCTAAATCCGTTGATAATCCGTTGATTAAGCCATTATTAATCGTGAGTTTGATTTGCATTGTTCGATCTGAGATCTGATGAAGGAGATCAATACCGCGTTCTGTCACCAAGTAAGTCAGCCGTGGATGTGGCTACTTAAATAATCAATCCTACGGTGCCATGTGGAAAGCATCGTGTGTACGTGCTTGGCGGATTAGGCTTAATTAAGGCTAATTTATTAGTTTTTAAAATTGAAACTTCCATAATTCATAGCTAATTATAGAAAATACTAAGAAATACAAAAAGGGCTCATTTTAAAGATATTTTAGAGAGGAATCCATTAAATTATCCTTAATTGATTTTGAATAGTAATTTAGGCTTAATTAAGGTTTAATTAAAAAGTTAATTACTTTAATTACTCCCTAATTAATTAACCAATTAACTTCAAACTTTTTAAGATTGTTTAGGGGAATGACCTCTACCTCTTTTATTTTTCTTGGGATTTATTGGTTAATTATTAGGAAAATTAATTGATTAAGCCCTAATTATCTTCTTAACTTAATTAAGTGATAATTAAGCATATGAGTAGTAACTTGCTTAATTAATTGGGTCATTTATCACTATTTAATAGTGAGGAGGCTTAGGGAATTGGATTGGGGCTTCTTTCCTAAGTTTCCTTCACTTTTTTCTAAGAGAAACTAATTAAGGATTAATGAATTAATTAATTACTTAATTAATTTAATTAAGTTTTAAAATACATCAAGACCTAATTAATTCATGGGTAGATCTTTAGGTGTTCAATAGCCTAAATAGATTTAATGAAATTATGATTTACCCATATGTGTGAGAAAATCATAAAAGTATAAGTAAGTTCCTTAAGCTAAATTAATTATTAATAATGAGCCAATTGCATTAAGCCCTTTCATTTCATAATACCATTGCTAATTTACTTTTCAATTCATTTGCATATTACATTGGTTCATAATTATATAGTTAATTACTTTAAGGTAACATAGGTAAGGGTTAACTAATTGATTTAATTCATATTCTAACTTAATTAATCTATAAAATCAACCTAACTACCTTTTCATTAAATCAAATTAAGTTACAAATATGGGATGGGATTAGCAAACCTCTTTCTTTCTTTACTTAAATCAATTCAAACATCAAATTAAAAGAGGCATTAAAAAGCTTTGGTTTGCTTTAAATGATTTTATTTGATGTGATTGTCCTTAGGAATTAGTTTGGTTGAATGAAATTACATGTTTATGTTTATTTATTCCTCTCTAATCATATTAAAGGTTGCATGTCACTTGATTCATGCATTCATCTTTTACAAAATTAATTAAATGAAATGGTTTCCTTTATGTCAAGCTTGCATGTGCTGATTAACCTATGAATATGTGTGACTATTATCATTATTAAATCAAAGTTATTTTCAAAAATTTTATAAGTCAATTATAATATTTGGAGTGATAATATTCGTAGATATCTATAAGCTTGCATGTGTCTATGACTTAGAATATGTGATATGGAGTTTTCTTTCCTTAATATATATGGATTTACATAAAGTTTGAATGTTAACAAGTGTATAGCCCATTTGAAAAGTGCACAACATTTGTTTGAATTCATTCTTATGCATTTCTATGTTAGAATTTAGATAGAACTTTAACTCACACATATAAATAATTCAGTTGAAAGAAATATAGCTTTTGCATGATTTTTCATTTTTGTAGTCATTTGTACATTCATGTGTATTCAGGAATAGTGGGTATTTCTAGTCTGGACATTCCGGGGATGTAAGGCTTTAAGTAGAGGAGGTCTTTACTCACGGTTAACAATGGCGAAGTACTTGCTTAAAACTTTTATACACTTGTGTATGTGCATTTAGCTAATGAATGAAAATCTCCTTTTCAACTTTTAACTCACATGTATAAATAATTCAATTGTAAGAAATATAACTTTTGCATGATTTTCCATTCTTGTAGTCATTTGTACATTCATGTGTATTCAAGAATAGTGAGTATATCTAGTTTGGACATTCCGAGGATGCAATGCTTTAAGTAGCCCTAAGGAGGTATTTACCTCACTCCCCTGGTTAACAATGGCAAAGTACTTACTTAAAACTTTTATACACTTGAATTTGTATTTAGCTAATGAGTGAAAATCCTATTTTCTACAAAATACACATAAGCATCTTTCATTTAAAGTGTGCTAAAAGAAATATATTGCATGCATAGGTATGTTTAGGATTTAATATCATATATATGT
The DNA here is from genome assembly GCA_021442155.1 of Cymbidium sinense. Taxonomy (NCBI): domain Eukaryota; kingdom Viridiplantae; phylum Streptophyta; class Magnoliopsida; order Asparagales; family Orchidaceae; genus Cymbidium; species Cymbidium sinense. Next base: position 194,257,874 of record CM038215.1, read on the forward strand.
CATATATGATGGAAAGGAATGGTTGGACATGTGTTATGTGATAGTAATTCAATTAAATTAATCTTAAGATGCCTTTCATATTGAATATGATTATTTAAAGTGAACCTAAATTTAGGATTAATTTAAAATGTGTAATAAGCCATTTATTAAGGAGAACTTATTAATTAATATGCTTTAGAAATGACTTAAGGTAGAGATGAAAGAGAGCAATCCTATCTTTTCCTTCTCTTTATAACACTTAGTTTCTAAGTGTAAGTCAAATGAAACAAAAGAATATACTAAATAAAATTCCTAAATCAATTAAACTTCTTAAAGTGAAACCAACCTCCTAAATTAAATCCTTTCACACTTAGAAAATCGTAACCTTAATACTTAGTTATGACAAACCACACAAGCCTTAACACACATATTAGAACTAAGTCACCATTTCTAGCTTTATGTTAGGATGGTGCATTTTATGATGTATTATTTTATATTAGATGTTAGGATGTATATTTCATTGACTGGATGTTAGGCCAATGTTAGCTAATCATGTTTTCTATAGGAGATTATGCTTAAAGGGGTGCTTAAAATAAATATAAATGCTCTCTTTGCAGGTTTCTTTAACCCCTAAGCATAATCCAAATTAGGACATGAGGGCTTAGTTACCCATGTGCAAGGTGCTAAGTCCAAATTATATACAAAACTACTTGGGTTATATGGTGTGTTTAGCTAACCCTTATTTTGCAGGTGTAGTTAGATTTACTTTTTCTATTTTTAATTTAATTTTGTATTAGGAATTAGGATTGGTGTTATGGAGGATAAGGATGAGCATTGGCTAGAAGGTTTTGTCCTAGGATGCCATGTAATGCCTATGAAGTGGAACAAATCAAATCAAATGAAAACATGGAGATATGAAGATAAAGACATGAAGAAATGAAAGAAAGAAGACCCCATAGCATTTTATAAATTGTAATTATTATTTTTGAATTCTGAATTATATAAGGGTAGAGCCCGGCTACCCATCTTTTTTTTATGGGTTGTACGGCGGCACCCGACCACATCAACCTTTTATTCTTTTATGATAGTTATAGAAATTGATTGATATTGTGTTTAAATTGTGCAATAGAGTTTCTTTATGATTGGTGTTTGTTTTATGACCTGGATCCAATTATGCTTGTAGAGAAAAATAAATTTTCTACCCAACTACAACTCACAACTAAAGTTTTAAATAATTCATAATCTCACATAAAGCCTAGGCATTAAATCAAGATAATTAAAAAATTTAGCAACCCCTTAGCTGAATATTGTATGTTTAACATCATGCATTCATATTACTTTACTCTTACAAAGATAGTGTTTCCATCCTTGCACGATAGGAGAAGACTTGACCTTTGAGGGTCTCCTCAGTGGTGTAAAACACATCTTTCCTGCTGATTTAGCCCATAATCCACTTTCATCATGCATTTAGACATAGGAAAATCCTATGGCCTTTTTCAAAATGAAGTGTCAAAAATCAAATAAAAATTGAAAATATTTGCATTAGACTAAGTCATTGCTCATACCACTCATGCTCTAGTCTCTTAGGGAGTGGGTTTAAGGACTTTAGTTTCTTTCTAAATAATAACATCCCAAATATCTTACAAAATCATATGACTTACCTACATGGTTTTAAAGCGTAGGAGGAGTTAGCTGGATACCACTCTAGACTGTTATAAGTCCAGCAGTCGGGTGATTTACTCTCTCTTATGGGGGTAAACCATATACATATATTCACTTAGATTTAGGTCGCGCATTAGCTCTTACTAAAGCTCCCTAGATTTAGAATCTTAAGTGGCTATTTTTCTTCAGGCTACAAGCATAAAACTTCACATCTTATGCATTTTCACAATCTTGTATTATTGGATTATAAGCCCTAGCACTCTAATAAAATTTTAACTCAAACACATAATTCTTCTCACTTTCAAAATTATAAAGCCCAACTATAGGATAGATTGGAATGCTCACTAGGCTTCCTAATATCATTAGCATTCCCTACTCATGTCCCTTGGCTTCTGATAATAAGTCTTCTCCTTGATCATTCTCATTTGATTTTCCAAAAATAACTAATTTATTGATAGTCTTATCCTTGAAATCTTTGGAGATAATAATTGCCTACTTTGATCGAGAGTATTTCTAAGGAATTCATTTTCCTTAGGATGTAGTTAACTATGGGGGCTTGCCCCCCATAGGGAACCAGTTTAATATAAATCCTACTTTTTTCATCCATGTAAAGTAGGGGAAAAATCTATGGTATATTCAAAGACCCATCATGCCTTAGGAGTCTTTATTAGGGGATTAGGTCCATTATAGGGTGATGATTTTCATCTTTCGAGATGGTACATCATTTTTTAATGTCGTACCCGATCACCTCAATAAGTACCCTCTTAAATCTGTCTGGTGTCCCCCATATACATCTCAAAAATAAACACAATATATACATCAATAATAACAAAGGGATTATGAAAAGTTAAGAATTTGGACTCGTGCACTAGATAAATTAAATGGAAATCAAAGCAAACATTATAGCCTTCTCTTAAGGCATCAAATCTAGGGATTTGGAATTCTAAAGATGAGATGACTTGAGAATCCCTAGATAAAGCATCGGTTGACTTATTTATACTCCAAGCTTGTGTTTAAGTACGAAAAAGAATTCTTGAATATATTCAATCCACTTAGCATGTCTATAATTTAATTTCTTTTAAGAGTTGATGAATTTTAAGGCATGATGATTCATATTCAGAATAAACTTCTTGTGTATAGATAATATGCCATTAATGCTTAAGAGTTTAAATGATTATATAAAACTCTCGATCATAAGAAAATATTTTATTTAGCATCATTCACCTTTTCACTAAAGAGAGTAACATGGTGATTTTTATGACTTAATACTCTACCAATTTCAACACCTAATGCGGCAAAAGCTACTTTAGATGTTTTACTGAAATCAAGAAGTTTAATATAGGTAAAGAAGTCATAAGCATTTTGATTTGTCCCATAGCCTTTTCAGCATCTATAGTCAAAGTAAATTTATCTCTCTTTAAGATATCAATGATAGGAGCTTTCTAAATAAATCTCCTATAAAAAGTAGCTAGTTTATGGAAGCTTCTAACATTTGCAAAAGATTTTGGAATATACTAGTTTATAATAGCTTTGATTTTTGTAGAATCTTCTTGTAGTCCATCAGTAGACACATTGATGTAATATCCCATAATTTTTTTAATTGATTGAGGTCAGTTCAAATGAGCTAGCATCAGCTGGTTTGCCTTATTAAAATGAGATGGAACTTTCACCATCAATTTATCAAGAGCGGGTGAAGGGGGAGCTAAGGGTTTTGAATCAAAAGCTTATAATAGGGAGTCGAGTTGGAGTCAGTGAGAGTTGAAGGCTACTAGGGCACTGAGGGCAGCAGTGGTGTCGACGTTAGGTGTAAGGCTGTTAGTTTAGCTCAAAAATTAAGGATCGCTCAAAAGATGAATCGAATTTAGATCGAATCAAGATTGAATCAATTACATTGACCCGAGCTATGAGCCAAAGATTTGGATTGAACTTTTTTTCGAACTGATCTCGAGCCAGACATAGATCTAATGGTTCAAGCCAAGACTCGATCTCGAGCTGACTGATGGAGCTTTATCATCTTATGAGCAAGGCTCGAATTGAACATTTTCAACTTTGGAGCTTGATCGAATGTACTAGGTACATTTGAAAGTCCAAAGACTCAATCTCGAAATCTAATGGTTCATAGATTTCGAGTCTTGGCTCAAAATTTAGATACTAGCCAAATCTTTGACATGAATTAGATAGATTGCTTGCATATGTATGCTGACTGATGGAGCTTTATCATCTTATGATACTAGCTGGGAATGCTAAGATACTCGTGCACGTATATGGAAAAGGTTATGGAAATGATACTAGCATTGAAGTACTTTAAATGATACATCTTTAGACAATGGCTTCACAGATGTAATTGATATAGATAGAATAGGATATTTCACTATAATTTAGAATGTGGTTAAACCTTGAAAGACTCATAATTAAATATAAATTATTATTTGATCATATCTTGATTTATATTATCTAACTAGCATGAATAATATTTTTGTTTCATTGCATTACTATAATTTATATTTATGAGTGTGCAATGGCTATAGCTCATTGTAGTTTTAAATCTAACACTTCCAGGTTAAAAGTTTGATTTAGGAATGAAAAATAGAGAAGAAAATATTTATAAAAGATGAGTTTAAAATAGAGAAAGGTACATTTAAAATCTTCTAATTTTTCTTTTTAACTTCTAGTGGCTCTTTCATATATTATTAACTTATTATATATTAATAGATTTTATAAACTTGTATTTCCACCGTCCGACCATCAGTTTCCATCTTAGAAATCCAAGCCCCAAGCCGGATCATGACAATGAATCCTAAGAAGATAACTTTAGGATGACAAAAGAATATAATTTCATCATTCTTAACTTTTCTAAAACCATCCTTAAGTGATGTAGATGTGATTCCTCATCAGGGCTATAAATAAAGATATCATCAAAATAGACTATAAGAAAATGACCAATAAAAGATTTCAGAATAGTGTTCATCAATCTCACGAATGTACTAGGTACATTTGAAAGACCAAAAAGCATAACTAGCTAAAGTTTGAATTTTATTACTAAGGTTTGACCTTGGGAAGCTAAATTCATAATAAGGTCCTCTACCTGATGAGTTTCTCCTCACTTCACATAGAGATCTCATCTACCCTCATATTTAAGTCTTTTAATTAATTCAAGCTTGCATATTTGGGTGGCATGATTTAAATAAAGAAAATGCAATTATGTCACTCGAAATAAAATTTTAAATATGCATTATGTAAACTAATTTTTGCATGATGACATGCACAATTTTAATATAATGTAGCCTTCAATAAACATAAATTAACTTTTGGATACTATAAACATCAAGAAAACACCAAAAGAAGTAATTACAAAGTTTTTATGGTTTAATTTTTATGCTAGGTTTGTATCTTAGGTTTGACTATTTTTTTGAACTCTTCCTTACTTAAATGATCACTCAAGTATCATAGTTTATAGATAGATGTTAAGTAGGGAAAGACCAGGATTTTTATGTGGATATAACTAGTTGGTAGTAAAATAAATGCTCATAGAATTATCTATCACTTGAGTCTTGTATGAGTTTACTAAGTAAAATCACTAAAATCTGTAAATAAAATTACATAAAATTAAAAAATATAAAACTAACCTTGCTTAGATTCAATATAGAACACTTACAAGCACTATCACTATGCCTCCAAACCTTGGGCTATGATACCAAACATTATGTGATCAGGGCAAGTCATAAAGGCCAGAGGAAGGAGTGCTCTAGATCCTCCACTTACCAAAGTAGAGGGGATGAGAGAAGTTTTACTCACCAAAGTAGAATGGTAATGAAATACCACTAAATTTCTCAGTTGGTCGCCACCAAGCTCCAAACCTTGAATTTTCACTAAATTCTTTACACAACAGTCTAAAAAGTCTTTCATTATACTAGGAGAACTGTTTAAATATGTTTCAAGACTCCAAAGAGTGTGTCCCTTCAAGATAACTACTAGAAAAATTGGAATAAATTTGGAACCATTGACTCATGGTGTCGACTTCTCTATTTTTTTTCACTATATATGTATTGGTTGTAGCATCGCGATGCTAAAAACTCAGCACCTAGGCACTAGAGTGCTAATACAATTTTAACACCTAAATACTTAAATCATTTTGACTATAACTCCTACACAACACTTAAACATGACTAAATACATCATTTTCTATAAAATACAATACATGGCATACCATTATAAAATATTGCAAACACATAAAACATAACATAAGTTTCAAAGGTTGCCTTTTAGATTAAGAACTTGTAACGAGTCCTTTCCTCCCTTGATATGTTACATTAAGCTTGGCTTCAATCTACTTGCTAAAATAGTCGATCATAATGAGTATAAATTTTTTTTACCCATGGGACACTAATAGGAGGACCTTTTAGGTCCATCCCCCATACCGTGAAGGTCTAAAGGTTGTAATATGCTATAGAGGTTGTGGTGGCTGCTATTGCAAAGGTGCAAATTTCTTATATTTCTCTCATCTCTTAACAAAATAAAAATACACTTGTCATAGGATTCAATCTACAAGTGTTTTTTTCTCCTGATTGACTTTTGCACTTGCTTGAATGTACTGAGTACCTTACTTTATTCATTTTTTTTTGCACACCTCAGGATTAACAAAGTAGTCTGCCTCTGAAATAATTTAAGGTTGATTAGTAGATATTAGGCAGATTTAATTTTAAATCTCTTAGGGACATTTGTTCCTTCTTTCTCCTTGCAAGTACCCTTGATGGGATCGATCCGTGTGGAAAACTTTCACTATCAATTTGCATAGACTCACTTTCTTCTAAACATGGCGGAGTTAGAGGGCAGGTGCTCTTTGAGTTTATTCTCATCTCTTGAAACTTGCTCGATCTTGAAATATTTAAATATTTCAATTTTTTTATTTTTACTTTGAGTAGGTATTTTTATGATGACTCATTCCTTTCTTCATATTCTCCACTGATTTGATTTACCGTGAGTTGTGAATTGAACGAGCCATGATATGTGCTTAGTCTTGAAGAAAATCACAAAGTAATGAGTAATGCTTCATACTTAGATTAATTATTAGTTACTTGAAATTTGATCTTCATTGACTAAGTCATAGTGATTCTTATTGGACACTTCAACATAATATCTGCTTTCAATTCTTGCTCTCTTGAAGTGGCATCCACATACAAGTGCCATAAAGGTTTTGAGTTGACGGGGACATTATGTGAGTTGTAAAAATCTACAAGAAAATTGGCGAGTTCTTATCCTTTGATTGCCATCTGGGGAGAACACAATATATCAAATTTGTCTGATCCTACTGACCATTTCAATAATCTTCCTAATGATTCATCATAAAGAGTATTGACTTAAGCAAGTGATCAGTGATGACTTGAATTAAATGGGCTTAAAATATGGTCTAAGTCACTAGGTATATATGGTGATAGTAAGTGCAAACTTTTTCATGATTAGATAATATAACTCGACACCCCTCAGTGATTTGCTCGCATAGTAAATTGGCTATTATTTTTTCTTTATTTCTCTATCAGAATTGAGTTTATGAAATCTTCACTAACTCCAAAATATAATAGTAATACCTTGCTAGCCTTTAAAATTTATAATAGATGTAGTTATGTGAGTAGGCATTTGATGTCATTGAATGCTTTCTTGCATTATAGTGTCAATTCAAATTTCTTTATGTTTCTCAATACTTTGAAGAATGGTGAGCTGCATTCACATACTTCGGAAATGACCCTAGTGAGTCATTGTACTTCTTTGGTTATTCTTGGAGATGACATGTCCAGTATGATTTTGACTTTGTAAAGATTTATCTTTATACTTTCAGGGGTGATCAGGAACTCCAAGAACTTGCTAAATTTAATTCCAAATGTGCACTTAAGGTTGAGGAACATCTTATACAAAGTAAAAAAAAGGTATCCTTCAAATCTTTGGCATGTTATTTTGGTGATTAGGTATTTAGCAAGTCATCCATGTACATGTGGTGCTTGTATTTGGAGTCGTAAGGACACCACAGAGATCTTATGGGGTATTTATTGAAATGATTGAGTACAACATTTAAGGAGTGATATATTATCTTGAAAGATAGGAACATCACCATACAATGGACTAAATCATCTAATAAGTACTCCTAAGATAGATGAGTCTCTATATACCATAGATCTTTCTCCTACTTTACATAGATAAAGTAAAGTAGGGTTTGTTTTAAACCAGATTCTTTAGTTCCTTATAGAGGCAAACCTCCATAGTTAATTATATCCTAGAAAATGAGAGTTTCCTAATAATATTCTTGATTAAAGTGGTAAATTAATGTCTCCAAAAAATTTCAAATCTTAATATTGAAGGATTGATAGTTATTAGAAAATCAAGTGGGAAACCTCAAAATAAGAAGAGTTCTTAAATTCTAAAAGAGGATGAGTAGGAAGCACTCATGATACTAGGAAATCTTATAAGTGCTTTAGTTTATCCTATAGTGGGGCATTATATTTTTAAAGAAGAAAAATTATATTTGTTTAATCCCTTAAGCTTCCTTTCTGATGTTGAGCTTGTGGAAAAAGCATTAATGTCAATACTTGGCATCTCGACCACTATCTTCTAAAGAGCCTGAATAAGGGCTTCTTTGTGTTTGCTGCTAAAGGTCGTGATGACCCTTAGCACTTCTGTGGATCTTTAGTGGTCAACACTTCCTCAAATTTTTGGTGATTTACACTCGATGCACGCTCTTTCTAATTGTAGTACTTCTTTTGCTCTATGTGAGTTGTCAACTAATCATAGGTAGCTAGCCCTAGATTGACTCGTTTTCTCTAACTATGATTTCTTCTCCTCCAACAGAGAACTTAACTACCACATGATAAGTTGATATTATTATTCTAATTGTGTTGAGATATGATAGGCTAAAAATAGAATTATATGCGATGAGTGTGCCGTAATGATGAAGCTGACCAAAATTATAAATTATTTTCTTTTTCTCTCTACGTTACTAAAGAAAAATAATTCATTATATCTATCTCCTTTCTCCAAAACCCATAGAGGGGATCTCCTATTGGGACGAGTTTTGAACTCTCTATATTCATTTTGTCAAACATAGATTTAAAGATGTTGTTGTGAGAGCTCCCAGTGATTAGAATACTCCATATCTAACAATTTGTGATTAATGTCGTGACAACTATCACATCATTATTGGGGTTGCCAACTACTGGTAAATCTTTCTCTTGAGAAATTGATAAGGACAACCTCTGTATTTGACCCCCATGCCATTATCCTTGAGTTAACTTTTCATGATCGCAGTTTCTTAAGACTTACTTGCTTTTATGACTTATCATCTTCTCTAATGGCAGATAGCACTCTTGCAATGTGGATGACATGAGATGGGAGGCATATTACTTAGCTCAATGAATTTCTTTCTCGGTCTCCTTATAAACTCCTTTAGCTTTCTTACATTTATAAGCTCCTCCACCAAGCATCTTAGATACCAACATTTCTTAGTGTCTTTCCATTAGATGAGGCTAAGCATAATACATAGATCAATTGAGAATCCCATCAGGCTTCATAGACAATGATCATTTGATGCACTCCTTATTTTAAATGGCTTCCATTAACTCGGCCATTGACACCCTCAAAAGTGTGATTGTAGTTGGATGTGGATATTCATCGCATTTATGGAAAGTTGAGGATTTCTAAATTTGTGCTTGTGCATCGGTGCTTCTTCTTGCCATGCATGCTCTATTTTTTCCTTTGTTCTTCCTTCGAACTCGAAACCTATCCTTTAATAATCAATTTGCTTACACATTATTCTGACCCGATTATATGTCCGATGTGCATGATGTATTTTATGTATCTACATTAAGGAAATGGTTTACCGATGTTAATCATAAACTTTCTAGGGATGCGATTGAGATATGACCTAATTTGACATATAAAGAGGAACTTGAGTGTATTTTGGCATACACTGTGAGATAGTTGAGGAGCAAGCAGATCCCTATGATCAAAGCTCGAAGCACATATCAAAAGAGAAGCCATTCAAGGAAAAGATATATGAGATAGCTATATCAGATTTATTTGATAGCTTCCTAATTGTGAATGTTGAGAATGATATTTTTCTAAGGAGGGAGAATGTGACAACTACTTCTATAGTACTTGGATCCACCTATAATGACCTAGTTTATGACTTAGTAAGACTGGCATACTTATTTTATGTTCAATAATTTTCTACTAGTTTTTAGTTAATTTTATGTTTGGTTCATTCATAGATATATATATATATATATTTTAGAATTTTGATTCAACTGAATTTTGAAATGTCTATTAATTTGTTTAGATGCATTTTATGTTGATTCACAAATCATCTTTGCCACTTCGTACAACACTCCTGACTTTATTTTAAGCATATTATTATTTATTTTTAACAGCATCATAAATGCAATAATAAAATGTTTCTTATTGAAATTATCTTTCTTAAGAAATTTGTACATCTTTGTCAAAGCAGATTTTATAGAACCATTTGTTGTCTACTTTGCAAACCATTTTCACTAGCATGTTCTAGACATAAAAAGAGTAGATATTAAATTTACATTATTTAAGTCAAGTGATAAATAGATGGCCTAGAGAAATATTGCAAAATTCTAGGAATGAATCTCTAAAATTTCTCTTTGTTCTTAATAACACCCTTTTCAATTTTTATAATCTAAATATGATTTTATTAATTAAAAATCTGAGTTTAATAATATTTTCTTGGACTTTAACTATTTAGAAAAATATTGCATTAGATTTGGTTTAGACTCATCTTGTTGAACTTAACCTAAGGAAATCTTTAGGATATAAAGCAATCCTCAATGATTGTATAAGAATTTAAGCATCTAAGCATATTATTAAGTTCTCAAAATAGATCAATGTTAAGCTAATTTTATTTATCATTCAAATCAATATGAGATTGATGATATAGAAAAGTCAATAGTAACTCTATCAAAAGGGACTTGTTAGTTTGATAGTTTAAGGGCTAGTGCTTTATATCCTAGTATTGTTAAGTAGATGTAAGAAGAAATATTGAAGGAGAAATCCATGAAGATATTAAAGGTCAACAAAGGATGCATTCCTAAAACCAGAAGAATAGAAGATACTCAATAAATGATAGGAGACTATAAGAGGATAAATTCTCAGAGTTCACCAAGAAGGAGAAGGCTAAAACCCTGAAATAGAAAGGGAAAACAAGAGGTTAGAGTATGATTAAAAAAAAACCTAAAGTTCCCATTGAATGCCAAAGCTTAATGGTTGAAATTTGAGATAAATCCAATGTAAAGAGGCCCTTGAAACCATTTTAAAGCATTTAAAATGCACCTAATTGGGTATGTAGATTATTCACCCATCGAGATAAAAGTAATTTTTTTTATTAAACTCGAGTAATCTTAGGATGATAATGGAAGATTCCTTGCCCTTCTTATATGATGTTAAATCATAAAGTATTAATAGCATCACATATCAAAAGATGTAATACCCATAAGCAACTAGATACTAATACATCATCTCAAAATTATTGGGCATCTCTTTTATAAAAATAAAGAAGAGAAATGAAAGTTTTATTTTAACAAATATGATCAAGTGTAAGTGCTCAAATATTTTATCACTATGCCATTAAAAATTATCCTTACTATATAGACTACTTTTTGCTTATTATAACCATTCATATAGATATGTGTTGGAAAGCTAATGCCAAATTCTTAAAAAAAAAAGAGGTTAGGATTGAACATGTGAGTTTTAAAATCACAATTCCAACATAAAAAACAATTTATTAGTGGAATAAGAGAAACATTTGATAGAAAAGAAAATTTTATTATTTTTTTTTACTTATTTTTCTTACTATCAACCTTGTTTAATACTATAAAAGTTTTATACTTTAAAAGAGTTGTGTTAGCCTACTAGAGCATGAGATAACAATATCTAGCAAGAGAGCGATGATGGAGACATTAGCGGTGATGAGAGACCTAAGATTGCAATCAAGAAGAAGCAACAAAGGCAGAAGTTAGCGGAAGCTAGAGACAAAGACTGTGGCTTCGACAATGGTAATAATAATAAGATAAAAGAGTTCCCTGCATCAGAACATGAGGGGTGTTGTGTGCTAGAAAACTAGTTGCGGTAAAGTGAAAGTTTACACCTTAGCCTTATTGTGAAATCCAGCACACACACAGGTATTTAAAGAGTGAACAAAAAAATTTCAAAATTTTTACGTGGAAAACCTCAAAAAGAGGGAAAAAAACCATGGGGCCTAGCCTAGTAAAAAGATTTCACTATATATTTATTTTGGAGTACAAGTTTTCTCGATAATAGGATTACATAATTGTATATGAGAAGGGCTGATAATGGGAATCCCAAAATTAGACAACAATAGCCATATAGTCATGTTCAGGTTATAACAGTTGCTAGTGGTAGCAGATGATGGTGAACAACGGGGAACAACCATTGACGATGAAGGTCATCATGATGGAGGCGACCGGAGATTGGCTGAGGATGGCAGTGGTGGTTGATGGCGACAGCGGTGGTTGGTAACCAAGGGGTGGTCGATAATGGTCAGTGGGTAACACGATTATGCCTAGAGGATTTTTGAGCTTTAGAGCTCTCTCCTCTCTTTTGCTTGGCCTCTCTCATATAAATAATGAGAAACTATTTATAGATTAGAGTAGTGGGATCTTCGTAAATACATGCAAAATCCGAACCACTCCTCTCCATCGGACGGCTCAAAATGATTCCTTTGATCATATGATGTATTTTGTGTATTTAAATGCTCAAATGAAGTCAGAATTATGAGATCTTGGGCTTGTTAGATCTGGCTCATCGAGATGCCTGATTTGACTATAAACACTCCATGTTTGAGAACTATTTAGGGATTTTTTTGATATCCCAAAATTTCCAATGATATTTTAAGTGCTTGATCTCGACCAATTTTAACTTTTGATCAGCTTGCTTTTAACATCAAGATTCGTGCTTTGACTAGTAGAATTTTCAGGGTCATATCAATTGCCCCCTATTTTTGGATGATATTATCTCAATCATCCAAAAATATATATGCCAAATACTTGAAAATAGCAGATCTTCAATTAAATTTGTGGGTCCATTAACCATTCATTTTGAGAGAACATATCTTCATGAGAGCACAAGATTATGATCATGAAAGCAGATGCAGGGTCGTGGATGTGTGCGGGTATGCGCTGGTGCAAGATTTTGGGGTTATGAACCCATGTCGTACTTACGGCGCTATTGCTGGCCTTTGCGGGTCAATAGACTGGATGGCCGGAAAGAGACTGAGCGTGGAAAGGGTCTGCGGTTTCTGGCAACATGAACGGTCAAAAAATGGGTCGGGTCACCGAATCGTAGAGGCGCAGGATCGGGGCCGTCACACGGGTCGCGTGGGACTGGTCTGGTAGCGTGGAGCGGGTCTCGGGCTGGCGAGTCGCGGAGCACCTGGGCTGCCGAGTCGCGTGACAAAGCTCGGAGAAAATGAATGCAGGGTGGAAGGGTGAATGAATGGGCGCTGGTCACGTGGTTCTTGTTCGCAAGCCGAGTTCAGCGCTGGTGCATGGGATGAACGGGTGAGTCGAGCTGGACATGGGTGCGCTGACAGTTCACAGTGCATGAAAAAAATGCTACCGCTTTTGATCCATTCCATTTTGAGCGGTTTGAACGATTTTGAGTTTTTAGCAATTTTTGACCTTTTTGCCCCTATAAGGGGTCTATAAAATCCCCCTAGGGCCAAGGGAGAAGGCACACTCTCATGTTGGAGTGTCCCTCTTCTTCTTAAGAAGAGGTCGTCAGGATCAATCAGACCATAGCAAGGCTCCAGTTTTCCCTCAAAAGGGTTAATCGACCTCGACCTCGACCGAGGCATCAAGACCCATAGTTCATACGGCAAGGCTCAATTTTCCTCGAAAGAGGTGTCAACTAACTCCGGACCGACCGGGTTGGAGGATCAAGACCGTAGTTCATATGGCTTCTCTCAAAAGAGGTGTCATGACCTCGTCAGACCGTTGAGAGCTGGCGGCGATGGTTGACGACCAGGGGGTGTCGACAACTGAGATGGTAGTCGACGTGGAGACCGGCAGTAGGATGACATGATGGTAGATAGAGTGGTCGGTGATGAGCGAGATGGCTCGATGGTTCAATAACGGGGTGGTCAAATGGCAACGAGACCATGACGGTAGTTGGGATGACCAGCGATGGTGGGTAATCGGCGAGGTGACCGATGATGGTCGGCGGCGGGTGACCGGGCGGTGACCGCATGCGGTGATGACTCGAGATGGCGGCAGCGGCAGCAGGACGATGAAAGTCTCCGACCGGCAATGGTAATCGGCGATTGACCGACAGAATGAGCCGGCAAGCGGCCGACGGGTGGTCGGCGGCGGGTAACCGCGAAGCTTGATCGGGGATAACCAGTGACGATGGTGGTGACCGGCGAAGATGGCCGGTGATGGTCGGCGGCGGTGACCGGTGACGGTAGTTGGCAGCGGTGACCGGCGACGGTAGTCGGCGGCGGTAACCGACGACGGTGATGATTTTTGACCTATCCGAGGTTGTTTGTCAGAGTGTGACTCAATGATGCTAACCTGTATGGAAGAGGTTGAATTAAATCCGCTGAGGATTTTTGACCCATCCGAGGTTGTTTGTTAGAGTGCGACTTAATGACGTTAACCTGTATAGAAGAGGTTGAATTGAATCCGCTGAGGATTTTTGACCCATCCGAGGTTGTTTGTCAGTGTTACCCGGCGATGTTAACTGTGGAAGAGGTTGAATTGAATCCGCGAGATTTTGACCTATCGAGGTTGTTTGTCGTGGTGTTACGGCGACGCTAACTGTGGAAGAGATCAATTGAATGGATTTTTGACCTATCGAGGTTGTCGGTGATGTTACCCGATAACGCAATGTATGGAAGATAATTAAATTGCCGAATTTTACATATCCGGTGGTTGTTTATCGAGTGTTACCATTGGCGTTAACCTATGTGGAAGATGTTGAATTGAATCGAAGATTTTGACCCATCAGGTTGTTTGTCAGTGTTACCCATGACGTTAACTGTATGGAAGAGGCCGGGAAGTCCACCAAGGACCTTTGACTTATCTAGGAGGTTGAGTCTTTCCTCGATGTTAACTGTGGGAGTAGTGTTTTGTGGAGGTTGTTTGTCAGAGTCTTTGCTCGATGACATTAACCTGTGTGGAATGGGTCAAATCAAAATATTTGTTTGAGCTTGTAGCCAAGTTGCTCCTTGACCCTTGTCTTTCTCATTGGTATTACTGAAGTTTTTTTGAATCGAGCAATCTAGATATCTAGAATATCGATTTGGATAATCTTTTGAGATTAAGAGTTTCCGCCGACAAAATCAAGGAATGAAGTTTGATGAATCTTATTCTTCGCTTGGCTCTTAAAAGCTTGAAATGCTCCACGGATGGTGGTTTTGATTTGTTGAGAAACTTGGCCATACAAGATAAAATAATGAGAATCAATTTTTCATAGATGAGCCAAAGCGTGCTAGAAAACCATGGTAAAGTGAAAGTTTATGCAGTTGAAAATCCAACACACACAGGTATTTAAAGAGTGAACAAGCTTGAATTTTACATGAAAATCTCGAAAGAGGAAAATCATGGGGCCTAGCAGAAAAGCTTCCACTATATATTTGTTTTGGAGTACAAGTTTTCCGATAACGGATTACATAATTGTATATGAGAGTGACAATGAGAATCCCAAAATCGCAACAATAGCCATATAGTCAATGCTCAGTTGTAATAGTTGCTACATAGATGATGGTGAACAATGGGAACAACCACCATGATGAAGGTCATCATGATGGAGACCGGAGATTGACGACGGTGGGATCTGGAGGCCGACGGTTGTGGTTGGTAACTCGAGGATCGAGTCGCCAGTGGTGGTGGTACGATTATGCTCGGAGGATTTTCAAGCTTTAGAGCTCTCCTCTCTTGCTTGCCTCTCTCATATAAAGAATGAGGCTATTTATAGATTGGAGTAGTGGTGTCTCGAAATACATGCAAAACCAACCACTCCTCTCCATGGACGCTCAAAATGATTCCTTTGATCATATGATATATTTTGTGTATTTGAATGCTCAAATGAAGTAATTGTGAGATCTTGGGCTTGTTAGATTGTCGAGACGCTTCAATTTGACTATAAACACTCAATATTTGAGAGCTATTTGGGATTTAACGATATCCCAAAATTTCTAATGATATTTTAAGTGCTTGATCTATATTTAACTTATTTGCTTTTAACATCAAGATTCTTCTTAGTAGAATTTTTGGTCATATAAGGGGAAATTCAAACGAAGAGGATTAGAAAAGACAAAGACAATATGGAAGATGCTAAATGCGAGCAAAACAAGATTTGTGGTGGAAAGAATCAAAAGGAAGAATGGTCAGCTTTGTCAAATTACAAAGTGGAAGTCAAATAGAAAGGAGATGGCGAGCTAAGCGGCTATGATATGATCTCAAGGAGAGAGTTACATCGGGTTATAAACATTGCCTACATGGATCAATATTTTTTTCTATTTTATATTTTATACTTTTTATATTAGTTTGTTTAGTATATATTTAAATATTTTATCTTTTATTTTAAAAAAAATAAATAACATTATTTTAAAATACTCTATCAAGTATATTTTATTTTGAATCAAAATATAAATAAAATAAAATAAAATAAAACAAAAATATAAATTAAAATAGAAAATAATAATGAACCCAAACACAAACAATCCATGAAAACATTCAAAATTAGCTACTACTTAAAGATAGTGCCACAAACTATAGTATATTTGAATTTTAATAATGTTTATCAAGTGTAACATGTAAGTGTATATATCTTGCATGTGTTTAACAATGCATAATTCATTATTGTGAAGCATCGTTGTATCATAGGTTGATAGTGTAACTACTTGATGGGTGATTGTTAGAGATAATTTTATTTTCAAGTTGATGATTTGAGTCATTAGAATCATGATTCTTTGCCTTTTTTTACTTCATTTTGTTTTGTACAATAATATTTGATTCAAGGTTCTTCACTAGCCTTCTCATTTCCTCTCAAGCTATTTGGTTCAAGGAATTTTCAGTGTGCTAGATTTTAAACATCGGAGTTTTGAAAATTTGAGCGATTCATTAGATGAATAGTAAATGAAAATTATTTTTAGAAGCAATTTGATATATATTATTTAGTTCAAAGTTAGTGTTTTCTAAAACATAAGTCATAAAATTAGCTATCTTGTAATTCATAAGATGGACTACATGATTTTAAAATCGTCGCCACCAAGGTGATTATAAGTCCTGAAATCAGACGAGTTTACTCTCTCTTGTGGAGATAAACCCTCATGTCCACTTGTCGCTTAGATTTAAGTCGTGTTTTAGCTCATACTAAAGCTCCCTAGATTTAGGATCCGACATAATTGTTTCCTTCAGGCCACAAGCATTAATCCTCACCTCTTAGCCATTGTCACAACCTTGTGTTGGTGAATTATAAGCCCTAGCAATTTAATAAAATTCTACTCAAATAAATAAATCTCTTCACTTTCAAATATATAAAGCTTAATCATATGATATTTTAGAATGCTCACTAGTCTCATAGTATCATGAGCATTTCTACTTCCTCCCTTTGGATTCCAAAATAAGTCTTCTCCTTGAACTTTCCACTGATTTTCCAAACAAAACTAATCCTTTGAATCTAACCTTGAAATCTTTGGAGCGATAATTGTTTACTTTTCGAGAGTATTCTTAGAGAATTTTATTCTCTAAGATATATTAACTATGGAGGCTTGCCTCCATATAGAACCTAAGAACCCGCTTTAATATAAATCTTATTTTATTCATCCATGTAATGTAGAAAAAAATCTGGTATATTCAAGACCCATCATATCTAGGAGTCATTAGGTGATTAGGTCCATTGAAGGGTGATGCCTCTATCTTTCAAGATAGTACATCATTCCTCAATGTCACACTGATCACTTTTAATAAGTACTAATACTACATTCAAAAATAAACACCATAACTCTCAATAAGTGAAAATATAGCTTTTTGTTGACCTCATTTTTGAAGTGAGGATCTAATCTTCTCATCATAGATCTAAGAGTTTTCTAGATACAAGAGCTCCTTAGTCAAGACACTCGAGTGGCTAATTGAACACTTAACCTAAACCTAGAAACTTAGGAGGATTAGCCTTGGATTAGATCATGCCTTGTCTAAGGAAACTAACCCACTTAAATTGAATTGCTTACCACCTTAGCCAAAACCAAACTCCAAATCAATATAACCAAAATCCAAGTGAATCCCAATTCATATCCAAACCCCAAACCAAAATAAAATCCATCATGATCTAAAACCCACCAAAGCCCATAATTCAATCCCATTAACTTAGCCAAATTTTCCCTCAATCAATCCTTCAATTATCATTCCACACTCTATCAAAATGACAATTAAATCAATTAATCCTAAAATCAATTCAATCAACCTAATCATTTGACTTAAAGGGTCAAAGAAGCTAAAATCTAATTATTCTCAAATCAATTGAACTAAAGCTATCAATCAATTCCAAATCAATTATCAAACTCAATTTAACGCGGCATATTGTAGCGAAGTTCTATTAATGATATTGATCTATTTGATACAATCGGGATCCTATTGATGTTCCTAATGAGCTATTATTATGATGACCATTATTCTACATGTCTTGAATCACTTTGATACCTTCCCCTATGAGTTAATATCAAGAGCACTTCTTCTTGATATGTCTCAAATCTCATTATCGATCACTTGACCAAGCCCCCTTTGAGATAAATGCATTAAAAGTTAATTTATTTTTTTAATTTTTATTAATTCCAACAAAACAAAGAAAGAATTTTAATTTTGAATTTATTTAATTTAATTTATAATATATTTAAAATATTCTTATTTTTAATTATTTATCATGTGACGGGGCTACGCTATACTGTTCACGTTGGATCACAATTCAAAATATAAGACTTAATAAATTTATTCCATATTGTCATATTGAAATGAATTAATAATTGTATTTGACTTTATTTTTTTTTAAGCTTAGTGACATTTGAATTTCCAAAATGTTAAATCAGCGAGTATTCCAAAAACGTTTCAATCTATATTAAATTTTCATCCAACTACGATATTTAAATTTTAAAATACAGATGTTTTCTTACTCTATATTAAATTTTCAATAAATTAAATGAAGCATTTCAAATTTATTAAATCAAAAATTTAATCATTCGTGAATTGCTACATAATGATTACATATATTTTAAGAAAAATAAAGAAAATGATAATCGAACTAATTAAAGAGTCCGTCGTGACTTCCAAGAGAAAATGGCGTAACTATAATAATTTATTCCCCTGCTAAATGGAACTTATATCTTCAAGATAAAATGCTAAAATTTATTCTGCGTAGAAAATTAGGCCATGCTGTCAAACTGAGTGGGATATTAATAACCGGCCTGCATCACAATTATATCACTAGTTTTTACACTAAACGACAGGCTCAGATCCTTAAAAAAAAATCCTAATCATAAATTATAAAAATAGAGACATTTACGCATAAAATATATAATTCTTATATTTTATATATCTAATATCTAAATTTATAATATTTATATAAACAATACTTAAATATTTAATATTACCTAAAAAAATAAAACTATCATTAATTTTTTAATATAAAATAGACATTTTCATATATAGAATGTACAATTTCTATAAATATCAAATTCTAAGTATTTGATATGTAATTACATAAAAATTGTGTATAATGTATATAAATTTTTCAGAAAATTTTATATACATAAGAGATAATTCTTAATGAATTTATATATTTAACATCTAAAATTTAATATTTATATATATAATGTATGTTTATGTATGAAAAATACATCTTATTTTTAAAAATTAATGATAATAATATTTTTGAAGTAATAAAGAAGATTTAAGTTCTATTTATATAAATATTGAATTTAAAAATTAGATATATAAATATATAAGAATTATATTATGTGTATTTAAATATTCTTAAGAGTGTCTTTTGAGTGTTTAAAATGATTCAAAATTATTCACGCTTCCTTCTTGGGGAGTTTTGTTTTTTATCAACTGTTCTTTGCTCTCATTTATAATATATTTTACTTAATCAAATTGAGAGCATTTCCAAAGAAAAAATGGCAAAGATGTCGTATTTGCAACAATGTGCTGACATATAAAATGATATATGCCTAATCAACCTTTCAGCATTTCAAAATATATTCTTTTAACGATACCATCAAAGAGTGATTCCCACCGAAGCTATAAGAGAATAATTCCATACTACTCCTAAGATATAAAACTTATGTTCAAGAGCTTAAATTACTAAAAAAAGATAATTCATTACTTATTCATATAATATTAATTTATAATTATTTATATGATTAAATTATTTAATTTTTTTTAAAAGTTATTATTTAAATAAATAAATAAATTTGAATATTGTGTAAGAATTATGTAATTAATTTTTTAAGTTACATTAATTATTATTCAGTTTACTATTTAATAATTAATTATTCTAAATCTTTAAAGAGAGAGTTTGATCGATCATTTGGATCGCTTGATCAAACAAAGTCTCTCATGTAAACTACATCCCCTCTTCCTACCCTTTAATGTAAGTATTGATTAAGATGATTATATGAAGAATATTTGGATGAAGGAAGAAAAACCCTAGTTTCACAAATCAAAAGAACTCATGACAAACCAAGGTATGTGATTTATTTCTTAATTGAAGTTTTGTGAAAATTATTTTGTTCAAGATCTTAGGTTTATGAGTTTATACAATTATGTTGTATGTATGAGTAAGAAAGAAATATTTAACTAATCGATTCAAATTTTTACAAGTGGTATCGAGCCAAGTTTAAGAACTTATGATTTTCTATTAAAAACTTGATTCATCTTTTGATTGCTGAAATTTAATTCCACATATTCAGTAGCTCATTCTCAGTAATCCTTGATCAACGCTTTTCAAGTTAACGCTCTTTTCAGTATTTATTGTTTTCAATGTATTTAACGTAATCATTAAATTTCCTTGTCTTTATGTTGTACTCTAATGAAATCTTCTCATTTTATTTGGAGAAATGTTTTAGTTCTAAAGTCATTTGTGTTAACTATACAAGAGTAAGTGAGCCCATTAAAGCATATATAAATTACATGATATCTGAAAATCTGAACACATTAAATTTTGTTGCTCACTAAGGATGTTACAACATATATTATGGATTAATATAAATCATCATATTTTGTTTATTTAACTTTTCGGATATATATAGAATATATCTTTAATGCTATAAATTTTATTTATTTCAGATTTTCTGCATACAAATAAATTTGAAAATTTTATTTATTTTAGATTTTTGTATACAAATAAATCTGAAAAATTTATTTATTTCAGATTTTTGCATACAAATAAATCTGAAAATTTTATTTATTTCATATTTTCTGTATACAAATAAATTTGAAAATTATGTTTTGATTTACACAAAGTGTACATATAAATAAATTTGAATGTAATTTTCATTTATGCTGTTGAAAAGAATTAATGTAATTATGTTAAGAAAATTGCATAACTATTAAATTTGGATTTGTTCATGTATGACACTATATACATATTACTGATTTTCTTTATGTATTTCATTCAATTGAAATAATTATTGTTATCATTATTTAATTTGATATTTACAGCAAGCATAATTTGTTAATCACCAAAGTGGTCGAATTAGAAAGATTTTGTAAATATCAAATTAAATTTATTTAATTACTCACGAGCATGTGATGCTAATAATGAAATGACATAATGAACTTTTATAAATTTATTATGAGTAATTAAAGTTCAATGATTATAAATTATTTAAGGACGCCAAAGGTTGATTAGTCGATTTGTAATAATGAACATAATTATGATTAATTAATATACTTGACTAGATATATTTAGCATATCCAAAGATAGCAAACATATTTAATTAAAGTATGTATAATAATTATATGAAATTGATATTAAGCATCAATTATGTTTATTATTGTATATTATAGTATCACCCAAAGGAGAACTTATGCATTTTGTGATTATATGAATGTTATATGAATCTATTTTTATGTGTTTGGGTTTATAACTCAAACATTAATATGAGCATTTAATATTTTAGATCTACTTTTGTTACTCTTGATTCGCAAGCTTTGTCTATTATAAAGTTTAATGGGCTTAATTTTAATGAATGGAGTGAACAAATTCAGTTCATTTAGGTGTCTTAGATCTTGATTTAATACTTCTTAATGATAAACCCGTTGCTATTATTGCCACTAGTAGCAATGAACAAAAGTCTTTCTATGATGCTTGGGAAAGATCAAACAGACTTAGTTTAATGTTTATGCGAATAATTGTAGTAGAAATCATTAAGCCAACAATTCCCAAAACTGATACAAAAGAATTTATGAAGTATGTGAAGGATTTATCTCAGTCTGAGTGATAAGTCACGTCCTGGGACATTAATGGGTATGTTGACCACTATGAAGTTTGATGGTTCACGTACCATATATGAGCACATCACTGAAATGATAAATATTGCAGCAAGATTAAACCCCATGGGAATGAATGTGAGTGAAAGTTTTCTTGTACAATTAATTGTTAATTCTTTTCTCTTGAATATGGTCCATTCCAAATAAACTATAATACTATTAAAGATAAATGGAATGTGGTCGAATTACAAAGTATGCTTATTCAAGAGGAAATAAGCCTTAAGAAACAAGGAATTCACTTTAATCTCATGGATAAAAATTAAAAGAAAACTAATTAAGAGGAATGCTAAGGGCAATAAAGTACACTTGAAGGCTAATGTGTCATCCGCAAAATCCAAAAGAAGATACATAAGTATGATAGATATCATTTCTATCAAGCATGGACACTATCGAAAGATTGCCGAAACGTAAAGCTTGGCTTGAAAAGAAAGGTAAGTGCTTTTGTATGCTTCAAATCAAATTTAACAAAAGTTCCTTATAATACTTGATGGATTGATTGTTGTACCATACTTATTTCAAATGTGATGCATGGATTCCTTATGATCCAAACCATATAACCAAATGAAAAGTTTGTCTTCATGGGTAATCGAGTCAAAGCTAGCTTGAAGCCATTGGAACGTATCGCTTAATTTTAGATATTGGACATCATTTAGATCTTTTCAAACTCTTTATGTTCCATCTGTTTAGAAACTTAGTTTCATTATCTAAACTCGATACAACCTGGATATTATTTTAAGTTTGAAAATGAATGTTTCAGTTTATTTAAGCATAATCATTTTATTGGCTCTAGTGTTGTTTGTGATGGTTTATATAAATTAAAGCTTGATAATTTATTTGCTGAAATTTTATTAACCTTGCATCATAATATTAGAATGAAGTGGTTTGGTTGATGAAACATCACTTATTTATGGCATAAATGTTTGGGTCATATATCTAAAGAATGAATACAAAGATTAGTAAATAATGAAATTTTTTTCGATTTACATTTCGATCTTAGTATTTGTGTGGATTGTATTAAAGGTAAATCTACAAAACACACAATTAAGAAAGCGACCACAAGAAGCACACAATTTTAGAGATTATACACATTGAAGTTTGTAGATCTTTTTGTTCCAACTTTTGGTAGAGAAAAGTATTTTATCACCTTTATTGATGATTTTTAACGTTATGGCTATGCCTATTTGTTGCATGAAAAATCTCAGTCAATAAATGACTTGGAGACATTTATTAATGAGGTTGACTGAGACAATTAGATAGAAAAGTAAAAATTATAATATCTAATAGAGGCAGTGAATATTATAGAAGACATGATGAATTTGGACAATGCCCTGGCCCATTTACTAAATTTCTAGGAAAGTGTGACATTTGCGCTCAATATACAATGCCAGGAATACCACAATAAAATGGTGTTGCAGAAAGGCGTAATCCTACTTTAATAGATATGGTTAGGAGTATGTTAAGTTGTTCTACTTTACCTTTATCATTGTAGATGTATGCTTTAAAATCGTATATTTATTAACAGGTTCCTAATAAGGCAATTTCAAAACTCCTTTTGAATTGTGGACGGGGAAAGCCTAGTTTAAAACACCTTCATGTTTAGGGTTACCCAGCAAAATTAACAAATTATAATCCACTTAAAAAGAAACTGGATTCAAGAATAATCAGTGGACATTTCATTGGTTATCTAGAAAAGTCTAAAGGGTATTGATTTTATTGTCCTAATCATAGTATAAAAATTATTGAAATTGGAAATGCTAAGTTCATTGAAAATGGTGATATTAGTAGGAGTACAAAACTACGAAATGTGAAAATTAAAGAAGCTAAAGTTAAAATTTCTTTATCAATTACTTCTTCTAAAGTTGTTGTTCCTACAATTGTTGAACAATTTGACAATTTACAAGAACAACAAATGAATGACCATACACCATATAATGAAGTTATCATCAATGAACCTATAATTGATGAACCACAAGAAATAACATTAAGACGTTATCAAAGAGAAAGAAAATCGCTATTTTGATGATTATCTTGTTTATATTCAAGAGCCAAAATTTGACTTAGGAATTGATAATGAACCGTTTCATTTATACAGGCATTGAAAGTATTATTTCTAAAAGTCGTTAGATGCTATGAAAGAAGAGTTAAAATCGATGGATCACACAATAATGCGGGATCTCGTTGAATTGCACGAAGGTTCTAAAAGAGTTGGATGTAAATGGGTCTTTAAGACCAAATGTGACTCTAATGGAAATATAGAGCGATATAAAGCGACTTGTTGCCAAAGGTTTTACTGAAAGTTGATATTGACTATAAAGAGACTTATTCTCTGTTTCCAAAAGGACTCATTAAGAATTATTATGGCATTAGTGGCTCATTATGATTTGGAGCTACATTAGATGGATGTGAAACGACCTTTCTAAATGAAATTTAGGGAAGAAGTTTATATGAATCAACTTGAAGGTTTTTCAATTAAAGGAAAAGAACATATAGTGTGTAAACTTAAGAAATCAATATATGGACTTAAACAAGCTTCTCAACAATGGTATCTTAAGTTCAATGATACTATTGCTATCTTTGGATTTAAAGAAAATATGGTTGATCGATGTATATATCTAAATGTCGGTGGAGTAAGTTTATATGTTTGATTTTATATGTTGATGATATCTTGCTTGCAATCGATCTTGGATTAATGTATGAGACCAAGAAATTTCTCTCAAAAAAAACTTTGAAATGAAAGATATGGGTGAGGCATCTTATGTGATAGGAATTGAAATATTCTCTGATAGATCACAAGTATTATTAGGATTATCTCAAAAGCATATATCAATAAAGTTTTAGAGAGATTTCAAATGGAAAAGTGTTATGCAAGTATTGGTCCAATTCAAAAAGGGGAAATATTCAATCTTATGCAATGCCCAAAGAATGACTTGAAACATAAGCAAATGTAACAAATTCCTTATGCATCTATTGTTGGAAGTCTGATGTATGCTCAGACTTATACAAGACCAGATATCAGTTTTGTTGTGGGAATGTTAGGTAGATATCAAAGTAATCCAGGAATTAATCATTGAAAAGCTGCAAAGAAAGTTTTATCATATTTACAAGGAGCGAAAGAACATATGCTCACTTATAGGAGATCTGATCATCTTGAGGTGATTGGATATTCAGATTCAAATTTTCCTGGATGTGTGGTTACTAGAAAATCTACATTTGGCTATTTGTTCCTACTAGCTGGAGGAGCTATCTCATGGAGAAGTGGGAAGCAGTCATTGCTGCATCCACTATGGAAGCTGAGTTTGTGGCATGTTTTGAAGCCACTTACTTGAAATTTTATTCAGACTTGTAGTTAACAGCAGTATTGCCAAGCCGTTGAAAATTTATTGTGATAATGTCGCAGCAGTCTTCTTTTCTAAGAACGATAAGTATTCAAATGGTGCTAAACATATGTAATTGAAATACTTTGTTAAAGAAGAAGTTCAAAAATAGAGAGTGTCATTTGAGCATATTAGCACTAATCTTATGATTCCTGATCTTTAACTAAAGGATTACAACCTAAACTATTTAATGAATATATTGAAAGATGGGAATTATTGAAAAGCATTATTGAATTTATTATCCTTATGTATTTGACTCTCGAGCTCTATTGAACTGCTTCATATTATCGTATCTTGTTTCATTATATTTGAATGTATATACATGAAAAATTATTTAAATGTTAACAAGATTTATCTTTTATAAAGACATTAATGTTGGACTATTATGATTATCTCTCATTATATATCATATTAAGTGTAAAATTAATATTATGATACATGGAAGAAAATATATCGCACTAATGATATATAACTGCCATGATCCTTATTAATTTTACTTATTAATGAATTATGATTTGTCTAGATTAAGAAAATATTTGGCATGTAATGCGATATGGTTATGTATATAATTATTAAATCTTTAAATTTAATAATATTATATGTGCCAAGTGAGAGAATGTAAGAATTATGTAATTAATTCTTGTGGCCCATTAATTATTATTCACTTTACTATTTAATAATTAATTATGTACTTAAATTTCATTGGTCAAGAGGGAGTTTGATCGATCATTTATGGATTATTTGATCAAACAAAGTATATCTTCATAAAGAAACTATGTTCCTACCTTTTAATGTGTAAGTATCTCTCCATTAAGATGATTACATGAATAGTATTTGGGTGAAGGAAGAGAAACTCTCACAAATCAAAAGAACTCATGACAAATCAATGTATGTGATTTATTTCTTAATTGAAGTTTTGTGAAAATCATTTTGTTCAAGATCGGTTTAGGAGTTTATACAATTATGTTGTATGTATGGTAAGAAAGAAATGTTTAACGAATCGATTCAAATTTCTTACACATTGATTTATTTTCTTATTTATGTTTTCGAATATGATAATTTGTTATTTAAAAAATAATTTGATAAAAATTTAATTAAATAAAATTTAATGATGCCTTAATTTTTTTTATTTGATGACTTAATTCTATATTGTTATATCAATTTTTATATAATTTTATGTTTTAAAAATTATGTATATACATGCTAAAAAGATCAAATAAATGGATAAATAGGTGGATGTAAACCTTTTCATAGTAATATTTAAATTTATCTATATAATATAAACTATATATAATATATCTTAAATAAATATAATTTAATATAATATAATATCATATACTAAAACTTTAACATGATATATAATAAAAAAAAAAATTTAAAATTAATTTCAAAAAAAAAAAATATTATATTTAATTTTTTTTAAAAAAAAACAACTTTGATATTGATATGGCACTTAAAATACTACTAGTCAAGCACAATCTTGATGCTAAAAGCATCCGAAGTTGAACCTTGAGATCAAGCACTTAAAATATCTTTGAAAACTCGGATGCTAGTTAAATCCCTAAATAACTTTCAAACTTGGAGTGTTTATAGTCAAATTGAGAGTCTAGATGAGCGGATCTAATGAGCCCAAGATCTCATAATTGTGACTTCATTTGAGCATTCAAATACACAAAATACATCATATGATCAAGAGAATCATCATAAGTCGATGGAGAGGAGTGGTGGATCTTGCATGTATTAGAGACACCACTCCTCCAATCTATAAATAGCCCCTTATTCCTCATATGAGGGGAGTCAAAGCAAGAGGGAGGAGAGAGCTCTAAAGCTTGAAGATCCTCCAAGCACAATCGTGCCACCACTCGACGGCCGTCAACCACCGCCGCCGGCCGCCTCACCGCCGATCCTTGCTGCCGCCACCGTTTGCTCCATCACATGACCTTCATCATTGTTGTTCCCCATGTCACCATCATCATCTACTACCACTAGCGCTTTTACAACTGAACGTGACTACATACCGTTGTTCCTTTCTCATATACGTAATCCCATTATCGGAAGATTTTGTACTCAAAAGTACACAGTGGATGATTTTCTTGTAGATGGTTTTCACTCTTTTCGAGGTTTTTAACGTTAAAATTCTGGAGTTTTCTTGTTCACTCTTTAAATACCTGTGTGTGTGCTGGACTCCATGATAAAGCTAAGGCGTAAACTTTCACTCTACCAGAACTTTTCTAGACGCATAGTTACTCTGGAGAACTGATTCCCATTATTTCATCTTGTATGGTGACCAAGTTTTCCAACAAGATCAAAACTACTATCGAGGTGGAGCATTTCAAGCTTTTAAGGAGCGCAAGAGAAGAATGAAGATTCATCAAACTTCAGTCCCTCAGATTTGTCGAAAATTGGGGGGCAACTCTTAATCTCAGAAGATCGCCCATGTTAAGCATCTAATCGATTACTATCCCAAGAAACAAGTTAAAGTGGGAGGATATTTCAACATTGAGAAGAGATACAACTTTGCAAATTATGATTTTCCAATCATACTCATGGAAAAACATGACCAAGGTTAAAGAGCAACTTTGGCTACAACCATAAACGGATGTTTTGATTCGAATTGCCCATCGGTTAACGCCATCAAGCAAAGACTCGACAAACAACCTAGGATAGGTCAAAAGGTCCTTGGTGGACTTCCCACGACCTCTACATAACGGTAACACCAACAAACAACCTCAATCAAAAAAAATCTCGCCGATTCCATTCAACCTTATCTATAGAGTTAACGCCATCGTAACACTCGACAAACAACCTCGATGAGTCAAAATTCTCGGATTCAATTCAACCTCTTCCACACGTTAACGCCATCAGCAAAGACTACAAACAACCTAGGATAGGTTAAAAGGTCCTTGGTGGACTTCACAACCTCTTCCATACAAGTTAACGCCATCGAGCAAAGACTCGACAAACAACCTAGATAAGTCAAAGGTCCTTGGTGGACTTCCCACATTCTTCCAAAGTTAACCATCCGGGTAACACTGACAAACAACCTCGGATGGGTCAAAATCCTCGGATTCAATTCAACCTCTTCCAGTGGTTAACGCCAATGGTAACACGATAAACAACTGGATGGGTCAAAATCCAAAGGATTCAATTCAACCTCTCGATACGTTAACCTTATCGGGTAACTCTTGACAAACAACCTCAGGTTAAAATCCTTAGCGATTCAATTCGACCTCTTCCATCGTTAACGCCATCGGTAACACTCAACAAACAACCTCGGATAGGTAAAAAATTCGGATTCAATTCGATCTCTTCCAAACAGTTAACGTCATCGGGTAACACCCTGACAAACAACATCGGGTAACACTCTGACAAACAACCTCGGATGGGTCAAAATCATCAACGATTCAATTCAACCTCTTCCACTGTTAACGCCAATGGTAACACTCGATAAACAACCTGGAAGGGTCAAAATCCATTCAATTCAACCTCTTCCATACAGTTAACGCCATCGAAGTCACACTCGACAAACAACCTCGAGAGGTCAAAACTCCCACCACAATCCATCGCCGGTTACCGCAATTAACTACTGACACATCGCTGCTGTATTCGGTTACCACTATCGTGCCGTATCCTCGCTGACTACTGACGCCGGCACTGCTGATTCGCCGACCGCTGACCTCGCCATTCACCGCTGGCTAATTATAGCGGTAATCTCCGTGGTTACCACTATCATCGCGGTCATTCCCGCCTCGCCACACTTGCCGGATATCTGCGTTGTCGCTGACCACCTCCGGTGCGCCACTGCGCTGGTCACGCTGCCAATTATCACCGGCATCTTCATTGGTCACCATTGCTGCCGGTTATCATCCCCGACGCTTAGCTACTCTGCTGCTATTGCGTGCCACCACTGCCAACCACTATCCGCTGCCGACCATCACCGCCATCTCGGTCACCACCATCATCGCTGGTCATCTTCGCGATACCGACGCTGCCACTGCTGACTAGCCGCCAGTCACCACTTTTGCCGCCAACCATGCCGGCCACCATGGTTAACACCGGCCATCTCCGCCGGTCACCACCATCGCCGCCGGTCATCCCCGCTGACCACTTCGGGCTCACCGCCGGCATCACCGTTATTATCGCTGATCATCACCTCCAAACCCGGCCGGTCCGATAAGAGCAACGCTCTTGAAGAAAATTGGAGCCTCGCCATATGAACTATGGGCCTTGATCGCCTCCAAACCCAGTCGGTCTGACAAGGGCAGTTAACGCCTCTTTCGAGGGAAAACCGGAGCATCGCCGTATGAACTACGGGCCTTGATCGCCCAAATCTACCGGTCCGACAGGCGGAACGCCTCCGAGAGAAAATTGAGCTCGCCAGATGAACTATGGGCCTGATTTCAAACGACCTTCTCTCAAGAAGAAGATCTCTAAGGGATTTTATAGATCCCTTATAAAAAGGTCAAAATCACTAAAATCACCCAAAACCGCAAAACCGCTCAAAACGCAAAATGGACGTTGTGGAGAGGCTGACAAGCGTCGCGACGAGCGCTGTCGCCATCAGGGTTCGCCCGCCCTACGGCCGCTTCATCCTGCCAATCATAGCTACATTTACCCACCGCCTGCGTTATTCACGACCCGCCATGCGGCCGCCAAACGCTCTCATTTATATCAAACTGCTCAGGCTCACCAACTCGCTGCTTCCGCTCCCTCACGCAGAGCCGCTTCAGCCGGCAGCCTGACCAATCAGATGCCATCAGCGGCGTTAGCTTGAAATTCTCGCTGTACGCATCAGCGCCATACGCGCTCAAGGCCATGAGCACTCAGAGTCGTTCTGATTCAGAACCTCAAAATCACCACATACCTACATACATCCAGCTTACATATTTTCCGTAATCATAATCTTGTCCCTATGATTCTCTCAAAATGTATGGTTAATGGACCCTCAAATTTCATTGAAGAATTTGCTATTTTCAAGTATTTGACATATATATTTTTGGATGATTGAGATAATGTCATCCAAAATTGCAACTGATATGACACTTAAAATCGCAATAAGCACAAATCTTGATCTTAGTCGATCCGGTTGAAACTAGTCGAGATCAAGCACTTAAAATATCTTTGGAAATTTTGGGATGTCAGTTAAATCCATAAATAACTCTCAAACATGGAGTGTTTATAGTCAAATCGAGCGTCTCGACGAGCCTAAGATCTCATAATTCTGACTTCATTTGAGCATTCAAATACACAAAATACATCATATGATCAAGGGAATCATCATGAGCCGTCCGATGGAGAGGAGTGGTTCGGATTTTGCATGTATTTATAGAGACACCACTCCTCCAATCTATAAATAGTCTCTCATTTCTCATATGAGGAGGCCAAAGGGAGGGAGAGAGCTCTAAAGCTTGAAGATCCTTCAAGCACCGTTACCACTTGACGGCGTCAACCACCGCCACCGCCGCCTCGCCGCCTCGCCACCGCCACGATCCTTGCCGTTGTCAATCTGTTCCCCATCATGACTAATCTTCATCGCCGGGCCCTTCATCGTCACCATCATCTACTACCACTAGCATTACAACCGAACGCTACATTGTTGTTCCTTTCTCATATACAATCAGTAATCCCATTATCGGGAAGATTTTGTACTAAATAGATACATAGTGGATGATTTTATTTTTGCAGCCTGGTTTTTTCCTCTTTTGAGGTAATTAAAATTCTGAGTTTTGTTCACTCTTTAAATACCTGCGTGTGTGCTGGACTCCATGATAAAGTTAAGTCAGAACTTTCACTATACATAGCGCAAGCAATAAATATGAATTATTTGAATCTTTTTAATTTTACCATCATGTCATATATTTATCTGCTCGTATATTGCGGATTTTAAAATATATAAAAAAAGACTTGAAACGATGAACGGACAAATTAATGCTTGTATAA
This sequence comes from Cymbidium sinense, assembly GCA_021442155.1. NCBI lineage: Eukaryota > Viridiplantae > Streptophyta > Magnoliopsida > Asparagales > Orchidaceae > Cymbidium > Cymbidium sinense. The sequence goes on from CM038215.1 coordinate 194,289,402, forward strand.
ATTGAGATTATCAGTTTGTTGAGTCTATCCAATAAACACTAATTAGCTTAAAAGAGTGTAGTTGTTCCTCTCAACACCTGCCATGAGCTCACCTCGCACCCCACATGCGCTCATCCTCCCGCACAGGGCCACATAATTCCCCTCATGGAGCTCTCTTACCGTCTCATAGAACGTGGCTTTCGCATAACTTTCATCAACACACAGTTCAATCACCAACGCATTTTCGCTGCGAAGGCGGTTGGCGAGGCTAAGTTCATCGAATTCATTTTGTGGCGATCCCCGACGGCTTGGAACCTGAAGAGGATCGCCACAACTTCGGGAGGCTGACGGAATCATTAATGGCGGTGATGCCAAGTTTCTTGGAAGAACTGATGAGAAGTAATGATACCGAGTTCACCTGCTTTATTGCTGATTTCTGCATGGCTTGGACTCTGAACATAGCAAAGAACGTCGGGCTTCGAACGGCCGCCTTCTGGCCAGCCGCAGCTGGAGTCCTTGCCGCCGTGTTTAGCATCCCGGAGCTTCTTATAGATGGACTCATCGACGAAGATGGTGAGCTCTTTAAAGAATTTCTCATAAAAAATTATCAGGTGAAAAAAAACTTCAGATTTGCTGGTAAGAGATATGGAAGAAGAAAGGGGTGTTTTATAAATAAATACATAAATAGTTAGTTAGAGGTATGAATATATATTTAAACACTGAGAATATTCATGTTATTTGACTAATTTCCCATTAATATAACAAATATGTTTTTAATACATTTATAATTAATGCTAGTGTAATGATCATGTGATGACGATCATGATAACAAATATTTTGTTAAATATTAAAGTTTAACTTAGATGAATTATAATTTTTTTTAAGGTAATGTTTAATTGCAAATTAGGTGAATAACTTGCATTATCATTGCATTTAATAGATCAACTGAAAATCATTAATTTATACATACAAATTAACTAAAAGTCTACTTGTGATCACTTATATTTTTTATTTTTAAAATTATTATTATTATTTTTAGATATTTTGATTTTGAAATAAATTATTTTGACATATTGAAGTATATTTTTTTTATTAAATATTAAATAAATTAATTTATACTATAATGAATATGATCGATAAGAGAGCAGTAGGGGTTGATGAGGTATTAACAATACTAGTGCATTGATGTCAATGATCAATAATGGATAGAGTTAGTAGGCAATAGTATAAGGATGACATTGGATGATAATCGAGATTGACAATCAATGATAGTAATTGTTATTTTTTAATTACTCAAAATATTTTAAAATTATGTTTAATATATATGAAAATTATAAAATAATAAAAAAAAGTCAAAATGATGCAAAACAGGGCCTGAAGTTTTGTTAGTTGACAAATTTAATAATCAATTATCAAATTTAATATGCATTTTTATAATGGATACATGACCTAATATTCAAGCAATTCATTTATGCATAATCCATCTTAGTTCAATGATTGAGAGTTTAGGATTTCAATTAACTGGCCTAAGTTTGTACTAATATTTTGTGTGAATTTGAGATTAAATTTGCTCAAATATCACAAAAAATAATTTATTTATTAATTACTTTTTTACTACAAAATAGTTATTAAAAGCATAATTAGTGTTATCATATTTTATAATTTTTAAAATAGTTGATTAATATATATTACCTTATTTATTATTCATAATTAATTATAATTAACGTAATTATTTTTTAATAACTTTAAACTATAGAAAGGTATGATGGGATATTTTTTTTTGAAAATAAACAAGAAGAAATTATGTATCTCACTCTCTATTGCATTTTTGTTTTAATCTTTTGATAAAAGTTCTGATTCATTGTAGTTGCCATGTGCAAGAAAAAAAGAGAACAAATGAGTGTCACTTTAGCCTATATATAAGATAATGAAATTTTGTCAAGCAATGAATATTGAATTTTAATGCATTTTGTGTTATTATTATTATTATTATTATTACTATTATTAATATTAGTATTATTTTATAAATATCTCATATTTTGGATATCTTGATCTAATTCATAAATGAATATCTAGAGTTCTTCATAAAATTTATATATTTTTATATGTGCCAACATTTCCTTCATTCAATCATCCAATTTTCCTTTTCTAATTACATTGTCTCTATATACTTGGTTCATGTCAGTTTACATTTATTTGAATTCATGAGTATAGTTTTAATTAATAATTTAGGAGCTCCAATGAAGAAGGAAGTTATTCAGTTGAACCTGAGATGATTCCCATGGACACAACCATCCTCCCCTGGCATTGTTTTAATGATGCTTATACGAAGAAAATAATCTTCAATTCCTTTATCATTAATAATCAAGCAACTCTTAATGCTGAGATGATAATCTGCAATAGCTTTGAGAAGCTTGAAAAAGTAGTCTTCAACAAATTACCACACATTTTACCTGTAGGGCCACTTCTTGCCAACTTTGAATCAAGAGGAGATTCTAATTTATGTTATTTGGCGATGATAAGCAATGCATTGCATGGACAAGCAACCTACAAATTCTGTTATTTATGTGTCTTTTGGCAGCATCACTATCTTTAATTGTAGGCAATTTCAAGAGTTAGCACTTGGTCTAGAGCTCACTGGTCGACCATTCTTATGGGTGGTAAGGCCAGACCTTGTTAATAAATCTATTAATTGCACCTATCCCTTAGGCTTTGAAGAAAGAGTTGCAGATCGAGGGAGAATTATTTGTTGGTCTCCTCAATATAGGATTCTAAAGCATCATGCAATTGCTTGTTTCATATCACACTGTGGTTGGAACTCAACCATTGAAGGAGTGAGAAATGGAGTGTCTTTTCTTTCTTATATTTTGGTGATCAGTTATTTAACCAAAGATATATAACTAATGTTTGGAAGATAGGTTTGAGTTTGGTTCCATGAGAATGGGATAGTTTCCAAGGAGGAGGTTGCATTAAAAGTGGAGAAGTTGATGGAGGATAAAGATATTCTAGCAAGATCTCATGATTTGAAGAAGTTTGCTCACAACAGTGTCATTGAAGAAGGGTCATCCTTTATGAATCTCAACAAATTTGTTGATTTTATAAGGTACATTTAAGTCTAGTCAGTTTAAGACTTGTGTAATGGATAGCATGAAGAAAATTAAGAGAGACAAAAAGATGTGGGGTTTGTTGTGTGAAGTACTTTTGTGATGAATAATACTATTTTGTTTGAAATTTTTTATTTGACTTGCCATATATTATGAAGGTATCATTCTTAATATTAAATTGCTAATTTTATAATAATATTATATGTCACATCATTTGGTAATTTTCAGAAAAAAATTTCTATAAAATATTATTATTTTATTTTTTTTTGCGATTCATTAATTGGTGGTGTTATGCAATTTTACTTGTGTGTGTGTGTGAGAGAGAGAGAGAGAGAGAGAGAGAGAGAGAGAGAGAGAGAGAGAGAGAGTTGCAGAATTTGTTGGTACGAGATATTTCTATGATGGATAATATTATTTAGTTTTAAACTTTTATTTTGTTTGCCAAATACTCTGAAAATATCACCCTTAGCGGTTAAGTGAATAGTTTCATAATATATTATATTTTACATCATTTGAATAATTTCTTTAGACAATTTTGTTATAAAATATTATTCTCTTGTGATCATCCTTTTTGTGTGTTTTGATGTATAATTATGTGCGTTGTCATCAATATCTACTTTTATATTTAAAATTTTTTTTGTTTGTTAAATGGTTGTTCAGCTTCTCCTCTAGATATCGCTGACCATCAAGCCCCTACTTTCTTAAGAAATTATAAATTTTTCTCTACGAGACATCAACCATTATTTTATTCACATATTGTAAAATATGAAGGTCTAATATAAATCAAAATACTAGTAGAGAAGAAAATTATAAGAGGGAGAGGGGGGTGGTGGCATTGATCCCCTTATTTTAAGTCAAAGGATTTATATCCCCCTCCCCCTCAAAAAAAGTTGATAAAGTATGCAAAGAAAAATATATCAATTACTTGATTTCATGGAATTAATTATTTTCTATAATTTTATAATTTTCTCTCTTGATTTTAAAATTTTTAACTTCAATGAAATTAGAATTTTTATTTTTATTTCATATGTGTTCATAATATTGAAACACAACACATAATTTCACAAATAAAATTATAATATATTAAAATGTTTACATTTTAACTAGGTAATTTAATGTAAGGTCTCCATCATCTTCTTGCTCTGACTCTTTGCTGCTAGGTAAGAAGCTTTTTGTATTGCACCTATCTATGTCTAAGCTTAAGCTTACGATCTCCTTGGTTATGAATTAGTCTAATAATAGGTCAACAATTATTATTAAATTATGTATTATGATGCCACTAATTATGTTATTTTTAATTATTCAGTTGTAATAAAATATTTAACAAGTTATTGGCATAGTGTTTGAATACTTAGTCATGTGTACATTATAAAAGTCATGGTAAATCTCTTAATTGATTATTAATATTCTTCTCTGCTAACAAAACACTAGGCTCTATTTTTAATCATTTTGACTTCTATTTTCTTGCTAATTTTAAAAAAATATGTTGAGCTTTTTAAAATAGCTATCATCATTTTTGACTGCCACCGCATCACCGATTAACATCTTTGGTCACTATTGATAGTTGACCCCTATTGTCATTGTCACTATCATTAGCTCATGATTGCTTGTCATCATCTTCATGTAAATCAATTTAATATTCGATAAAAATTAAAAAAATTATATATGTAATATACAAGACATATTTTTCAGATAAAATATAAATAAGTTATATTAAAAATTAAAATAAAATTAATATCTATAAACGAATTATTTACTACCACCGATAACCTTGACGATAAAAAAAAGTATCTATGAATTATTTTGCAATAGATATTTTAAATGAACTGATAATACAAGCTATATTGGGAACAACATTTATCTCATAATACCTTAACTGAAAACATATTTTTTAAATTTCATAAATAGCACCCATGTATTTATAGCAATATTTTTATATTAATTCAATATTAAATAAAATAATTTAAATTATCCTTTTTTGTATTCGATTGACATGCTTTCGTGAAACATTTTTTTTTAAAATTTTGCAAGAAATGATTGTGTAGAAATAATCTGTAATGATTACCTAGAAGAGGTAATCATAAACAACTACGTGACATTTATTAATTTTAATGAAAAATTGGCACACTCTACTTTATATGAGTAGAACTCATTAGCTAGAGGAGAACTCATCATTATATATCTTCTTAATTTGATTTATTGTATGCTTTATCTCTAACTTTTTAATGTAAAACAAGTAGTATTTTAAATAGATAATTTTTCTTAGTATCCATTTTAATGAGTATGCATGACATAATAGAGAGAAGATGCGAATATAAAAGTAGATATTGTGAATTTAATATACATCATTATTTGAGATACATATAAGAAGATGATCTTCAAAGAATAACTAAGTTTTATTAAAAAATATATCATAAGAATTATCTCAAAAATGCATATATACTATATTATGAAATTATCCACTTGATCATTTAAGAAAATAATTTATAATATATTGCAAAGAAAAGAGAGAGGAAATAATAGTATTATTCATCATAATTGTACACCCAACCAATACATCACCCCATCTCTCTCTCTCTCTCTCTCCAAGTTTTCATAAATTTATTAGACACTATTCATCAATCTCTTAGATTTAAATTTCTTTTATAAAATCTACAAATTTTTGAGGTTTTCAAAGGATGGCCCTCCTTTAAGAAAACTTCTTCAAAGTTTGAGATCTTGCAAAAATATATGTATCATTGAACAATTTCTCCACTTGTGATCTAACTTCATATGTGGAAATTAGCCCACTCTTATAAAGAATGAAACCCAATCCTATCTTCCAAATTTTAGTTATGTAAATTTGGTTAAAAATTTGGTCAACAAAAGAAGGCCAACAAAGGAATTACACTCCACTGTGCGTTCCCTTTATTGTTGAGTTCCAACCAAAATGTGATATGAAACAAACAATAACTGGATGCTTCAAAACACTATGTTGGGGAGCCCAATCAACCCATCTTCCTCAATTTTGAAACTCTTTCTTTGAATCATAAATGATATGTACAATTAATGGATCGCCTTACCACCCATAAGAATGGCTAGCTGATGAGCTCAAGGCCAAATGTTAGCTCCTATAATTTCCTATTATAATCACTGCAATTTTCTAAAATCCACATAGATAATAGAATTGTAGACTGCTTATTGAGCCATGCCATGCATTGCTTAACCTCGGTCCAAAACTAAGGTAAATTAGAATCTCCTCTTGATTTAATGTTGTTGATATGTAGCCCCATAGGTAAAATATTTGGTATATTGTTAAAGACTAGCTTTTCAAGCACCTAAAAGTTATTGTAAATTATCATCTCAATATTAAAAGTCGCTTATATATTAGTAATGATGTAATCAACATTATTTTTTGTGTATTAGTATGACTTATAAATTCCAAGGGAGGTTGATTATGTCCAAGGTAGGCATCCTCAAGCTCAATTGGATGATCTCATTCTTCATTGGTAGTCCTAAATTATTAGTAACAAAATTAGCTTCATAATTTCAATTCCATTAAAATAGACATGAGCCAAATATCTAATGTTATTTAATTAGAAAAAAGAAATTGTAGATTATATCAATTGAAGAAAAAGTTTGATATATATATATATATATATATATATATATATATATATATATATATATAATAAGAGCAGTCGATTTTACCCTAGATATTGAGTTATATCATTATTATATGACTATGTCATCAAGTGTATGGTTAAATAATATTGTATCTTGCCTATTCTATATCTAAAGGTGTTAGTACTCATGCTAAACTGTAAGGGCCTTACCATCTTCATTGAGGACTCCATCTTGAATAAGCTTGGAGATCTTAAACGTGGTAGCAAGGACTCCAACTACAACAAAGCCACAAGCAAGTTTGAAGCCCAACATTCTTGGCAATGTTGAAAACCCAAGCCATGTTGATATCTACTATAAAGCATGTGAACTTGATAACATTATTCTTTATCAATTTTTCTAAAAAACTTGGCATCATTATTATCATTGATTTAGTCATCGTGCTGAAATCATTGGGATCCTCTTATGGCTCAAATCCATCTGGGATAGTCATAAAATGAATTTCATCAAATTCCAACCAATAAACTTAGCTTGATATGACATAATCACATAAAAAATATGCTTATGGTTGAACTCTATTAATAAATGTTATGCAAAATTCATGATCCTTGAGGCAATAAAAGAGCTCCATGGAAGGAATGATATGGCCTTGTGCAAGGTAAGAGAGTATTAGTGTAGTGCATGAGATATATGAGGGGAACTAATGGTTGATGCTAAAGAGCAGCTAGATTCTTGATGTTTATTGAAATTTATCACAAGCTTGTAAATCTTAATATATAGTGAGCATTAATGTGGCATCTCATTTCTTAATGCCATATTTTTTATAAAGTTTAATGTATGCATTATTAAGGTTATAAAAGAATTTAGGTAAATTACCAAAAAATAAAAGTGGACAAACTAGCATTATACATGTGTTTTAAAAGGAATTAGATAAATCTCCAAAAATAAGGGAATTAGATATACTATCAATAAATTTTTCCTACGAATGAGATTTTTTTTTTTTTTTTTGAAATCAATGAGAGCATTTATGTTCATGTTCGATACAACTTGGAAATTTTTCTCAAAAAGAGCTCCACCTCAATGAAAGGATTAGCTATACGAGCCTCATTTATCTTATTAAAATTTAATATGAATCAAAATTTTTATTGGTAGATTACATGACAACTTGGATTGTTTATAACAACGCGTAAATGTGATTAATTTAATACAAGGCAATGTTAGTTATTGATCAACTTCTTCAATCTACTACGATTAAAATGTCAAACTTTATTAGGTTTTGTCTTGATCTCAATTGCTTGTAATTTATTCAAAATGTCATTTCAAAAGTTATTAGATTTTTGTTTAATTATTCTATTATTTTTTAAAATTATTAATAATTATATATATTGTTACAAATTTTATTTCTTTTAAGATAATTCTATAGTTATCTTTAGAGATAGTTACATATACACAAATAGATCCTTATTTTGTATTATGCATGATGCATCTTAAATTGATCCATTATGACATTGGATTCTCATCACATTTGATTGCTATTAGTTGGAATAGTTTACTAATAGATATAAAGACCATAAACATATATTTATTGCTTTAATTCATGGAGTGAGTTTTTTTCTATTTTATGAGGTAGCACATTTTGCTCTTATGTGAAATATTCATAAGACAAATATAATTATACTTTTCTTTCTACTTAGGTGTATATTTCTTTGCCCATATGACCTAGAGTAGACAAGATGAGGTTAATTTTTCTTAAATTTTGAGAAATTTGGAGTGCATTTTAGCCCTAAATTTTTTCAAAAGTTCTTTATTCATCATTTTGGTGTTTTGAGTTTCTTGTTTGGGTCAATATTTGTTCTCAATCATAAGAAAATTTTACATATCTAACAATTATAATTTTAATATTACAAATTTAATGAAGTTTATTAAAGTAAAAGCTATGCTTATTGAGAATTAGTTGAATAAACTTAGGTGGATTACAACTTATGGAGTTAGAACCCTTAACATTTCAATTATAAAATATGTTATTCACATTGTATAAATAGCACCCAAATACTTAAAATAGTGTTTTAAATGAAATTAGTTCTATGTAAAATAATTAAAATTAATTTTTTTGTAGATTTAAGTGACAGGTTATCATAGAACTTCTTTGATAGAAAAGGTTATGTTGATGCAACCATTATTTAAAAGAGAATCATAAAATATTAGCTAACATTTATTAATTTTAATGCCAAATTGATTATTTTTGTTTATAAGAGCTAATCTCATCATTGAGTTTAATAATAATAAGGAGAGTTAATTTTTCATCCGCCTTTGATGTATTAAATGATTTATCTTTACCTTTTGTATATAATGCAAATGCATTTTAAATAGAGAGATTTTATCCTCCATGGAATTAAAATAAGATAAAATAATATTGTTCATAACATATAAGAACCTAACAAAACACATCACCTCATAATTCTCTCTCTAATAATATATTAAATATCTCTCCAACATTTCTCCAAATAAATAATTTGGCACTAGTCATCAACCTCTCTCTCTCTCTCTCTCTCTCTATATATATATATATATATATATATCTCCAAGTTTTCTCCAAACAATCAATTAGACACAAGTCTTCAACCTCTTGGGCTTAAATTTCTACAATATCTACAAATTTATTGAGATTATTAAGGGATGCCCACCATCCTTTTATGATACTACTTTGAACAAACTTATTGAGGTGGGCATTCTTTCTTTTGGTGAGATTGAAAGAATTTTGGAAGTGAGGAAAGAAGATATATTGGATAACTAGCGCCCCCACCAAAGATTGCTAAGGTTTGGCCACCAAGCGCTCAAACCACTAGAATAACTCAAATAATTTGTAATTGCCAAAAGATCTCCTTCATTCAAGTAAGGGGGGATATTTATAGCTATTATAAGCATCTTTCAAAAGAAAAGAATTCAGAACATGGAGGGAAAGGTGGTTGGCCATATTAATGTGAAGCATTAAATTGCCTTATTATTTTATGTTATCCACCTATTTCACATGCTATCATTTTATATAGATTTAACCACTCACATGTCATGCTTCAAATTTTAAATGCAAAATTTTAAACATGGAGTTTCTAGAAGAAAATTAAAAATTACATAACTAAAAAAGATAAAATCATAAAATGGGCCTAAGCATACTAAATGGGCTAAGCTCTTCTTCTTTTGAATTTTCTTGGGCTTTAGCTTGAGATCTTATAAATAGACATTAAGTTCTAATTTTTTGATCCTCATGATGTTCTACATCAACTCTAATTAAACTACCAGAGTTAAAATCTAATAAGTCTTCTAATTGTGGGGCTAAAGTCTTGAAATCAAGACGGTCAACCATGTGTCTTTGGTACCTTATTCTTCCAACGAACAAGAAAATAATGTTCAAAAGTTGGATTAATGGGTGCTTCATCGGTGATAAAATAGTCAAGTTCAAAGAAAGAGAGCTTCAAGTACGGCTATATCTCCTAAAAGAGTTAGACAACAAGTCGAGGTCTGCTAATTCCTTCATATGATAGTTTGAATATTAATAACTGGATAAATGAGCATATCAACAGGAAAAGCAAGGTGATAAGCATTAGTTTCAATTTTCTTAAGAATTTTAAATGGACCATAAGCTGCATGTAATTTCTTATATTTAGTTATTTGATAATGCTCAAATGAATGTGAATCAATACATAATCACATTCTTTAAATTCTTTCATTGAATGATTATGATTTACCTTAGAAGCATAGTTTTCATTACTTATAGTAATTTTCTTTCTTATATCTTCATGGAAGCTTTGAAAATTTTTAGCAAATGAGAATGTTGCATCAAAAAATACATGAGATGGTAGGTTTGCTACATCTATTGGTAGTCATGGGTTTTGATCATAGAGTATCTCAAATGGTAATTTTTTTGTAGTTCTAGAAATAATACTATTATAGGAAAATTCTAAGTTTGGTAAATATAAATCCCAATTTTCTAAACTTTTACCTACTAAGCATCTAAGAAAATTTTCTAAGGTACGCATCCAGTTTGTCCATGAGTCTATGGGTGAAAGATAGAAGAAAATTTTAATTTAATACCTCATAATTTCCATAATACTTTTCAAAAATATGAGACAAACTTAACATCTCTGTCAAAAATAATGGTTAAAGGAAGACCATGGAGTCATACTATATTTCCTTCAAAATAATTTGGCTATATAAGAAGCATCATTTATTTTTGAACAAAGTAAAAAATGAGTCATTTTTGAGAACCTATCCAATACAACAAAAAATGCTATCATGCCTCGAACTATCCTAGGTAACCCTAGAATAAAATCCAATGATAGGTCTTTCCAAGGCCTATAAGGAATAGGTAATGTATTGTCCGCACCTTTGTTTGATAGTTTTAGCCTATTTATAAATTAAATATTGAGCTACTAATTTTGAATATCTTATTTTAATGAAGGCCAATAAAATCTTTTTCTAATAAACATATGATTTTATCATTTCTAAAATGACCTACACCTCCAAAGATAGCTCGATGATAAGAAATTCTCTAAGAGAAGATCAAGGAATACATAGTTATTTTTCTTTATATAAATATCCATTTATTATTAAGAATGTTCCTTGTAAAGTTATTAGTTTATCTAGGTGTTCAAGATGAATTAGGTGAAAGTCAGGGCACATAATATAATCATCTTTAATTCTATCAAATCTTAGGATTCTAAATTCTAAAGAGAAAATCATTAAGTTTACCCTGGATACTAGGAAATCTTATAAGTGCTTTAGTTTATCCTATAGTGGGGCATTATATTTTTAAAGAAGAAAAATTATATTTGTTTAATCCCTTAAGCTTCCTTTCTGATGTTGAGCTTGTGGAAAAAGCATTAATGTCAATACTTGGCATCTCGACCCTTGTCTTAAAGAGCTGAATAAGGGCTTCTTTGTGTTTTACTAAAGGTCATGATGACCCAGCACTTCTATGGATCTTTAGTGGTCAACACTTCCTCAAATTTTTTGGTGATTTACACTCGATGCGCTCTTTCTAATTGTACTTCTTTTGCTCTATGTGAGTTGTCAACTAATCATAGGGTGGCCCTAGATTGACTCGTTTTCTCTATGATTTCTTCTCCTACAACGAGAACTTAACTATCACATGATAAGTTGATATTATTATTCTAATTGTGTTGAGAGATAATAGGCTAAAAATAGAATTATGCGATGAGTGTGCCGTAATGATGAAGTAATTATAAATTATTTTCTTTTTCTCTCTCGTTACTAAAGAAAAATAATTCATTATATCTATCTCCTTTCTCCAAAACCCATAGAGGGGATCCTATTGGGACGAGTTTTGAACTCTCTATATTCATTTTGTCAAACATAGATTTAAAGATGTTGTTGTGAGCTCCCAAGTGTTGATTAGAATACTCTCTAATAATTTGTGATTAATGTCGTGAAAACTATCACATCATTATTGGGGTTGCCAACTCGTAAATATTTCTCTTGAGAAATTGATAAGGACAACCTCATTTGACCCCATGCCATTATCCTTGAGTTAACTTTTCATGATCGTAGTTTCTTAAGACTTACTTGCTTTTATGACTTATCATCTTCTCTAATGGCAGATATCACTCTTGCAATGTGGATGACATGAGATGGAGCGGGCATATTACTTAGCTTAATGAATTTCTTTCTCGGTCTCCTTATAAACTCCTTTAGCTTTCTTACATTTATAAGCTCCTCCACCAAGCATCTTAGATACCAACATTTCTTAGTGTCTTTCCGGTAATTAGCATAATACATAGATCAATTGAGAATCCCATCAGGCTTCATAGACAATGATCATTTGATGCACTCCTTATTTTAAATGGCTTCCATTAACTCGGCCATTGACACCCTCAAAAGTGTGATTGTAGTTGGATGTGGATATTCATCGCATTTATGGAAAGTTGAGGATTTCTAAATTTGTGCTTGTGCATCGTGCTTCTTCTTGCCATGCATGCTCTATGTTTTCTTTTGTTCTTCCTTTGAACTCAAAACCTATCCTTTAATAATCAATTTGCTTACACATTATTGACCGATTATATGTCCAATGTGCATGATGTATTTTATGTATCTACATTAAGGAAATGGTTTACCATGTTAATCATAAACTTTCTAAGGATGCGATTGAGATATGACCTAATTTGACATATAAAGAGGAACTTAAGTGTATTTTGGCATACATAGATAGTTGAGGAGCAAGTAGATCCCTATGATCAAAGCTCGTGAAGCACATATGAAAAGAGAAGCCATTCGAGGAAAAGAGGTATATATGAGATAGCTATCCTCATTTATTTGATAGCCTAATTGTGAATGTTGAGAATGATATTTTTCTAAGGAGGGAGAATGTGACTACTTCTATAGTACTTGGATCCACCTATAATGACCTAGTTTATGACTTAGTAAGGCATACTTATTTTATGTTCAATAATTTTCTACTAGTTTTTAGTTAATTTTATGTTTGGTTCATTCATAGATATATATATATTTTTTTTGGAATTTTGATTCAACTGAATTTTGAAATGTCCATTAATTTGTTTAGATGCATTTTATGTTGATTCACAAATCATCTTCGCCACTTCGTACAACACTCCTGACTTTATTTTAAGCATATTATTATTTATATTTAGCAGCATCATAAATGCAATAATAAAATGTTTCTTATTGAAATTATCTTTCTTAAGAAATTTGTACATCTTTGTGCATTTTATAGAACCATTTGTTTTTACTTTGCAAACCATTTTCACTAGCGTGTTCTAGACATAAAAGAGTAGATATTAAATTTACATTATTTAAGTCAAGTGATAAATAGATGGCCTAGAGAAATATTGAAAATTCTAGGAATGAATCTCTAAAATTTCTCTTTGTTCTTAGTAACACCCTTTTCAATTTTTATAATCTAAATATGATTTTATTAATTAAAAATCTGAGTTTAATAATATTTTCTTGGACTTTAACTATTTAGAAAAATATTGCATTAGATTTGGTTTAGACTCATCTTGTTGAACTTAACCTAAAATCTTTAGGATATAAAGCAATCCTCAATGATTGTATAAGAATTTAAGCATCTAAGCATATTATTAAGTTCTCAAAATAGATCAATGTTAAGCTAATTTTATTTATCATTCAAATCATGAGATTGATGATATAGAAAAGTCAATAGTAACTTTATCAAAAGGGACTTGTTAGTTTGATAGTTTAAGGGCTGGCTTTATATCCTAGTATCGTTAAGTAGATGTAAGAAGAAATATTGAAGGAGAAATCCATGAAGATATTAAAGGTCAACAAAGGATCGTTCCTTAAAGATAGATAGAGACTATAAGAGGATAAATTCTCGAGTTCACCAAGAAGGAGAAGGCTAAAACCCTGAAATAGAAAGGAAAACAAGAGGTTAGAGTATGATAAAAAAACCTAAAGTTCCCATTGAATGCCAAAGCTTAATGGTTGAAATTTGGGATAAATCCAATGTAAAGAGGCCCTTGAAACCATTTTAAAGCATTTAAAATGCACCTAATGGGTATGTAGATTATTCACCCATTGAGATAAAAGTAATTTTTTTATTAAACTCGAGTAATCTTAGGATGATAATGGAAGATTGCCCTTCTTATATGATGTTAAATCATAAAGTATTAATAGCATCACATATCAAAAGATGTAATACCCATAAGCAACTAGATACTAATACATCATCTCAAAATTATTGGGCATCTCTTTTATAAAATAAAGAAGAGAAATGAATATTTTATTTTAACAAATATGATCAAGTGTAAGTGCTCAAATATTTTATCACTATGCCATTAAAAATTATCCTTACTATTTAGACTACTTTTTGCTTATTATAACCATTCATATAGATATGTGTTGGAAAGCTAATGCCAAATTCTTTAAAAAAAAAATGTTAGGATAGAACATGTGAGTTTTAAAATCACAATTCCAACATAAAAATCAATTTATTAGTGGAATAATAGAAACATTTGATAGAAAAGAAAATTATTGTTATTTTTTACTTATTTTTCTTACTATCAACCTTGTTTAATACTATAAAAGTTTTATACTTTAAAAGAGTTGTGTTAGCCTACTAGAGCATGAGATAACAATATCTAGCAAGAGGATGATGGAGACATTAGCGGTGATGAGAGACCTAAGATTGCAATCAAGAAGAAGCAACAAAAAGGCGAGTTAGCTAAGACAAAAAAGCTGGCGACAATGGTAATAATAATAAGATAAAAGAGTTCCCTGCATCAGAACATGAGGGGTGTTGTGTGCTAGAAAACTAGTTGCGGTAAAGTGAAAGTTTACACCTTAGCCTTATTGAAATCCGGCACATTTAAAGAGTGAACAAAAAATTTCAAAATTTTAGTGGAAAACCTCAAAGAGGGAAAAAACCACTGGGCTAGCCTAGTAAAAAGCTTTCACTATATATTTGTTTGGAGTACAAATTTTTTCGATAATAGGATTACATAATTGTATATGAGAAGAGCTGACAATGGGAATCTCAAAATTAGACAACAATATATAGCCTCGTTAGTTATAGATTACTGATGTAGTGAATGATGGTGACATGAGCGACCCACGATGAAGGTCATCATGATGGAATGAGAGATCGGCACGGGATGTGTGATGGTGACGGCGGCCAATAGCGGTGGTTGGTAAAAGGAGGTGGTCGACGTCGTGGTGACGATTATGCCTGAGGATTTTAAGCTTTAGCTCTCTCTCTCTTTATAAAGAATGAGGAGCTATTTATAGATTAGTAGTGGCATCTTGAAATACATGCAAAATCAACCACTTCCATCTGACGGCTCAAAATGATTTCTTTGATCATATGATGTATTTTGTGTATTTGAATGCTAAAATGAAGTCAGAATTGTGAGATCTTGGGCTTGTTAGATCCGGCTCATCGAGATGCTCGATTTGACTATAAACACTCCATGTTTGAGAACTATTTAGATTTAAGCTATCCCAAAATTTCTGATATTTTAAGTGCTTGATCTCGACCGGTTTAACTTCGTTGCTTTTAACATCAAGATTCTGCTTTGACTAGTAGAATTTTCGTCATATCATTGTATTTTTGGATGACATTATCTCAATCATCCAAAAATATATATGTCGAATACTTGAAAATAGCAGATTCTTCAATTAAATTTGCGGGTCCATTAACCATTCATTTTGAGAGAACATATATTCATGCACAAGATTATGATCACAGCATCAGGGGATGTGTGCGGTATCTTGGCGAATTTTGGGGTTATGAACCCATCAGGTACTTACGCACTGGTGCTTGAGGCCTTTACGGTCGAATACCGGATGGGGATGGAAAAGACTATGATTGTGGAAAGGGTTCAGGTTTCACAATGGTATTCTCAAAATGGGTGTGGGTCAATGTTATGAGGCCGTCGTGACAGGTCCGCAATTAGCGTGGGGCTGTCATGGGGCGGTCTCAGTAGCAGTGGGCTTGGCCTGAGTCTGACAAATGCGCAATTAGTGAAAATGCACACTAGGGTTTGGTGTCAGGAATGGTGAATGGGTACCGCAGGTCACGTGGTTCTTACTGAGCGAGTTCAGCGCCGAATTGCTGACGGGTGAATAAGTGAATGGCCAGGGCACATGTGGCTTTGTTTTGCAGTGCACGAGCAAAAAATGTCTTTGCCCATTTTGATCCATTTCCGCCCGTTTTGAGCGGTTTTGAACAGCTTTGAGCAGTTTTTAGCCAATTTTTTTTACCTTTTTGCCCCTAGGGGGGTCTATAAAAACCCCCTTAGGGCCAAGGGAGAAGGCACACTTCTCATATGTTGTAGTGTCCCTCTTCTTCTTAAGAAGAGGTCGTTCGAGCGTCAAGACCCATAGTTAAAAGGCTCGGTTTTCCCTCAAAGTCGGCTCATCGGACCGATCGTGTTGGGCGATCAAGACCCATAGTTCATAAGCTCTAATTTTCCTCGAAAAAGCACTAATGGGACCGGCCGGTTAGGCGATCAAGACCGTAGTTCATGACAAGGCTTTTCTCTCAAAAGAGGTGTCAACGACCTCGTGGTTCGAATGGGCGAAGGTGCAGTGATGGTTGATGGAGCGGGGAGGTGGCGGCAGCTGGCGGGCGGTAGTCGCTGCAAGAATATTAGCGAGATGACCGCGATGATATTTAACGGCTTAATGGTCAGCAATAGTTACGGATGCAAGCTAAATTGCGAGGGATGAACCTATGTAATGCGTAGCCAATATTGACCAGTAACCAGCATTGATCAGCAGCGACCAGATAGTGATACATACATGACCGATTTGCGATAGCCGCAGCGATGTAATCAATATATCAGCAACAAATGTCAATAATAATAATCAGCTGTTTATTGCGCAACGAATGAGTTTCGATACCAATGCGAGGTGGGTGGATGACGGTGGTGGTGGGTGGTGGTTGGCGGATGGCCGTAGCGGCGACCACAACGGTGATGATTTTGACCTATCCGAGGTTATTTGGAGTGTGACTCAATGATGCTTCGTATGGAAGAGGTTGAATTAAATCCGAGATTTTTTTATTATCCGAGGTTGTTTGTTAGAGTCGACTTAATGGCGTTAACTATAGAAGAGGTTGAATTGAATCCGAGGATTTTGACCCATCCGGGTTGTTTGTCGAGTGTTACGATGATGTTAACTTGTGTGGAAGAGGTTGAATTGAATCGAATTTTTTACCTATCGAGGTTGTTTGTCGGTGTTACGATGGCTTATGGAAGAGATCGAATTGAATCTGCTAAGGATTTTGACCTATCGAGGTTGTTTGTCGAGTGTAACGTTAACATGGAAGAGGAATTCGAATTAAATTCGGCGAGAATTTTTTTACATATCCGAGGTTGTTTATCGAGTGTTACCCATTGTTAACTATGTGGAAGACGCGTTGAATTGAATCCGTGAGATTTTGACCCATCCGAGGTTGTTTGTCGAGTGTTAGATGGCGTTAACACGTGGAAGAGGCGTGGGAAGTCCACCAAGGACCTTTTGACTTATCCTAGGTTATTTTTTAGAGTCTTTCCTCGATGACGTTAACACTGTGTAGTAGGTGGAGTTTTGACCAATCCGAGGTTGTTTGTCAGAGTCTTTGCTCGATGACATTAACCTATGTGGAATGGGTCAAATCAAAATATTTGTTTGAGCTTGTAGCCAAAGTTGCTCCTTGACCTTTATCTTTCTCATTGGTATTACTGAGTTGCTTCTCGAACTGATAATCAATTAGATATCTAGAATATCGATTTGGATAATCTTTTGAGATTAAGAGTTGCCCCCCAGTTTCTGACAAAATCTGAAGGAATGAAGTTTGATGAATCTTCATTCTTCGCTTGGCTCCTTAAAAGCTTGAAATGCTCCACCTGGATGGTGGTTTTGATTTTGTTGGGAAACTTGGTCGCCATACAAGATAAAATAATGAGAACCAATTTTTCACAGATGGCGCCAAACTGTTGCGTGCTAAAAACCAGTTGCGGTAAAGTGAAAGTTTACGCCTTAGCCTTGTTATAAAATCCAGCACACACATAGGTATTTAAAGAGTGAACAAGAAAACTTCAGAATTTTTACGTGAAAAATCTCGAAAGAGAAAACCATGGGGCTAGAAAAAGCTTCCACTATATATTTGTTTTGGAGTACAAGTTTTCCTGATAACAGGATTACATAATTGTATATGAGAAGGGTTGACAATGAGAATCCCAAAATCAGACAACAATAGCCATATAGTCACGTTCAGTTGTAATAGTTGCTAGTGGTAGCAGATGATGGTGAACAGCGAGGAACAGCCACTGATGATGAAGGTCGTCATGATGGAGACCGACGGAGATTGACGATGGCGAGGATCAGCGGTGGAGGCTGACGGTGGCCGTGGTTGGTAACCAACGGGAGTGATCGACGATCGTCGAGTGGTGGCACGATTATGCCTGGAGGATTTTCAAGCTTTAGAGCTCTCTCCTCTCTCTTCCTTGGCCTCTCTCATATAAAGAATGAGGGGCTATTTATAGATTGGAGTAGTGGTGTCTCCGTAAATACATGCAAAATCCGAACCACTCCTCTCCATCGGACGGCTCAAAATGATTCCTTTGATCATATGATATATTTTGTGTATTTGAATGCTCAAATGAAGTCGTGAGATCTTGGGCTTGTTAGATTTGGCTCATCGAGACACTTGATTTGACTATAAACACTCTATATTTGAGAGCTATTTAGGGATTTAACTGATATCCCAAAATTTCTAATGATATTTTAAGTGCTTGATCTCGACCAGTTTCAACTTCGGATCAGCTTGCTTTTAACATCAAGATTTCGCCTAGTAGAATTTTGAGTCATATCAAGGGGAAATTCAAGCGAAGGAGGATGAAAAAAAGCGACAATATCTGGAAGATGCTAAATGCGAGCAAAACAATATTTGTGGTGGAAAGAATCAAAAGGAAGAATGGTCAACTTTGTCAAATTACAAAGTGGAAGTCGAATAGAAAGGAGATGGCGAGCTAAGTGGCTATGATATGATCTCAAGGGGAGAGTTACATGGTTATAAACATTAAGCGCCTATTACGGATCAATATTTTTTTTCTATTTTATATTATATATTTTTATATTAGTTTGTTTAGTATATATTTAAATATTTTATCTTTTATTTTAAAAAAATAAATAACATTATTTTAAAAATACTCTCTATCAAGTATATTTTATTTTGAATCAAAATATAAATAAAATAAAATAAAATAAAACAAAAATATAAATTAAAAATAGAAAATAATAATGAACCCAAACACAAACAATCCATGAAAACATTCAAAATTAGCTACTACTTAAAGATAGTGCCACAAACTATAGTATATTTGAATTTTAATAATGTTTATCAAGTGTGTAACATGTAAGTGTATATATCTTGCATGTGTTTAACAATGCATAATTCATTATTGTGAAGCATCGTTATCATAGGTTGATAGTGTAACTACTTGATGGGTGATTGTTAGAGATAATTTTATTTTCAAGTTGATGATTTGAGTCATTAGAATCATGATTCTTTGCCTTTTTTTTACTTCATTTTGTGTTTTGTACAATAATATTTGATTCAAGGTTCTTCACTAGCCTTCTCATTTCCTCTCAAGCTATTTGGTTCAAGTGATTTTGAGTGTGCTAGATTTTAAACATAGGAGTTTTGAAAATTTGAGCGATTCATTAGATGAATAGTAAATGAAAAGTATTTTTAGAAGCAATTTGATATATGTTATTTAGTTCAAAGTTAGTGTTTTCTAAAACATAAGTCATAAAATTAGCTATCTTGCAATTCATAAGATCGACTACATGATTTTTTAAAATGGTAAGGAGTTGTGGCACCACTCAAGGTGATTATAAGTCCTGAAATCAGACGAGTTTACTCTCTCTTGTGGAGATAAACCCTCATGTCCACTTGTCGCTTAGATTTAAGCCGTGTTTTAGCTCATACTAAAGCTCCCTAGATTTAGATCCGACTTAATTTCCTTCGTGCCACAAGCATTAATCCTCACCTCTAGCCATTATCACAACCTTGTGTTGGTGAATTTCCCAAGCAATTTAATAAAATTCTACTCAAATAAATAAATTTCTTCACTTTCAAATATATAAAGCTTAATCATATGATATTTTAGAATGCTCACTAGGTCTCATAGTATCATGAGCATTTTCTACTTCCTCCCTTTGGATTCTAAAATAAGTCTTCTCCTTGAACTTTCTCACTTGATTTTCCAAACAAAACTAATCGATAATCTAACATTGAAATCTTTGGAGATGATAATTGTTTACTTTAATCGAGAGTATTCTTATCGAATTTTATTCTCTAAGATATAATTAACTATGGAGGCTTGCCTCCATATAGAACCTAAGAACCTAGTTTAATATAAATCTTATTTTATTCATCCATGTAATGCAGAGAAAAAATCTCTGGTATATTCGAAGACCCATCATATCTTAGAGTCCTTAGTGATTAGTCCATTGAAGGGTGATGCCTCTATCTTCGAGATAGTACATCATTCCTCAATGTCACACTCGATCACTTTAATAAGTACCCCCCTACGACTACATTCAAAAATAAACACCATAACTCTCAATAAGTGAAAATATAGCTTTTTGTTGACCTCATTTTTGAAGTGAGGATCTAATCTTCTCATCATAGATCTAAGAGTTTTCTAGATACTAAGAGCTCCTTATATAAGACACCTGACTAATTGAACACTTAACTTAAACCTAAAACTTAGGAGGATTAGCCTTAGGATTAGATCATGCCTTAGGGTCTAAGGAAACCTACCTACCCAATAGTCTAAATCGAACGCTTGCCTACCACCTTAGCCAAAACCAAACTCCAAATCAATATAACCAAAATCCAAGTGAATCCCAATTCATATCCAAACCCCAAACCAAAATAAAATCCATCATGATCTAAAACCCACCAAAGCCCATAATTCAATCCCATTAACTTAGCCAAATTTTCCCTCAATCAATCCTTCAATTATCATTCCACACTCTATCAAAATGACAATTAAATCAATTAATCCTAAAATCAATTCAATCAACCTAATCTAACCCATTTGACTTAAAGGGTCTAAAGAAGCTAAAATCTAATTATTCTCAAATCAATTGCAACTAAAGCTATCAATCAATTCCAAATCAATTATCAAACTCAATTTAGCATATTGTAGAAGTTCTATTAATGATATTGATCAATTTGATACAATCACGGATCTATTGATGTCTACCCTAATGAGCTATTATTATGATGACCATTATTGTACATGTTTTGAATTACTTTGATACCTTCCCCTATGAGTTAATATCAAGAGCACTTCTTCTTGACATATCTCAAATCTCATTATCGATCACTTGACCAAGCCACCTTTGAGATAAATGCATTAAAAGTTAATTTATTTTTTATTTTTATTAATTCCAACAAAACAAAGAAAGAATTTTAATTTTGAATTTATTTATTTAATTTATAATATTGATATGACTCTCAAAATACCACCACCAAAGCACAAATCTTGATGTCGAGATATAATTTTGAGTCAAACCCATCGAGATCAAGCACTTAAAATATCATTGGAATCTTTGGGACATCAATTAAATCCAGCTCTCAAATATAAGGTGTTTATAGTCAAATCGAGCGTCTCGACGAGCCGGATCTAATGAGCCTAAGATCTCATAATTCCGACTTCATTTGATCATCCAAATGCTCAAAATACATCAAATGATCAAGGAATCATCCAGTCCGATCGAGGGAGTGGTACGCTTTACATGAATTTACAAAGAATGCCCTCATCCCATCTATAAATACCTTCATTCCTCACGAGAGGCTAAGTGAAGAACAAATGGAGCCAAGTGAAGTGAGTCAAACAAGTGAAGAAGAGGAGCACCGCACTGATCCACCACCGCACCACCGCTGCCGATCCTTGCTCACACCGCCAAGCAAGGAAGAAAGAAAGAGGAAGCAAGAAGAAGAGGAAGAGCCCAGCAAGAAGAAAAGAGTCCAAGCAAGGGAAGAAAAGGAAGAGTCCGAGAGAGGAAAAAGCCAAGTGAGGAGGAAGAGAGCTCAGCTCAAGATCCTCCAAGAAGATCGCACCCCAAGCAAGATTGACTCGCCGGCTGCCATCAACCATCGCCACCACTGTGCCACTAAGACTCAGATTCTCAGTGATTATCTCCACCATCAAGAATTACAACTGATCATCATACTTGTTATTCCTCTCTCATATGCATTGTAATCCATTATCGTGAAGATTTTGTACTCAAATGATATACATAATGGAAGTTTTTTTATGCCTGATTTTTCCTCTTTCGAGGTTTTCACGTTAAAATTCCTGAGTTCTCGCTTAATTACATAATTTGACTTCACAACAAGCAAGACGAACTTTCACTCACCTAACTGCTTAGCACGCAACAAATATATTTAAAATATTCTTATTTTTAATTATTTATCATGTGACGGGGCTACGCTATACTGTTCACGTTGGATCACAATTCAAAATATAAGACTTAATAAATTTATTCCATATTGTCATATTGAAATGAATTAATAATTGTATTTGACTTTAGGCTTTTTTTTAAGCTTAGTGACATTTGAATTTCCAAAATGTTAAATCAGCGAGTATTCCAAAAACGTTTCAATCCGCTATATTAAATTTTCATCCAACTACGATATTTAAATTTTAAAATACAGATGTTTTCTTACTCTATATTAAATTTTCAATAAATTAAATGAAGCATTTCAAATTTATTAAATCAAAAATTTAATCATTAACTAAAAATTCAGAAGAATAGGGTAACTCCGTAGCGCATGAGGCGAAAACTAGGGCTCCCTGAAGGTAAGTCCGGCAACCACCTGTTCCTGTTCCTCCCTCTTCTGCTCATTATCTCAAACATTCTCCACCTCCTCAACTCTATTCTATCTGACCTCCGGCAAGGGCCGGAGGTCAGGAAGTCCTCTTCTTGAGAAATGGCCTTACCCGGGAATTTGTCTCAAGCATCTTTCCCTCCTTTATCTGCTGTTCGAGCTACATCCCTCCTGTCAACAACTGGAAAGATCTTCTTCTTGCCCAAAATGAGAAGAGTAAAGCCGTCTCGTTATCCTTCATCCCCCCTGAATCGTCGGAAGTTTGCTTCTCTGAAGATGATTTATCTGAAGGCCGTAATGAATGGAATCTCTCATTGGTCGGGCATGCTATAGGGAAAAGACCGTATTATGGTTCCTTATTGAATGCTGTGAAGAGACGATGGAGGTTTAAAGGTTCCATGGATCTTCTAACATTGGAAGGCGACTTTTTCCTATTCAAATTTTCATGCCAAGAAGATTACGATCTTGTCTGGGATAATGGTCCGTGCTTTCTAAATGGCCGCCCCTTTATTTTTCAGAAGTGGGAATGGAACTTCCGACCAACAAAAGAGCAAATCAAAGAATTACCCCTATGGATCAAACTTCCGAATTTCCCACTGTGCTGTTGGAATGATTTGGGATTCTCCAAAGTTGCGAGCCAAATTGGCATTCCTTTAGCTGTTGATAATCTCACAGCAACTAAAGCAAGAATCACATTTGCCCGGATTTGTGTTCAGATTAACACAGCATCAATCTTGCCGGACTCAATTCCAATCAACTTGAATGGGCTGAAATTTAATCAGGAGGTGGTGTATGACTGGAAACCAGCCGCTTGCTCCAAATGCCAAACTTTTTCTCATGATGAGAAATCCTGTCCCTTAAACCCGACACCTTCTACTGCTGCAAGAGGAAGAAGTAAGAGTAGAAGGCCATACCGTAGAGATACTCGGGTGCAAAATAATACGCAATTGGACATTGTTCCTATTGATGAATCCACTGTGAACCGTTCAGGAAACGAGGAATTACGTCTTTTAGAAGTCATTGAGAACACCACTCCACAACAAATTACGACAGACCTAAACCACTCACCTATTCAATCCCCTGTGTTGGAGACGGAAACTTATCATGAAGAGATAACCACCAATTTAGGAGAATCTGATGTTTTGATATCCCTAAGGAGGCTCAAAGCGAAATTCACATTTGTGAGGAATCAACTGCTTATAATTCCAACACAGTGAAACTTAGTGATATTGCTCTTTACGAGCAGTTAAACCGCTCGACGGCAAATTCCACTGCTAGTCTTGAATCGCTGGATCCTCAGGGAAAAGCTACTCTTATACCAGGTAAGTCTATCTATTCGTTGGATAATGCTAAGGAGAAGGTTATTCCGACTCCTACTGCGACTAAAGGAAAGCAAAAAAAGGGCAGGAAGCCCGCAACATCTTCATCCTCTTAATGTCAGCTGGTTCTAGGCTGGAACGTCAGGGGTTATCTGCTGAGGGCAGAGTTTCTGATTGTTTTCGATTGATTCAAGAGACTCGTATCGATCTCCTTGCCTGCTGGAAACTAAAATTGGTACAGAAATCTCTCGCAATCCTTTCCTTCTAAAAAAATTTAATCTATTCAATTCTGAATCGCAAATTTCAAACTTTGAATCTGTGGGGGGGTCGAATATGGATCAAGTGGTGTTCGGATAAACTTGATTTTAAGCCTTTGATTGTCACTGCCCAAGTTGTTCACGGCATTGTTACTACTTCTGGGAATTATACCTTCTACTTGTCCTGCATTTATGCTGAAAATACGGCTCAGTCACGTCTCTCCCTATGGAATGTGCTGAGATCGATTGGTCAAGATTTAACCGAGCCTTGGATCCTGATGGGAGACTTTAATTGCTGCTTGTCGAGTCATGAAAAATCTGGTGGGCTTCCTATCTCCTTAAACAATTCACTTGATTTCAAAGAATGTGTAAATGATTGTGAGCTCATTGAATTACCTAGTTCGGTTTATTTTATACCGGGTGAACCAACAAAGTAATAATCCTATTCTTTCTAGGATTGATAGAGTGTTATGCAATTCTAAATGGTTTGATTTCTTCCCACTCTCCCATTATAAAGTAGTGTCACCTCTCTCATCCACCACCCCCATTAATAACCACTCTCCAACATTGTTATACTCCGTTCATCGGTTTATGTATAGGAATCATTGGTCTGCTCATGAGGACTTCAAGACTATCTCATTTGATGCTTGGAGGGGGTTTGTGTCTGGTGATCCTATGTTTGTTCTTTCAAAAAAGCTATCTCAGGTTAAAAAGGCTTTTAAAATGCGGAAATGGGACCCCTCTCCTCTTCACTCTCAAATTATGGGAAAAAAGAATGCAAGATGAAATCATGTTAAAGCTGAACCGTGATCCGGGCAATAAAGAGTTGATGAAGGAAGCTAATGATGCAAAAATGAGCTACACTAAGCTTCTCAAAATGGAAAGCATGTGGGCCAAGCAAAGAGCAAAGGCTCATTGGCTTAGTCAATCCGATGATGATCTGAAATTCCTTTTTTGTTCAATAAAAGAAAGAAGAAATGCGAACAGGATCCATGAACTACATACGGAACAGGGAGTAATTTCAAATCAGGAGTTGATGGCTGAGGAGAGGGTATTATGCCAATCTATTTAATTGGTAACCTTTTCTCCTTACCAATGCGGACCTTCCTTTGGGGAAACACTCTCTTTGGCGGCAAATGAATTGGAAAAAGATATTAGTGATGAAGAAATTACCTCTGCTCTTCATAGCATAAATGAAAATAAAACACCGGGATGGATTCAATTCACATTTCTTTATCAACACTTGGGAATTGGGAAATACTTAAGGGCTGCTCATCATTTTTTCAGTACAAAGAAATTGCCAAGATGCTTCAAACATACTCTTCTTACCCTAATACCAAAGGTGAAACATTCTAGTAATATATCTGACTATCGTCTATTTCACTTTGCAATATTTTTTACAAAGTTATTGCTAAAGTACTTGCAAATAGGCTAAAAACATGTCTTCCTATGTTGATAAACAATGCTCAATCAGCTTTTATAAAAGGAAGAGATATAGCTGATAGTTTGGCTTTGGCTAATGAAATTTCTTCTGAGTTTTCTTCTCCTAGTCAGCCAGGCACATTTCTTGCTAAGCTGGATCTAAAAAAAGCTTTTGACTCTATAAATAGAGAAGCTCTTATACACAGATTACTGGCAAAAGGTATACCAATGAGATTTGTAAAATGGGTGGAGGCATGTATCATGGATGTTCCATTTTCTGTTGTGCTCAATGGGGAAATCAAAGGTTGGTTTTCCTCCTCATCTGGGTTAAGACAAGGCTGCCCCTTGTCTCCATTCCTTTTCACTATTGCTATAGAGACTCTATCTTGTCTTACGGAGCAGAAACTCAATTACTAAGGTATACCCCTTGTCTGCAAAGTTATGCAAAGTATCTCACCTTCTTTTTTGATGATGTTCTTGCAATGGGTAAAGCTGAAAATGATACTATAAGATCGTTACAAGGTTGTCTTACTACATTAGAGAATTACATGGGATTGAAGGTAAACATTGAAAAATCTACTATTTGCTTTTCAAAGGAGTCAAAATGCTGAATATTTGTTAAATATTCTCAATATCATAAACTTTTTTCCTATAAATTACCTTGGACTTCTGTTGTAGTGGGTGCTCACAAAACAATCCATTTTAATGGATTATTTGATAAATTGCAAAAGAGAATGGCTGGATGGAAAAGCAAATTTCTCTCCTTAGGGGGGAGGTATCAAATGATTAGATCCTCCGTTAATGGTTTACTTTCATATTGGTTTCGCTCAATTGTTGTTCCAAAGGGTGTTTTAAAAAGATATGTTCATTTACATCCAACTTTTCTATCATAGTGGGGAAAACAAAAGCTACACACTATCTCTTGGCTCAAAACAACCCTCCCTAGAGAAAAGGGGAACCGGTCTTATATCTGCCTATTCTCTCTATACTTGCAGTAAACTAAAATTATTTGGAGAGTCATAAAAACGATTCTCTCTTTGCCTCCTGGTGTCTACAGAAATATGGAACTATTTGGGAAACTCCAAATACCAAATGCACCTCTTGTTGGAAGGAGTTAAGATCAATTGGATTTGCATATAAAACAAAGTTTAAATATCTTGTTGGCAACGGAAACACTATTTCTCTTTTCAGGATCCTTGGTGTAATGGCAATACTATTGCTAACCTGATGGGGAACTTGCGGTCAGAATGGGAATTTCCAACGATGCAAGGTTGGTATCCTCCTAAACGACGGTAAGTGGTGTCTCCCTTGGACTTCTCTTGCTGAATACTCTTTATTGCTTGAGAATATTCAGAGCATTAATATATACGGAGGGGAGGATGTGATTCAATGGGAAAATCAAAAAAAATCTAACCGTGACTTCAAAAAAAGCCATTTTTGAATCCTATCCTAGCATCTCATGGTACAAGGAAATTTGGTTTAAAGGGGGTGCCATAAACTATTCACTTTACTGTTGGATGGCTTTTTTAGGGAGATTGAAGACCTCTGATGTGTTAGCTAAAAATGGTGTGGGTGTTTTGAGGGAATGCTGTTTCTGTTATGAATTTTCTGAATCTCACTCTCACTTGTTTTTTGAATGCCCGGTTACAATGAGCTTGGTGAGATCTCTTCTTCCTAATGGCCAATTCTACTTAACTCCACTCTTCAACAAATTCTGGAAAGTGTTGATTTACATGCTCACAAGATAATTAAAGGTTACATAATATGATTACTGCCGTTTTGGTATACATGATTTGGAGAGAGAGAAACCAAAGACTTTTCTCCAACTCCTTCTCTTCTATTCAATCCATTATGCAGCAAGTCAAAAATCGGGTTGGTGCTAAAATATCAAAGTGGAAGATGAAGGAAACATGGCCTCTGCAAGTTAGACAATTGATTATGGCATGGAAAAGTTCAGTTGCATATCTATGAATCTTGTTTTCTGCACCTATGTTCGCTCAGATTTCATCTTGCTGGTTTCTTCTTTTCTTTTGCTGGACGATGATGACAACAGTATAGTTACATTGGAATTTATATATATATATAGTCCCTGCATGGATGACCTTCTCGGCAACCTGGTAAATGTGCAATTTGTATTTATACATCCATTGGAGGCCGGGGAAGGTAACCGCAGGTTTCGATTGGTTGATTCTCAAAGTGGGGCTGCTGGATATACTATACAGTATTTCTTTTTTTGTGTCTGAGTCCAGATAGATTACCAAATGTTTCTTTCCGGTTATTAGTTTTGTTTACTTCAGCTGAATTCCTACAGCTCTAACTTGATTCTGCTTGTTTCTGTTCCATCATTTTGTTTTGTTGTCTCAGTTATCCTGCTGGGAAGTCCATGTTTGATCTTCACTGTTTTTCGTTCTAGCTTAGTCTATCATCTGTATATGTAATCACTTTTTTATGGAATGAAATTGGGCAAATGCCCTCATATTTTTCCAAAAAAAAAAAAATTTAATCATTCGTGAATTGCTACATAATGATTACATATATTTTAAGAAAAATAAAGAAAATGATAATCGAACTAATTAAAGAGTCCGTCGTGACTTCCAAGAGAAAATGGCGTAACTATAATAATTTATTCCCCTGCTAAATGGAACTTATATCTTCAAGATAAAATGCTAAAATTTATTCTGCGTAGAAAATTAGGCCATGCTGTCAAACTGAGTGGGATATTAAATAACCGGCCTGCATCACAATTATATCACTAGTTTTTACACTAAACGACAGGCTCAGATCCTTATAAAAAAAATCCTAATCATAAATTATAAAAATAGAGACATTTACGCATAAAATATATAATTCTTCTTATATATTTATATATCTAATATCTAAATTTATAATATTTATATAAACAATACTTAAATATTTAATATTACCTAAAAATAAAACTATCATTAATTTTTTAATATAAAATAGACATTTTCATATATAGAATGTACAATTTCTATAAATATCAAATTCTAAGTATTTGATATGTAATTACATAAATTGTGTATAATGTATATAAATTATAATGTATATAAATTTTTCAGAAAATTTTATATACATAAGAGATAATTCTTAATGAATTTATATATTTAACATCTAAAATTTAATATTTATATATATAATATATGTTTATGTATGTGAAAAATACATCTTATTTTAAAAATTAATGATAATAATATTTTTGAAGTAATAAAGAAGATTTAAGTTCTATTTATATAAATATTGAATTTAAAAATTAGATATATAAATATATAAGAATTATATTATGTGTATTTAAATATTCTTAAGAGTGTCTTTTTGAGTGTTTAAAATGATTCAAAATTATTCACGCTTCCTTCTTGGGGAGTTTTGTTTTTTATCAACTGTTCTTTGCTCTCATTTATAATATATTTTACTTAATCAAATTGAGAGCATTTCCAAAGAAAAAATGGCAAAGATGTCGTATTTGCAACAATGTGCTGACATATAAAATGATATATGCCTAATCAACCTTTCAGCATTTCAAAATATATTCTTTTAACGATACCATCAAAGAGTGATTCCCACCGAAGCTATAAGAGAATAATTCCATACTACTCCTAAGATATAAAACTTATGTTCAAGAGCTTAAATTACTAAAAAAAGATAATTCATTACTTATTCATATAATATTAATTTATAATTATTTATATGATTAAATTATTTAATTTTTTTTAAAAGTTATTATTTAAATAAATAAATAAATTTGAATATTGTGTAAGAATTATGTAATTAATTTTTAAGTGTGGCCCACATTAATTATTATTCAGTTTACTATTTAATAATTAATTATGTACTTAAATCTCATTAGTCAAGAGAGAGTTTGATCGATCATTTGTGGCTCGTTTGATCAAACAAAGTCTCCTCATAGAGAAACTACCGGTCCTCTTCCTACCCTTTAATATGTAAGTGTCTGTTCATTAAGATGATTATATGAAGAATATTTGGATGAAGGAAGAAAAACCCTAGTTTCACAAATCAAAAGAACTCATGACAAACCAAGGTATGTGATTTATTTCTTAATTGAAGTTTTGTGAAAATTATTTTGTTCAAGATCTTAGGTTTATGAGTTTATACAATTATGTTGTATGTATGAGTAAGAAAGAAATATTTAACGAATCGATTCAAATTTCTTACAAGTGGTATCAGAGCCAAGTTTAAGAACTTATGATTTTCTATTAAAAAAATTGATTCATCTTTTGATTGCTGAAATTTAATTCCACATATTCAGTAGCTCATTCTTAATCCTTGATCAACGCTTTTCAAGTTAAATGCTTTTCAGTATTTATTGTTTTCAATGTATTTAACGTAATCATTAAATTTCCTTGTCTTTATGTTGTACTCTAATGAAATCTTCTCATTTTATTTGGAGAAATGTTTTAGTTCTAAAGTCATTTGTGTTAACTATACAAGAGTAAGTGAGCCCATTAAAGCATATATAAATTACATGATATCTGAAAATCTGAACACATTAAATTTTGTTGCTCACTAAGGATGTTACAACATATATTATGGATTAATATAAATCATCATATTTTGTTTATTTAACTTTTTGATATATATAGAATATATCTTTAATGCTATAAATTTTATTTATTTCAGATTTTCTGCATACAAATAAATTTGAAAATTTTATTTATTTTAGATTTTTTGTATACAAATAAATCTGAAAAATTTATTTATTTCAGATTTTTTGCATACAAATAAATCTGAAAATTTTATTTATTTCATATTTTCTGTATACAAATAAATTTGAAAATTATGTTTTGATTTACACAAAGTGTACATATAAATAAATTTGAATGTAATTTTCATTTATGCTGTTGAAAAGAATTAATGTAATTATGTTAAGAAAATTGCATAACTATTAAATTTGGATTTGTTCATGTATGACACTATATACATATTACTGATTTTCTTTATGTATTTCATTCAATTGAAATAATTATTGTTATCATTATTTAATTTGATATTTCTACAAGCATAATTTGTTAATCACCAAAGTGGTGAATTAGAAAGATTTTGTAAATATCAAATTAAATTTATTTAATTACTCACGAGCATGTGATGCTAATAATGAAATGACATAATGAACTTTTATAAATTTATTATGAGTAATTAAAGTTCAATGATTATAAATTATTTAAGGATATCAAAGGTTGATTAGTCGATTTGTAATAATGAACATAATTATGATTAATTAATATACTTGACTAATATATTTAGCATATCCAAAGATAGCAAACATATTTAATTAAAGTATGTATAATTGCCAATTATATGAAATTGATATTAAGCATCAATTATGTTTATTATTGTATATTATAGTATCACCCAAAGGAGAACTTGATGCATTTTGTGATTATATGAATGTTATATGAATCTATTTTATGTGTTTGGGTTTATAACTCAAACATTAATATGTGAGCATTTAATATTTTACAGCATCTACTTTTGTTACTCTTGATTCGCAAGCTTTGTCTATTATAAAGTTTAATGGGCTTAATTTTAATGAATGGAGTGAACAAATTCAGTTCATTTAGGTGTCTTAGATCTTGATTTAATACTTCTTAATGATAAACCCGTTGCTATTATTGCCACTAGTAGAACAAAAGTCTTTCTATGATGCTTGGGAAAGATCAAACTTAGTTTAATGTTTATGTGAATAATTGTAGTAGAAATCATTAAGCCAACAATTCCCAAAAGATACAAAAGAATTTATGAAGTATGTGAAGGATTTATCTCGATGCTGGATAAGTCACGTCTTTGGGACATTAATATGTTGACCACTATGAAGTTTGATGGTTCACGCATTACCATATATGAGCACATCCTTTGAAGATTAAACCCCTGGGAATGAATGTGAGTGAAAGTTTTCTTGTACAATTAATTGTTAATTCTTTTCTCTTGAATATGGTCCATTCCAAATAAACTATAATACTATTAAAGATAAATGGAATGTAGCTGAATTACAAAGTATGCTTATTCAAGAGGAAATAAGCCTTAAGAAACAAGGAATTCACTCAGTTAATCTCATAGGATAATCAATTAAAAGAAAACTAATTAAGAGGAATGCTAAGGGCAATAAAGTACACTTGAAGGCTAATGTGTCATCGCTAAATCCAAAAGAAGATACATAAGTATGATAGATATCATTTCTATCACAAGCATGGACACTATCGAAAAGATTGCGAACGTAAAGCTTGGCTTGAAAAGAAAGGTAAGCCAAGTGCTTTTGTATGCTTCAAATCAAATTTAACAAAAGTTCCTTATAATACTTGATGGATTGATTCTAGGTTGTACCATACTTATTTCAAATGTGATGCATGGATTCCTTATGATCCAAACCATATAACCAAATGAAAAGTTTGTCTTCATGGTGTCGAGTCAAAGCTCCGGTTGAAGCCATTGGAAACGCTTAATTTTAGATATTGGACATCATTTAGATCTTTTTTCAAACTCTTTATGTTCCATCTGTGTTTTAGAAACTTAGTTTCATTATCTAAACTTCGATACAATTTGGATATTATTTTAAGTTTGAAAATGAATGTTTCAGTTTATTTAAGCATAATCATTTTATTGGCTCTGTTATTTGTGATGGTTTATATAAATTAAAGCTTGATAATTTATTTGCTGAAATTTTATTAACCTTGCATCATAATATTAGAATGAAATGTGGTTTGGTTGATGAAACATCAGCTTATTTATGGCATAAATGTTTGGGTCATATATCTAAAGAATGAATACAAAGATTAGTAAAGAATGAAATTTTTTTGATTTACATTTTACCGATCTTAGTATTTATGTGGATTGTATTAAAGGTAAATCTACAAAACAATTAAGAAAGCGACACAAGAAGCACACAATTTTAGAGATTATACACATTGATGTTTGTAGATCTTTTGTTGTTCCAACTTTTGGTAGAGAAAAGTATTTTATCACCTTTATTGATGATTTTTAACGTTATGGCTATGCCTATTTGTTGCATGAAAAATCTCAGTCAATAAATGACTTGGAGACATTTATTAATGAGGTTGACTGAGACAATTAGATAGAAAAGTAAAATTATAATATCTAATAGAAATGAATATTATAGAAGACATGATGAATTTGGACAATGCCATGGCCCATTTACTAAATTTCTAGGAAAGTATGACATTTGCGCTCAATATATAATGCCAGGAATACCACAATAAAATGGTGTTGCAGAAAGGCGTAATCCTACTTTAATAGATATGGTTAGAGTATGTTAAGTTGTTCTACTTTACCTTTATCATTGTAGATGTATGCTTTAAAACTCAGTATATTTATTAAACAGGTTCCTAATAAGGCAATTTCAAAACTCCTTTTGAGCTGGGCGGAAGGAAGCCTAGTTTAAAACACCATGTTTAGGGTTACCCAAAATTAACAAATTATAATCCACTTAAAAAAGCTGGATTCAAGAATAATCGTGGACATTTCATTGGTTATCTAGAAAAGTCTAAAGGGTATTGATTTTATTGTCCTAATCATAGTATAAAATTATTGAAATTGGAAATGCTAAGTTCATTGAAAATGGTGATATTAAGTAGGAGTACAAAACTATGTGAAAATTAAAGAAGCTAAAGTTAAAATTTCTTTATCAATTACTTCTTCTAAAGTTGTTGTTCCTACAATTGTTGAACAATTTGACAATTTACAAGAACAACAAATGAATGACCATACACCATATAATGAAGTTATCATCAATGAACCTATAAATGATGAACCACAAGAAATAACATTAAGACGTTATCAAAGAGAAAGAAAATCCGCTATTTCGGATGATTATCTTGTTTATTTTCAAGAGCCAAAATTTGACTTAGGAATTGATAATGAACCAGTTTCATTTATACAGGGCATTGAAAGTATTATTTCTAAAAAGTCGTTAGATGCTATGAAAGAAGAGTTAAAATCGATGGATCACAATAATGTCTGGGATCTCGTTGAATTGCCTGAAGGTTCTAAAAGAGTTGGATGTAAATGGGTCTTTAAGACCAAACGTGACTCTAATGGAAATATAGAACGATATAAAGCCAGACTTGTTGGGTTTTACTTAGAAAGATGATATTGACTATAAAGAGACCTTTTTTCTGTTTTCAAAAAGGACTCATTAAGAATTATTATGGCATTAGTGGCTCATTATGATTTGGAGCTACATTAGATGGATGTGAAAATGACCTTTCTAAATGAAATTTAGAGGAAGAAGTTTATATGAATCAACTTGAAGGTTTTTCAATTAAAGGAAAAGAACATATAGTGTGTAAACTTAAGAAATCAATATATGGACTTAAACAAGCTTCTCAACAATGGTATCTTAAGTTCAATGATACTATTGCTATCTTTGGATTTAAAGAAAATATGGTTGATTGATGTATATATCTAAATGTCGTAAGTAAGTTTTATATGTTGATGATATCTTGCTTGCAACTATCTTGGATTAATGTATGAGACCAAGAAATTTCTCTCAAAAAAACTTTGAAATGAAAGATATGGGTGAGGCATCTTATGTGATAGGAATTGAAATATTCTCGATAGATCACAAGTATTATTAGGATTATCTCAAAAGCATATATCAATAAAGTTTTAGAGATTTCAAATGGAAAAGTGTTATGCAAGTATTGGTCCAATTTAAAGGGAAATATTCAATCTTATGCAATGCCCAAAGAATGACTTGAAACATAAGCAAATGTAACAAATTCCTTATGCATCTATTGTTGGAAGTCTGATGTATGCTCAGACTTATACGAGACCAGATATCAGTTTTGCTGTGGGAATGTTAGGTAGATATCAAAGTAATCCAGGAATTAATCATTGAAAAGCTGCAAAGAAAGTTTTATGATATTTACAAGGAGCGAAAGAACATATGCTCACTTATAGGAGATCTGATCATCTTGAGGTGATTGGATATTCAGATTCAAATTTTCTTGGATGTGTGGTTACTAGAAAATCTACATTTGGCTATTTGTTCCTACTATTTGGAGGAGCTATCTCATGGAGAAGTGGGAAGCAGTCCGTCATTGTTGCATCCACTATGGAAGCTGAGTTTGTGGCATGTTTTGAAGCCACTTGCGAAATTTTATTCCAGGACTTGTAGTTAACAGCAGTATTGCCAAGCCGTTGAAAATTTATTGTGATAATGTCGCATCTTCTTTTTAGAAGCGATAAGTATTCAAATGGTGCTAAACATATGTAATTGAAATACTTTGTCGTTAAAGAAGAAGTTCAGAAACAGAGAGTGTCATTTGAGCATATTAGCACTAATCTTATGATTGCTGATCTTTTAACTAAAGGATTACAACCTAAACTATTTAATGAATATATTGAAAAGATGGGAATTATTGAAAAGCATTATTGAATTTATTATGCACCTTATGTATTTGACTCTCTGAGCTCTTTATTGAACTGTTTCTGACATATTATCGTATCTTGTTTCATTATATTTGAATGTATATACATGAAAAAATTATTTAAATGTTAACAAGATTTATCTTTTATAAAGACATTAATGTTGGACCATTATGATTATCTCTCATTATATATCATATTAAGTGTAAAATTAATATTATGATACATGGAAGAAAATATATATACTAATGATATATAGCGCCATGATCCTTATTAATTTTTTTTATTAATGAATTATGATTTGTCTAGATTAAGAAAATATTTGGCATGTAATGCGATTATTATGTTATATATATAATTATTAAATCTTTAAATTTAATAATATTATATGTGCCAAGTGAGAGAATGTAAGAATTATGTAATTCTTAATGTGGCCCACATTAATTATTATTCACTTTACTATTTAATAATTAATTATGTACTTAAATTTCATTGGTCAAGAGAGAGTTTGATCGATCGTTTATGGACCGTTTGATCAAACAAAGTATCTCTTCATAGAGAAACTACCGGTCCTCTTCCTACCTTTTAATGTGTAAGTATCTCTCCATTAAGATGATTACATGAATAATATTTGGGTGAAGGAAGAGAAACTCTAGTTTCACATATCAAAAGAACTCATGACAAAATAAGATGTGATTTATTTCTTAATTGAAGTTTTATGAAAATCATTTTGTTCAAGATCGGTTTAGGAGTTTATACAATTATGTTGTATGTATGGTAAGAAAGAAATGTTTAACGAATCGATTCAAATTTCTTACACATTGATTTATTTTCTTATTTATGTTTTTGAATATGATAATTTGTTATTTAAAAAATAATTTGATAAAAATTTAATTAAATAAAATTTAATGATGCCTTAATTTTTTTTATTTGATGACTTAATTCTATATTGTTATATCAATTTTTATATAATTTTATGTTTTAAAAATTATGTATATACATGCTAAAAAGATCAAATAAATGGATAAATAGGTGGATGTAAACCTTTTCATAGTAATATTTAAATTTATCTAATAGTATAAATAACATTCCTTAAACTATATCTTATAATGAGTCCATATGCTTTAACATGAAATATATAATTACTAAAACTTGATTTAATTTTTAATTCAATTTGACTCAATAAAAAAATAATTGAACACACTTGCACAATTTAATATTTGGTGACTCATTTAAAACCCAACTTTTGATATTGATATGGCACTTAAAATACTATATATATTGAAACAGATCTTGATCTTGATGATAAAGCAGCAGCTTGGTTGAGATCAAGCACTTAAAATATCTTTGAAAACTCGGATGCTAGTTAAATCCTAAATAACTTTCAAACTTGGAGTGTTTATAGTCAAATTGAGAGTCTAGATGAGCGGATCTAATGAGCCCAAGATCTCATGTGACTTCATTTGAGCATTCAAATACACAAAATACATCATATGATCAAGAGAATCATCATAAGCCGTTCGATGGAGAGGAGTGGTTGATCTTGCATGTATTCTGAGACACCACTCCTCCATCTATAAATAGCCCTTATTCCTATGAGGGAGGTCAAAGCAAGAGGGAGGAGCTCTAAAGCTTGAAGATCCTCAAGCACAATCGTGCCACCACTTTCGGCGTGTCAACCACGCCCGGCCGCCCGTCGACCTCGGCTGATCCTTGCCGTCGTCAATCTCATGGTCTCCATCATGGCGACCTTGTTGTTGTTCCCATTCACCATCATCTCAACCACTATGACTTACATGAGCGTGTTGTTCCTTTCTCATATACAATTATGTAATCCCATTATCGGGAAGATTTTGTACTCTGAAACAGGTACACAGTGGATGATTTTTACTGGGCTAGGCCCCATGGTTTTTCACTCTTTTTGAGATTTTTCACATTAAAATTCTGGAGTTTTCTTGTTCACTCTTTAAATACCTGTGTGTGTGCTGGACTCCATGATAAAGCTAAGGTGTAAACTTTCACTCTACCGGAATTGGTTTTCTACGCATAGCCGGTTGGCGGCGATTCATCTTGTATGGTGACCAAGTTTTCCAACAAGATCAAAACTACTATCGAGGTGGAGCATTTCAAGCTTTTAAGGAGCGAAGAATGAA
This sequence comes from Cymbidium sinense, assembly GCA_021442155.1. Classification (NCBI taxonomy): domain Eukaryota; kingdom Viridiplantae; phylum Streptophyta; class Magnoliopsida; order Asparagales; family Orchidaceae; genus Cymbidium; species Cymbidium sinense. Next base: position 194,327,043 of record CM038215.1, read on the forward strand.
GATTCATCAAACTTGAGGTCCCTCGATTTGTCGAAAATTGGGGGGCAACTCTTAATCTCAGAAGATCGCCCATGTTAAGCATCTAATCGATTACTATCCCAAGAAACAAGTTAAAGTGGGAGGATATTTCAACATTGAAGAGATACAACTTTGCAAATTATGATTTTCCAATCATACTCATGGAAAAAAACAGGTTAAAGGCAACTTTGGCTTTGGCCATAAGCGGATGTTTTGATTCGACTTTCCATCTTGCGTCATCAAGCAAAGACTTCGACAAACAACTAGGATAGGTCAAAAGGTCCTTGGTGGACTTCCGACCTCTTCCACATAGGTTAACGTCATCCGGGTAACACCACGACAAACAACCTCAAATAGGTCAAAATCCTCGGATTCCATTCAACCTATATCTGAGTTAGCGTCATGGTAACACTCCACGAACAACCTCGGATGAGTCAAAATTCTCGGGATTCAATTCAACCTCTTCCAGTTAGCGTCATCGAGCAAAGACTCGACAAACAACTAGGATAGGTTAAAGGTCCTTGGTGGACTTCCCGACCTTCCATACGAGGTTAGCGTCATCGAGCAAAGACTCGACAAAAACCTGGATAAGTCAAAGGTCCTTGGTGGACTTCCACATTCTCTTCGCGAGTTAACGTCGCCGGGTAACACTCGACAAACAACCCGGATGGGTCAAAATCTCGGTGGATTCAACCTCTTCCACGGAGTCGGTAACACTCGATAAACAACCGGATGGGTCAAAATCTGGCCATTCAATTCAACCTCTTGATACAGGTTAACCTTATGGGTAACTCTTTGACAAACAACCGGATAGGTTAAAATCCTTGGGATTCAATTGACCTCTTCCATGGAGTTGCGTCATGGGTAACACTTTCGACAAACAACCGGATAGGTCAAAATTCTCTTGATTCAGATTGATCTCTTCCAGGTTAGCGTCATGGGTAACACATAAGACCAACAACCTGGATGGGTCAAAATCATCCAGCGGATTCAATTCACTCTTCCACAAGTTAGCGTCAATGGGTAACACTCGATAAACAACGGAAGGGTCAAAATCTCGGATTCAATTCAACCTCTTCCATACAGTTAACGCCATCGAAGTCACACTCGACAAACAACCTCGAGAGGTCAAAACCCCGTCGGCCACCACCATCGCGGTCACCACGCCACTACCGTCACCGATCCGCCCGCGGTAATTTTTTTACCATCGTCGCATGTCATCCCGCCGACTACCGGCGCCCTCCACTCGACTAGTCGCCCGGTTCATTTCTGACCACCCGTCGGCCGCCAACCACCATCGCCGGTCACCGCCGCCGACCATCGCCGGCAATCTCCGTTGGTCACCACCATCGTCGCCGGTCATCCCCGCCGACTACCAACGCCAGTCACCACCGTCGATTACCGTCGCTAGTTGTCCCTGCCGACCACCCGTGCGCCAATACCGTCGGTTTGGTCACGCCCGTAGACCATCAGCGGCAATCTCGGTCACCACCATTGCCGGTCATCCCTAACTACCGGCCCGGTCACCCGTCTGGTTGCGTTTGCCCGACCACCCGTCGGTGCCAACCGCGTCATCGCACCCGACCATCACCACCGCTCTCAGGTCGGTCACCACCATCGTCGCCGGTCATCTCTGCCGACTGCGCTTGTCGCCACCGGTCGACCTGCTGTCGCCCGGTTGCCACCACCCGTCGGCTCGACCGTCATGCGTCACCTCCGGACCAACACCGCCATCTCCGCCGGTCACCACGTCGCCGGTCATCCCGCACTCGCGGCCGGCCCCGCTTGTCATCCGCCGTCTCCGGTTATCGCTCGCCGATCATCACCTCAAACCCGGTCGGTCGACAAAGGCGGTTCGCTCTTCGAGAAAATTGAGCCTCATATGAACTATGGGCCTTGATCGCTCTCAAACCCGGTCGGTCCGACAAGGCGGTCGCGCTCTTTCGAGGAAAAAAAGCAGATCGCCCAGTATGAACTACGGGCCTTGATCGCCTCCAAATCTAGTCGGTCTGACAAGGGCAGTTAACGCCTCTTTCGAGAGAAAATTGGAGCCTCGCCGTATGAACTATGGGCCTTGATCGCCCCCAAACGACCTTCTCTCAAGAAGAAGAGAAGGTGCCTTCTCCCTTGGCCCTAAGGGGATTTTTATAGATCCCTTATAGGGGCAAAAAGGTCAAAAATCACTAAAAATCGCCCAAATACATAAAACCACTCAAACGGCTAAAATGGACGTTTTCTGAGGCATCGACTGCATGGGCCCGCGACGAAGGCTGCACTGCTACAGGGTTCGCCTGCTTCCTACTTTGGCCGGCTCATCCTCATTACACCTGGCTTCGAGACTCCACCGCTCAAGACGCTCATTCCACGACACTGCCATGGCTACCGCATCACGCTTAACTCCTGCGCAAATTTATCACTGACCAGGTTCTCGGCTACCACCCACCAACCTCGGTCTCTGTTCGGACCCGCGCCACCCCAGACGCCGCTTCCTCATTGCCGCTCGCTCCAACCAATCAGACCACCATCGCTGCAGGTAGCTGAGCTCTGGCGTTCATGACACTACCATCGCAGCCGCCTCATGAGCACTCGGAGTCCGCTCAGACCGGATGGGCTCAGAACCTCAAAATCTCACACCCGCACATACCTACACACATTCACGGCCCTACATCTGCTTCCGTAGTCATAATCTTGTGCTCCCATGAAGATCTATTCTCTCAAAATGTATGGTTAATGGACCCTCAAATTTCATTGAAGAATTTGCTATTTTCAAATATTTGACATATATATTTTTGGATGATTGAGATAATGTCATCCAAAAATAGGCAACTGATATGACACTTAAAATACAATAAGCAAATCTTGATGTTAAAAGAAAGGCGATCCAAGTTGAAACTCTCGAGATCAAGCACTTAAAATATCTTTGAAATCTCTGGGATGTCAGTTAAATCCATAAATAACTCTCAAATATAGATTGTTTATAGTCAAATCGAGCGCCTCGAGCCTAAGATCTCATAATTTGACTTCATTTGAGCATTTAAATATACAAATACATCATATGATCAAGGGAATCATCATGAGCCGTCTGATGGAGAGGAGTGGTTCGATTTTGCATGTATTTAGAGACTCCAATCTATAAATAGTCTCATTTCATAGGGGAGGCCAAAGCTCTAAAGCTTGAAGATCCTTCAAGCACAATCGTGCCACCACTTGACGGTCGTCAACCACCGCCACCGGCCGCCCCCGTCAGCCACCGCCGCTGATCCTTGCCGTTGTCAATCTCTGTCGGTCTCCATCATGATGACTTCATCGCCGTTGTTCCACGCTCACCATCATCTACTACCACTAACAACTGTTACAACCTGAACGTGACTACATAGTTATTGTTCCTTTCTCATATACAATTCTGTAATCCCATTATCGGGAAGATTTTGTACTCTGAAATAGATACATAGTGGATGATTTTTACTGGGCTAGGCCCCGTGGTTTTTCCCTCTTTTTGATTTTTCACGTTAAAATTCTGGAACTTTCTTGTTCACTCTTTAAATACCTGTGTGTGTGCTGGACTCCATGATAAAGTTAAGCCGTAAACTTTCACTATACCGCAACTGTTTTTCTAGCAAGCAATAAATATGAATTATTTGAATCTTTTTAATTTTACCATCATGTCATATATTTATCTGCTCGTATATTGCGGATTTTAAAATATATAAAAAAAGACTTGAAACGATGAACGGACAAATTAATGCTTGTATAAATTGAGATTATCAGTTTGTTGAGTCTATCCAATAAACACTAATTAGCTTAAAAGAGTGTAGTTGTTCCTCTCAACACCTGCCATGAGCTCACCTCGCACCCCACATGCGCTCATCCTCCCTTACCCCGCACAGGGCCACATAATTCCCCTCATGGAGCTCTCTTACCGTCTCATAGAACGTGGCTTTCGCATAACTTTCATCAACACACAGTTCAATCACCAACGCATTTTCGCTGCGAAGGCGGTTGGCGAGGCTAAGTTCATCGACGGAATTCATTTTGTGGCGATCCCCGACGGCTTGGAACCTGAAGAAGATCGCCACAACTTCGGGAGGCTGACGGAATCATTGATGGCGGTGATGCCAAGTTTCTTGGAAGAACTGATGAGAAGTAATGATACCGAGTTCACCTGCTTTATTGCTAATTTCTGCATGGCTTCGAACGGCCGCCTTCTGGCCAGCCGCAGCTGGAGTCCTTGCCGCCGTGTTTAGCATCCCGGAGCTTCTTATAGATGGACTCATCGACGAAGATGGTGAGCTCTTTAAAGAATTTCATAAAAAAATTATCAGGTGAAAAAAACTTCAGATTTGCTGGTAAGAGATATGGAAGAAGAAAGGGGTGTTTTATAAATAAATACATAAATAGTTAGTTAGAGGTATGAATATATATTTAAACACTGAGAATATTCATGTTATTTGACTAATTTCCCATTAATATAACAAATATGTTTTAATACATTTATAATTAATGCTAGTGTAATGATCATGTGATGACGATCATGATAACAAATATTTTGTTAAATATTAAAGTTTAACTTAGATGAATTATAATTTTTTTTAAGGTAATGTTTAATTGCAAATTAGGTGAATAACTTGCATTATCATTGCATTTAATAGATCAACTGAAAATCATTAATTTATACATACAAATTAACTAAAAGTCTACTTGTGATCACTTATATTTTTTATTTTTAAAATTATTATTATTATTTTTTAGATATTTTGATTTTGAAATAAATTATTTTGACATATTGAAGTATATTTTTATTTTTATTAAATATTAAATAAATTAATTTATACTATAATGAATATGATCGATAAGAGAGCAGTAGGGGTTGATGAGGTATTAACAATACTAGTGCATTGATGTCTAATGATCAATAATGGATAGAGTTAGTAGGCAATAGTAGGCGAAGGATGACATTGGATGATAATCGAGATTGACAATCAATGATAGTAATTGTTATTTTTTAATTACTCAAAATATTTTAAAATTATGTTTAATATATATGAAAATTATACTAAATAAATATATTTAAAAAAAAAGTCAAAATGATGCAAAACAGGGCCTGAAGTTTTGTTAGTTGACAAATTTAATAATCAATTATCAAATTTAATATGCATTTTTATAATGGATACATGACCTAATATTCAAGCAATTCATTTATGCATAATCCATCTTAGTTCAATGATTGAGAGTTTAGGATTTCAATTAACTGGCCTAAGTTTGTACTAATATTTTGTGTGAATTTGAGATTAAATTTGCTCAAATATCACAAAAAATAATTTATTTATTAATTACTTTTTTACTACAAAATAGTTATTAAAAGCATAATTAGTGTTATCATATTTTATAATTTTTTAAAATAGTTGATTAATATATATTACCTTATTTATTATTCATAATTAATTATAATTAACGTAATTATTTTTTAATAACTTTAAACTATAGAAAGGTATGATGGGATATTTTTTTTTGAAAAATAAACAAGAAGAAATTATGTATCTCACTCTCTATTGCATTTTGTTGTTTTAATCTTTTGATAAAAGTTCTGATTCATTGTAGTTGCTATGTGCAAGACAAAAGAGAACAAATGAGTGTCACTTTAGCCTATATATAAGATAATGAAATTTTGTCAAGCAATGCATATTGAATTTTAATGCAGTTTGTGTTATTATTATTATTATTATTATTATTATTATTATTATTATTATTATTATTATTATTATTACTATTATTAATATTAGTATTATTTTATAAATATCTCATATTTTGGATATCTTGATCTAATTCATAAATGAATATCTAGAGTTCTTCATAAAATTTATATATTTTTATATGTGCCAACATTTCCTTCATTCAATCATCCAATTTTCCTTTTCTAATTACATTGTCTCTATATACTTGGTTCATGTCAGTTTACATTTATTTGAATTCATGAGTATAGTTTTTAATTAATAATTTAGGAGCTCCAATGAAGAAGGAAGTTATTCAGTTGAACCCAGAGATGATTCCCATGGACACAACCATCCTCCCCTGGCATTGTTTTAATGATGCTTATACGAAGAAAATAATCTTCAATTCCTTTATCATTAATAATCAAGCAACTCTTAATGCTGAGATGATAATCTGCAATAGCTTTGAGAAGCTTGAAAAAGTAGTCTTCAACAAATTACCACACATTTTACCCGTAGGGCCACTTCTTGCCAACTTTGAATCAAGAGGAGATTCTAATTTATGTTATTTCCGGCGATGATAAGCAATGCATTGCATGGCTTGACAAGCAACCTACAAATTCGTTATTTATGTGTCTTTTGGCGCATCACTATCTTTAATTGTAGGCAATTTCAAGAGTTAGCACTTGGTCTAGAGCTCACTCCACCATTCTTATGGTAAGGCCACCTTGTTAATAAATCTATTAATTGCACCTATCCCTTAGGCTTTGAAGAAAGAGTTGCATATCGAGGGAGAATTGTTTGTTGGACTCCTCAATATAGGGTTCTAAAGCATCATGCAATTGCTTGTTTCATATCACATTGTGGTTGGAACTCAACCATTGAAGGAGTGAGAAATGGAGTGTCTTTTCTTTGCTGGCCTTATTTTGGTGATCAGTTATTTAACCAAAGATATATAACTAATGTTTCAGATAGGTTTGAGTTTGGTTCCAGATGAGAATGGGATAGTTTCCAAGGAGGAGGTTGCATTAAAAGTGGAGAAGTTGATGGAGGATGAAAGATATTCTAGCAAGATCTCATGATTTGAAGAAGTTTGCTCACAACAGTGTCATTGAAGAAGGGTCATCCTTTATGAATCTCAACAAATTTGTTGATTTTATAAGGTACATTTAAGTCTAGTCAGTTTAAGACTTGTGTAATGGATAGCATGAAGAAAATTAAGAGAGACAAAAAGATGTGGGGTTTGTTGTGTGAAGTACTTTTGTGATGAATAATACTATTTTGTTTGAAATTTTTTATTTGACTTGCCATATATTATGAAGGTATCATTCTTAATAATTAAATTGCTAATTTTATAATAATATTATATGTCACATCATTTGGGTAATTTTCAGAAAAAAATTTCTATAAAATATTATTATTTTATTTTTTTTTGCGATTCATTAATTGGTGGTGTTATGCAATTTTACTTTGTGAGAGAGAGAGAGAGAGAGAGAGAGAGAGAGAGAGAGAGTTGCAGAATTTGTTGGTACGAGATATTTCTATGATGGATAATATTATTTAGTTTTAAACTTTTATTTTGTTTGCCAAATACTCTGAAAATATCACCCTTAGCGGTTAAGTGAATAGTTTCATAATATATTATATTTTACATCATTTGAATAATTTCTTTAGACAATTTTGTTATAAAATATTATTCTCTTGTGATCGTCCTTTTTGTGTGTCTTGATGTATAATTATGTGCGTTGTCATCAATATCTACTTTTATATTTAAATTTTTTTTGTTTGTTAAATGGTTGTTCAGCTTCTCCTCTAGATATCGCTGACCATCAAGCCCCTACTTTCTTAAGAAATTATAAATTTTTCTCTACGAGACATCAACCATTATTTTATTCACATATTGTAAAATATGAAGGTCTAATATAAATCAAAATACTAGTAGAGAAGAAAATTATAAGAGGGAGAGGGGGGTGGTGGCATTGATCCCCTTATTTTAAGTCAAAGGATTTATATCCCCCTTCCCCTCAAAAAAAGTTGATAAAGTATGCAAAGAAAAATATATCAATTACTTGATTTCATGGAATTAATTATTTTCTATAATTTTATAATTTTCTCTCTTGATTTTAAAATTTTTAACTTCAATGAAATTAGAATTTTTATTTTTATTTCATATGTGTTCATAATATTGAAACACAACACATAATTTCACAAATAAAATTATAATATATTAAAATGTTTACATTTTAACTAGGTAATTTAATGTAAGGTCTCCATCATCTTCTTGCTCTGACTCTTTGCTGCTAGGTAAGAAGCTTTTTGTATTGCACCTATCTATGTCTAAGCTTAAGCTTACGATCTCCTTGGTTATGAATTAGTCTAATAATAGGTCAACAATTATTATTAAATTATGTATTATGATGCCACTAATTATGTTATTTTTAATTATTCAGTTGTAATAAAATATTTAACAAGTTATTGGCATAGTGTTTGAATACTTAGTCATGTGTACATTATAAAAAGTCATGGTAAATCTCTTAATTGATTATTAATATTCTTCTCTCCTAACAAAACACTAGGCTCTATTTTTAATCATTTTGACTTCTATTTTTTTACTTATTTTAAAAAATATGTTGAGCTTTTAAAAATAGCTATCATCATTTTTGACTGCCACCGCATCACCGATTAACATCTTTGGTCACTATTGATAGTTGACCCCTATTGTCATTGTCACTATCATTAGCTCATGATTTCTTATCATCATCTTCATGTAAATCAATTTAATATTCGATAAAATTAAAAAAAAATTATATATGTAATATACAAGACATATTTTTCAGATAAAATATAAATAAGTTATATTAAAAATTAAAATAAAATTAATATCTATAAACGAATTATTTACTACCACCGATAACCTTGACGATAAAAAAAAGTATCTATGAATTATTTTGCAATAGATATTTTAAATGAACTGATAATACAAGCTATATTGGGAACAACATTTATCTCATAATACCTTAACTGAAAACATATTTTTTAAATTTCATAAATAGCACCCATGTATTTATAGCAATATTTTTTATTAATTCAATATTAAATAAAATAATTTAAATTAACCTTTTTTTGTATTCGATTGACATGCTTTCGTGAAACATTTTTTTTTTTAATTTTGCAAGAAATGATTGTGTAGAAATAATCTGTAATGATTACCTAGAAGAGGTATCATAAACAACTACGTGACATTTATTAATTTTAATGAAAAATTGGCACACTCTACTTTATATGAGTAGAACTCATTAGCTAGAGGAGAACTCATCATTATATATCTTCTTAATTTGATTTATTGTATGCTTTATCTCTAACTTTTTAATGTAAAACAAGTAGTATTTTAAATAGATAATTTTTCTTAGTATCCATTTTAATGAGTATGCATGACATAATAGAGAGAAGATGCGAATATAAAAGTAGATATTGTGAATTTAATATACATCATTATTTGAGATACATATAAGAAGATGATCTTCAAAGAATAACTAAGTTTTATTAAAAAAATATATCATAAGAATTATCTCAAAAATGCGGCATATACTATATTATGAAATTATCCACTTGATCATTTAAGAAAATAATTTATAATATATTGCAAAGAAAAAGAGAGAGGAAATAATAGTATTATTCATCATAATTGTACACCCAACCAATACATCACCCCATCTCTCTCTCTCTCTCTCTCTCTCTCCAAGTTTTTCATAAATTTATTAGACACTATTCATCAATCTCTTAGATTTAAATTTCTTTTATAAAATCTACAAATTTTTTGAGGTTTTCAAAGGATGGCCCTCCTTTAAGAAAACTTCTTCAAAGTTTGAGATCTTGCAAAAATATATGTATCATTGAACAATTTCTCCACTTGTGATCTAACTTCATATGTGGAAATTAGCCCACTCTTATAAAGAATGAAACCCAATCCTATCTTCCAAATTTTAGTTATGTAAATTTGGTTAAAATTTGGTCAACAAAAGAAGGCCAACAAAGGAATTACACTCCACGTATGCTCCTTTATTGTTGAGTTCCAACCACAATGTGATATGAAACAAACAATAACTGGATGCTTCAAAACACTATGTTGGGGAGCCCAATCAACCCATCTTCCTCAATTTTGAAACTCTTTCTTTGAATCATAAATGATATGTACAATTAATGGATCGATTTACCACCCATAAGAATGGCTAGATGAGCTCAAGGCCAAATGTTAGCTCTATAATTTCCTATTATAATCACTGCAATTTTCTAAAATCCACATAGATAATAGAATTGTAGACTGCTTATTGAGCCATGCCATGCATTGCTTAACCTCGGTCCAAAACTAAGGTAAATTAGAATCTCCTCTTGATTTAATGTTGTTGATATGTAGCCCTATAGGTAAAATATTTGGTATATTGTTAAAGACTAGCTTTTCAAGCACCTAAAAGTTATTGTAAATTATCATCTCAATATTAAAAGCTGCTTATATATTAGTAATGATGTAATCGAACATTATTTTTTGTGTATTAGTATGACTTATAAATTCCAAGGGAGGTTGATTATGTCCAAGGTAGGCATCCTCAAGCTCAATTGGATGATCTCATTCTTCATTGGTAGTCCTAAATTATTAGTAACAAAATTAGCTTCATAATTTCAATTCCATTAAAATAGACATGAGCCAAATATCTAATGTTATTTAATTAGAAAAAAGAAATTGTAGATTATATCAATTGAAGAAAAAGTTTGAACATATATATATATATATATATATATATATATATATATATATATATAAAATAAGAGTACTCAATTTTACCATAGATATTGAGTTATATCATTATTATATGACTATGTCATCAAGTGTATGGTTAAATAATATTGTATCTTGCCTATTCTATATCTAAAGGTGTTAGTACTCATGCTAAACTGTAAGGGCCTTACCATCTTCATTGAGGACTCCATCTTGAATAAGCTTGGAGATCTTAAACGTGGTAGCAAGGACTCCAACTACAACAGGCCACAAGCAGTTGTTCGAAGCCCAACATTCTTGGCAATGTTGAAAACCCAAGCCATGTTGATATCTACTATAAAGCATGTGAACTTGATAACATTATTCTTTATCAATTTTTCTAAAAAACTTGGCATCATTATTATCATTGATTTAGTCATCGTGCTGAAATCATTGGGATCCTCTTATGGCTCAAATCCATGATAGTCATAAAATGAATTTCATCAAATTCCAACCAATAAACTTAGCTTGATATGACATAATCACATAAAAAATATGCTTATGGTTGAACTCTATTAATAAATGTTATGCAAAATTCATGATCCTTGAGGCAATAAAAGAGCTCCATGGAAGGAATGATATGGCCTTGTGCAAGGTAAGAGAGTATTAGTGCATGAGATATATGAGGGGAACTAATGGTTGATGCTAAAGAGCAGCTAGATTCTTGATGTTTATTGAAATTTATCACAAGCTTGTAAATCTTAATATATAGTGAGCATTAATGTGGCATCTCATTTCTTAATGCCATATTTTTTATAAAGTTTAATGTATGCATTATTAAGGTTATAAAAGAATTTAGGTAAATTACCAAAAAAATAAAAGTGGACAAACTAGCATTATACATGTGTTTTAAAAGGAATTAGATAAATCTCCAAAAATAAGGGAATTAGATATACTATCAATAAATTTTTCCTACGAATGAGATTTTTTTTTTTTTTTGAAATCAATGAGAGCATTTATGTTCATGTTCGATACAACTTGGAAATTTTTCTCAAAAAGAGCTCCACCTCAATGAAAGGATTAGCTATACGAGCCTCATTTATCTTATTAAAATTTAATATGAATCAAAATTTTTATTGGTAGATTACATGACAACTTGGATTGTTTATAACAATCGTGCAATGTGATTAATTTAATACGAAGGCAATGCTGTTAGTTATTGATCAACTTCTTCAATCTACTAGATTAAAATGTCAAACTTTATTAGGTTTTGTCTTGATCTCAATTGCTTGTAATTTATTCAAAATGTCATTTCAAAAGTTATTAGATTTTGTTTAATTATTCTATTATTTTTTAAAATTATTAATAATAATTATATATATTGTTACAAATTTTATTTCTTTTAAGATAATTCTATAGTTATCTTTAGAGATAGTTACATATACACAGTAAATAGATCCTTATTTTGTATTATGCATGATGCATCTTAAATTGATCCATTATGACATTGCAGGATTCTCATCACATTTGATTGCTATTAGTTGGAATAGTTTACTAATAGATATAAAGACCATAAACATATATTTATTGCTTTAATTCATGGAGTGAGTTTTTTTCTATTTTATGAGGTAGCACATTTTGCTCTTATGTGAAATATTCATAAGACAAATATAATTATACTTTTCTTTCTACTTAGGTGTATATTTCTTTGCCCATATGACCTAGAGTAGACAAGATGAGGTTAATTTTTCTTAAATTTTGAGAAATTTGGAGTGCATTTTAGCCCTAAATTTTTTCAAAAGTTCTTTATTCATCATTTTGATAATATCAATCAATTATAATTTTAATATTACAAATTTAATGAAGTTTATTAAAGTAAAAGCTATGCTTATTGAGAATTAGTTGAATAAACTTAGGTGGATTACAACTTATGGAGTTAGAACCCTTAACATTTCAATTATAAAATATGTTATTCACATTGTATAAATAGCACCCAAATACTTAAAATAGTGTTTTAAATGAAATTAGTTCTATGTAAAATAATTAAAATTAATTTTTTTGTAGATTTAAGTGACGTTATCATAGAACTTCTTTGATAGAAAAGGTTATGTTGATGCAACCATTATTTAAAAGAGAATCATAAAATATTAGCTAACATTTATTAATTTTAATGCCAAATTGATTATTTTTGTTTATAAGAGCTAATCTCATCATTGAGTTTAATAATAATAAGGAGAGTTAATTTTTCATATCTGCCCTTTGATGTATTAAATGATTTATCTTTACCTCTTTGTATATAATGCAAATGCATTTTAAATAGAGAGATTTTTATCCTCCATGGAATTAAAATAAGATAAAATAATATTGTTCATAACATATAAGAACCTAACAAAAACACATCACCTCATAATTCTCTCTCTAATAATATATTAAATATCTCTTCAACATTTCTCCAAATAAATAATTTGGCACTAGTCATCAACCTCTCTCTCTCTCTCTCTCTCTCTCTCTCTCTTTATATATATATATATATATATATCTCCAAGTTTTCTCCAAACAATCAATTAGACACAAGTCTTCAACCTCTTGGGCTTAAATTTCTACAATATCTACAAATTTATTGAGATTATTAAGGGATGCCCACCATCCTTTTATGATACTACTTTGAACAAACTTATTGGAGGTGGGCATTCTTTCTTTTGGTGAGATTGAAAGAATTTTGGAAGTGAGGAAAGAAGATATATTGGATAACTAGCGCCCCCACCAAAGATTGCTAAGGTTTGGCCACCAAGCGCTCAAACCACTAGAATAACTCAAATAATTTGTAATTGCCAAAAGATCTCCTTCATTCAAGTAAGGGGGGATATTTATAGCTATTATAAGCATCTTTCAAAAGAAAAGAATTCAGAACATGGAGGGAAAGGTGGTTGGCCACATTAATGTGAAGCATTAAATTGCCTTATTATTTTATGTTATCCACCTATTTCACATGCTATCATTTTATATAGATTTAACCACCTCACATGTCATGCTTCAAATTTTTAAATGCAAAATTTTAAACATGGAGTTTCTAGAAGAAAATTAAAAATTACATAACTAAAAAAAGATAAAATCATAAAATGGGCCTAAGCATACTAATGGGCTAAGCCTTCTTCTTTTTTGAATTTTCTTGGGCTTTAGCTTGAGATCTTATAAATAGACATTAAGTTCTAATTTTTTGATCCTCATGATGTTCTACATCAACTCCCCTGGGCCCAATTAAACTCTGCTCCGCAGAGTTAAAATCTAATAAGTCTTCTACTAATTGTGGGGCTAAAGTCTTGAAATCAGTATGGGTCAACCATGTGTCTTCACCGGTACCTTATTCTTCCAACGAACAAGAAAATAATGTTCAAAAGTTGGATTAATGGGTGCTTCATCGGTGATAAAATAGTCAAGTTCAAAGAAAGAGAGCTTCTGCAAGTACGGTGCTATATCTCCTGCTAAAGAGTTAGACTGAACAAGTCGAGGTCTGCTAATTCCTTCATATGATAGTTTGAATATTAATAACTGGATAAATGAGCATATCAACAGGAAAAGCAAGGTGATAAGCATTAGTTTCAATTTTCTTAAGAATTTTAAATGGACCATAAGCTCGTGCATGTAATTTCTTATATTTAGTTATTTGATAATGCTCAGGCTGAATGTGAATCAATACATAATCACATTCTTTAAATTCTTTCATTGAATGATTATGATTTACCTTAGAAGCATAGTTTTCATTACTTATAGTAATTTTCTTTCTTATATCTTCATGGAAGCTTTGAAAATCTTTAGCAAATGAGAATGTTGCATCAGAAAATACATGAGATGGTAGGTTTGCTACATCTATTGGTAATCATGGGTTTTGATCATAGAGTATCTCAAATGGTAATTTTTTTGTAGTTCTAGAAATAATACTATTATAGGAAAATTCTAAGTTTGGTAAATATAAATCCCAATTTTCTAAACTTTTACCTACTAAGCATCTAAGAAAATTTTCTAAGGTACGATTAACTACTCCAGTTTGTCCATGAGTCTATGGGTGAAAGATAGAAGAAAATTTTAATTTAATACCTCATAATTTCCATAATACTTTTCAAAAATATGAGACAAACTTAACATCTCTGTCAAAAATAATGGTTAAAGGAAGACCATGGAGTCATACTATTTCCTTCAAAATAATTTGGCTATATAAGAAGCATCATTTATTTTTGAACAAAGTAAAAAATGAGTCATTTTTGAGAACCTATCCAATACAACAAAAATGCTATCATGCCCTCGAACTATCCTAGGTAACCCTAGAATAAAATCCAATGATAGGTCTTTCCAAGGCCTATAAGGAATAGGTAAGTCAATGTTGCCCAAACCTTTGTTTGATAGTTTTAGCCTATTTATAAATTAAATATTGAGCTACTAATTTTGAATATCTTATTTTAATGAAGGCCAATAAAATCTTTTTTCTAATAAACATATGATTTTATCATTTCTAAAATGACCAGCTACACCTCCAGCATGTAGCTCGATGATAAGAAATTCTCTAAGAGAAGATCAAGGAATACATAGTTATTTTTCTTTATATAAATATCCATTTATTATTAAGAATGTTCCTTGTAAAGTTATTAGTTTATCTAGGTGTTCAAGATAAATTAGGTGAAAGTCAGGGCACATAATATAATCATCTTTAATTCTATCAAATCTTAGGATTCTCAATTCTAAAGAGAAAATCATTAAGTTTACCCTGGATAAAGCATCAACAGGTTTAATCTCAATTCCAGGCTTATGCTTTAGAACAAAAGAGTAGTCTTGTAAAAATTCAACCCATTTTACATGCCTATGACTTAATTTTCGTTGAGTATTAATAAATTTTAAGGTATGAGAATTAGGATCAAGTATAAATTCTTTATGTAAGAGATAGTGTCGCCAATGCCTTAAGGATTAAATTACAACATAAAACTCCCTATCATAAGTGGAATATTGTTGTTTGGCTTCATTTAACATTTCACTAACGAATGCCATAGGATGATTCTCTTGACTTAAAATTTCACCTATCCCAATTCCTGAAGTATCGCATGTCACTTCAAAGGCTTTAAAAAGTTTAGGAAGCCTAAGGATTGGTGCATAAGTGATAAGAACTTTAATTTGCTCTAAGGTCTTTTATGTATTAGGAGTCTAAAAAAGTGGCTAATCCATGAAAGCTTCTAATTTCAAAGAAAACTTTTAGGTGATGACCAATCTAAGATTTCTTTTACTTTAGAATGATCATGTTTAAGTCCGAGTAGATATAATAAAGCCTAAAAAGATTACCTCAGCTTGCAAAAAGAAACACTTTTTTAAATTAATGTATAATTTCTCTTTTCTAAGTATTTCAAAGACTTTTTGTAGGTGTTGTAGATACTCATTTTCACTTAGACTAAAAATCAAAATATCATCAAAATACACCACCAAAAATTTACTTATATATGGCATAAGAATAGTATTCATTAATCTCATAAATATGCTAGGAGCATTTGAAAGTCCAAAGGGCATGACAAGTCATTCATAAAGTCCATCAGGGGTCTTAAAAGCCATCTTCCACTCATCTCCTAAACTAATATGAACTTGATGATATATACTTTTTAGATCAATCTTTGAAAAAAAAATTTGCTCCTGAGATTAAATCTAACATATCATCTAATCGAGGAATAGAAAACCTATACTTGATAGTAATTTTATTTATTGCTCGACTATCAACATACATTCTCCATGCTCCATCTTTCTTTGGAGTTAATAAAGGTGGGACTACACAAGGGCTAAGACTCTTTTTGAATAAAACCCTTTTTTAATAATTCCTCAACTTGTCTTTTAATATCAACATGCTAGGTAGGATTCTTCCTATAATGTGGAAGATTTGAAAGTCGAGAACCGTGTAAGAACTCAATAGCATGTTGAATGTCTCTTAGAGGAGGTAGCTCATTAGGAAGCTCATTAATTGCAATATCTTTAAAATTAGAAAGAAGGGAAGAGACCATAGCAGGTGTGTGAGCCTCATTAGAGTATAGTATGACTTCTTTTACATGTAATATGTGAAGAAGAAATGGATTAGAAAATTATTTTCATAAAGCTCCAAAACCTATTATTTCTATCTTTGGGGTCAAAGAAGGAAGAATAGATGCTTTAAAGTAAGAAGCAAAAATGATAGTATTAACCCTAATAGCAAGATTTTTTATGATAATTAATTAAAGTTTGGCATTTTTTCTCGATAGAGGCTTAGGTTGTAAGTTAGAAGTTGTTTTGTGTGGTGTTATAGAAGGTGTTTTTTTTCTACTATCTTTATTGGTAGGAGTTTAATAGTCTTATTATTATGTTTAAAAATATAAGTATTTTTCCTACCATAATGAATAATATTCATATCATACAACCAAGGTCGTCCTAAGATAATATGAGCAATGTTCATAGGGAGAACATCACACCAAATTTGATCCTCATAGCTTCCTATTTTAATTGAAACTAAACATCGATTGGTGATGGGAAGAGATGTATGGTTTACCCAGCCAACATGAAATGGTTTAGGATAAGGTTCAAATTTTAGGTTAGCTCGAGTTAAGTCAAAAGTTGTTTTGTGTGGTGCTATGGAGGGTGTTTTTTTTCTACTGGCTTTATTGGTAGGAGTTTAATAGTCTTATTATTATGTTTAAAAATATAAGTATTTTTCCTACCATAATGAGTAATATTCATATCATACATCCAAGGTCGTCCTAAGAGAATATGAGCAATGTTCATAGGGAGAACATCACACCAAATTTGATTATCATAGCTTCCTATTCTAATTGAAACTAAACATCGATTGGTGATGGGAAGAGATGTATGGTTTACCTAGCTAACATGAAATTGTTTAGGATGAGGTTTAGATTTTAGGTTAGCTTGAGTTAAGGTGTGTGTTGAAATGACAATCGTAGCACTTTCTCTATTTATAACTAACCTACATCTCTTTTCATTACATAAAATATACATGCTAAAAATATTCTTTCTCCTCCAATCTTCTGCCTCATTTTTAATTACAAAAAGACATCTCATCACATTAACCTAAGGGTCATCAATTAATTCTATTTCTTCATCAGATAATGGGGTGTCATCATAAACTTTTTCTTGATTATCATCTATTGGGTTTTCAACTTCTTCTAAAAATAAGATTTGAGCTTTACATTGATTTTGCATATGACCCTTTTTATGACATTTAAAACATAGTACTTCCCAGTGTTTTTAGCGCTCCCTTCAATTGAAGTATTAGGAAAAGGGGTCAGGCCATTTAGATGGGTGGGTCTAACAATAGATCTATGGGATGAAATGAAAGGTACTTGACTTTTAGTTTTATAGATGGAAACATATTTCTTTTATTGTTCAACCAATAATGCATAATGAAATGCTTCCTTTATAGATTGTCGGTCAAATAATTCAACTTCATTTGTAATGTTAGTTTTAAGTCCAATAACAAATTTATTAGCTAATTGCCAATCATTATCAGCACAATCAGTTCTAGAAACTAGATCTTTAAAAGTATTCAAGTATTCAGTTATAAGATAATTACTTTGTCTCAAAGTTAATAACTGACTATGTAGCTTCTTCTCATGATGCCTAGGATAATACTTTGCTCTTAACATTTCTTTCATTTCTATCCAAGTGAGGTTTGTCCTTCTTAATCTTTGTTCTTTAACTAAAGTATTTGTCCAATAAATTTTAGCATGCCTTATTAATTTCATTTTAGCAAAAGTAATCCTTTTGTAATCATCCATTTTATACTAATCAAAGAAGTCATCCATTTGAACTAACCAATCAATAAATTTATTTGGGTCATGTATACCATCATAAGTTGGGGCTTCTACTTTAACTCTTTGAGATGGATCATTAGAGTCTTCTATAATCTTAAAATAAATTCTCCCTTCCACCATTCCAAGCAATTGGTGGTCTTCTAAGTGGTTGGTTTTCTATGGTTTGGATATGAATCTTCTTCGTTTATCCCTATCAGCATAGTTTGAGCAGGTATTGGAGGAGGAGTTGGTACTCTATTATTTTATAGATGAGCTATAAAAGTTTGCATTTGTTGTTTATGTTCTTGCATTTGATTTTTTACTTTCTTCTAATATTTGTTGGGTTTTTAATTCATTATCATGGATCCTAAGATCTAAGGCATCAACTAATCTAGTCAAATTTTCAACTTGATCATGAGAGATAGATTTTAGTGCCATGAGATTTTTTAAAGAAAGAAAAGATATATGAAAAGGAATCAAAGAAAAAATAAAATAAAATAAACAAATATAGTATAATTGTGCAATCAAAGTGAAAATTTAGGTTAAGAGACCTTCCAGGTGAGGAGGGGGTACAAGACCACTTAAATCCCAAGCTCTCCTTAGACAATTTAGGTCTTGTTGAAAAAGTTCTATTTAGCTTCCAAAATCACCAAATTTACACACTTATATTATTTTTCATGCATTTTTCTATTTTTTTTAATGAAATGACAAAAAATGCTTAAATTTATCAAGCCTCTTTTTTTAAGAAAGTAAGTTATCATAAGTTAATCAAAAAAACTTCTAAAATTAACCATAAATAATAACAAAGATAATAAAACAAGTAATTAGATTTTTATTTGCACTAATGGCTAGGTTTTTCTTAAGGCGAAGCACTACCTCACTAAGGTGCTCTCTTAAATTATTATTATTATTTTAAAGTAAGTTCACACAATTAAAAAATGACTTAAATATATAATGAAGCTTACTAATAAAAATTTTATGCTATCACCATAAACTTGCAAGCAATATATATAAATTTCCAAGCTACTAATATGTATTTAAAAAATCATATAAAAGAAAATTAATTAACTTCACAAGTCCAAGAAAAATTCACAAGTTTGAAAATAAGTCCACCTCTTATGATGCTCCCTTTGTTGAAGCAAACTTTTGATCAAATTTGCTCCTTCTAGGCTTCACTATGATACCAAACTTGATGGAGGTGGGTGTTCTTTCTTTTGGTGAGATTGAGAGAACTTTGGAAGTGAGGAAAGAAGATATGTTGGATAACTAGCGCTCCCACAAAGGATTGCCAAGGTTTGGCCACCAAGCTCTCAAACTATAAGAATAACTCAAATAATTTGTAATTGCCAAAAGATTTATTCTAGTAAGGGGGGATATTTATAACCATTACAAGCATATTTCAAAAGAAAGAATTCAAAATATCGAGGGAAAGGTGGGTGGTCACATTAATGTGAAGCATTAAATTGCTGTATTATTTTATGCCATCCACCTATTTCACATGCTATTATTTTATGTGGATTTAACCACCTCACATGTAATGCTTTGAATTTTTAAATGCAAAATTTTAAAAATAGAGTTTCTAGAAGAAAATTAAAAATTACATAAATAAAAAAAGATGAAATCATAAAATGGGCCTTAGCAGGCTAATGGGCTAAGTCTTCTTCTTTTTTGAATTTTCTTGGGATTTAGCTTGAGATCTTGTAAATAGACCTTAAGCTTTAATTTTTGGATCCTTACGATGTTCTACATCACTTATACAATGCTTGAGATTTTGCTAAGTGTGTGCATTTTTCAATAAAAAAATCAAACTAATCCAAATTGAATTTTATAATTCAATTTATTTTTACAATTTAGTTTTTGAATTTAGGTTCTAGATTTGATAAAATTTAGTTTTTTTTGTTTGATTCCCCCAATAAATGGCTAAATCATTTTTACTTTTGTATTATCTTAATCTAATTAAAGAGATAAAACAAAAATTAATTAATAAATTAATTTGTTTTCATTTTCTTAGAAATTTCACCTTATGATTGCAATTTCAATAATAAATTTACATATTGTTGGTTTCATTTATTAAAAATAATTTTTAATTTTGTATTAAATGATTTGATAAAGTGTTGCAACTACTTGATAATGAATTTCTATAGCAATTTACATCTTCAATTTTCAAATTTTCTTAAACTAAACTGAAAATTTGAAAAAACATTCAGATTGGATTAGAACTATTTGGTTTATATTATTGATTAAATGGATCAATTTTTGGGGATTTTTTATTAAAAATTGATTGGTTTAAGAAATTTCAAAAATTAATCCTTCCAAATCAATCAATTGCACACCCCTAGATTTTGCTAGAATATCTCTATCATGAGCAACTCCTCGATTGATTCAACCTCTTTTTAGAAATTAACCCACTTTTATTAAGAACCAAACTCAAGCATATCTTCCAAAGCTTAGTTATGTAGGATTGGTTAAGCAATTCATTTACAAAATAAAGTCAACTAAGGAAAGGCATTCCATTTTTCACTCTTTTTATGGTTGAATTCTAACCATAATGTGATATAAAATAAGAAATTAAAGGATTCTTCAAAATCTTATATTGAGGTGACAACCTAGTCAATCTTCCATAATTTGAAACTCTTTCTTTGAAGCCTAGAAAGCCGACCTTACCTTCCATAGGAATTGCTCACTAGTGAGCTCAAGGCTAAGTGCTTGGTCATAAAAATGTCTAGTATTGACGTCTATGATACTACCAAAAGCCTCATAAATTGTAGAGCTTGTAGGTTATCTATTGAGCCAAGCTTTGTGTTGCTTATCCCTAGTCCAAAATTGACATAAATTAAGTTATCATCTTGATTTAAACATATTAAGAAGTGGTCTTTTTATGTTAAATTTTTGGTATTTTGGAGAAGACTGACAATTCTCGCTTCTCAAAGCTATTGCTGATTATCATCTCAACATTAGTAGTTAGGTATTGTTTAAAAAATAGTAGAACAATATTTTCTATGTGTATCATTAATAAAATTGGGGACGTGATTGTGTCCATGGTGGTCCTTGGGCTTAGTTTGATGACTTCTTTCTTCATCAATAACCTTAAATTATTCATTATAAAATTATATTCATAAATTCAAATTAATGTAAATTGGTAGGAACCAAAATACTTAAAATAATTGAATTCGGGAAAAAATAGATTACTTTAAATGCAAGAAAAGTTTGCTCATATAAAATAAAATACTTACGGGCATTCCATTTTACACTAGATCTTGAGAGTTATTTCATTATTCTTAGTTTTTGTCATTAGATGTGCCAATATCTAATGGTGTTATCGTGCATTCTACAAACCATAAAAAGCTTACCATCCTCATTGATTACTCCATCTTGATTAAGTTTAGGGATGCTAAACATGGTGGCATATTGGCTGAACATATCTTATGCACTTTTTTTGATACAAATGAATGAAATATTTTACATAAACTGGCCTAACTTTTTCCAAAAAAAAAGGGTTTATTATATAACAGCTAAGATGCTTTATAAAATTTGTAAGGATTAATTTAGTTTTGGTGGCAATATTGATAGTTATTTATTAATTATAATCAGTATCTAATGAAACTATCAAACTTTATTTGGTTTGGCATCAATTGAATAAATGTTATTCACAATCTTGATTTTTTAGAGCTGTCATATTTTTGTTAAATTATTATTTCTTATCTTTAAAAAAACACAATAAAAAGTGAATTTTAACACACAAATTGACAAATAGACACTCAAATGAAACCCAAACTAGTCAAAATCCATCATTTACCATATTGATTAAAACCATTGATCCAAACCCATTCATATTCAATGCTTAAACATGACCAAGTCATTAATTGAGCCAAACCAAGCCTAAGTGGCCACTTGACCTAAGTTGACCCAAATTAGCCTAAAAAGCCAAAATGAGTTAAATCATGATTTAATCCAAATTGATTGCAACCAATGGGTCAAGTTCAATCCAAATCACTTGTTGAACTTGACTAAAGCCGTGATTGAGCCTAAGTTGACCAATTGGTCAACTTAATCTAACCTAACCAAAATGAACCTATTTGACCAAATAATCTCATGTCTCCCAAAAACTAAACCATGAAACCCTATTGGTCGACCAAGCACATCTCAAACTAGCCTTAGGACACTCCAAAGTTAGCTCAAAAGCCAACCAAGCTCATCCCAAGTTGACTACCCAACGGATGAAGCTTCTACCTTGGATTCCTACTCTAGATAGCAAAATCCACTTTGCACTCCCCATGGAAGCCCTCCTTTTACCAAATGAGGTATTCCTAGAGTTGACTAGCCCACTCTAAGCACCCTAGAAATTACCTTAGACTAAAGGGAACTCACCAAGCCAAGCTCACTCTCCCCCATCCATGGCCGAATCTGACGGGTGCAAGGAGATCCAAATCCCCTCCCACCTGCCCATATCAAGCCTTGAGACCCCTGACATGGCTTCAGACACTCATGGATTGCCACCTTGGATTGACAATGACCCCTCCGATGACTTGACGATGGCGAATTGATGGAATTCATGGGAATTACCCCGTCCGCCCACCACGCTCAATTGAGGGATATACTCCCTCAATTCAACTAGTTGTTGGATAGAATTCAATCCCATTTAGCTCAAGAGAGATTTTTGAAACTCCCCAAAGCTTCCAAAACTCCTCCTGAGCTCCCTCTTCCTCAGCCTTCCTCTATGTGTGAAGAATTGAAACAAGACACCTCTATTTCTATTCTAACTCCCTCCCCATGCAGGAAAACTTCAATTGTTTGTGCATACACCATCCTCGTACTCAACCGAAGCTGATCGATCACTTCCCAAGCCTATTAAGCACTAGAAATTGGAGTTTGATCTAAGCCGAGGCGTATGCATGCGTGGATTAGTCAACCAAGCTTCCTACACCAAATTGAGCTCAGATTCCTTCAATAGAGCCTCGCTTTAGCTAGGCGAAGCTACCTCTGACATTAGCTCTAGTGAGGTTATTTCTCAAAACTATAGCTTTAGCCCTCTATGTGTTTGTCTTTTGGGAAAGGAATCTACGTGTTGATGGATCCTAGGTGTTGGATTTGATTGCATGCTCTCTTAGATAGTGTCAGATCCGTTTGATCTAAATTTGAGCTCGGAGAGCTCGGATCAAATGGAGAAAGATGAATGATGCTCGTATCTCACCGCTCGTGAACGGGATAGATTCATTATTTTTCCCCTAAACTGCAGCCGTCCGATCTTTGATCGGACGGTCCACAGAGAAAGTGTATCAGCCACCGCTGAGTCAGCACGCGAATGTGATAACTTAAATAACCAATCCCATCGTGCCACGTGGAAAGTGCCCCACGTCAGCAACGATGTGGCCCGACAGGATTAAGAGTTTAATTAGAGTTATTTAATTAATTTTTAATACTGAAACTTCCTAAAACCATAATTAATTATAAAAAATCCAAAAAATTTAAACTTAGGCTCATTTGATAGTATTTCAAAGGAAAATCTAGGAAAATTATAATTAATTAATTTTGAATAGTGATTTTGGCTTTAATTAAGGTTTATAAAGAAATTAAATAGCTTAATTATACCTTAATTAAGCACTCAATTAATCTCAAATTTTCTATGGATATTTAGAGGAATGACCTCTGCCTCCCCTATTTTTCTGGGATTTTATTGATAGATTAATTAGGGAAATCATTTGAGCATGCCTTAATCACTCTCTTAATCCAATTAGTTGTAAATAATAGATGAACAGTAGCTTGATTAATCATTTGGACATAACTATCCTTATCAAACCATAAGATCACTTAGGGAATGTGAATGGGGACATTCTTCCTAATTCATTTCTTAAGTATTCTTTACCTTTAAAAATTAAATTAATTAATGGCTTAATAGGATGATTAGTTGATTAATTAAGTGATTAAAACTTCAAAATGAGGGAATCTAAACATAATTGAATGTTTAAATTAATTTGGGAGTAGGATTGAGGCCTTGCCCTTGATCCTTTCCCCTAAGTTAATTTTATCATTCAAATTAAGGCATAACCAAAACATTTAATCAATTCATTAAAAGCGATGAAATTAAAATTAAAATTAATTCACCCTCACTTAGCAACCTTTAATTGATCTCCATAGGTGTTTAATAAGGTGAGAGATAATGATGATGATTGGCTCACATGTGTGAGAAAATCATAAGAGTAAGTGAGATCCTTTAAGCCTAATTAATCACAAAACCAATTGCATTAGACTCTTTCATTTCTTAGCATTGTAAATTTACTTTTCATGTGATTGTATATCATATTAGCTCATAATTAGTTAATTAACTTAAGGTGATATAGGTAAGGGATAATTAATTCATTTAATTCATACATTAACCTAATCAAAATATAAAATCAACTTAAATATTCTTCATTAAACCAAACTAATTCACACATGGAGAAATGGGTTAGGATTAACAAACCCTTCTCGTATTTCTTAACTCAAATAAAATTCAAAGATAAAAATGTCCTTAAAGAATTTTGATTCATTTTAAATAACCTTATTTGATATGATTATCCTTAGGGATTAATTAGGGATGAATGAAATCATGTGTTTACATTCCTTTATTTCTATCCAATCATATTAAATATTATTTGCCACATGAAATCATGCATTTATTTATCTTTTAAATTAATTAAATAAAATATTTTCTTTTATGTCAAATCGCATGTGTTGGCTAAAATTAAGAATATGAATGACTATTATCACTATTAAAGCAAAAATTACTTTCAAAACCTATAAACCAATTGTTATAAATGAAGTAGCTAATTATAAATATTTATAGGCTTGCATGTGATGATAGTATAATATGTGCGTTATGAAGTCCTCTTTCCTTCTTTTAACATGGGTTCACATAGGATTTGCAAGTGTATAGTTCCTTTGAAAAGAACAAAACACTTGCCTAAATCTATTCCTATGCATCTCCATGTTAAGACTTAGGAAGGGTTTCATACTACACATGTAAATCATACAACCAAATCAAGCATAATTTCTTTCATGATTCCTTATCCATTTGGTTCTTTTTGTACATCCATATGTATTTGAGAAAAGTGGTATATTAGTCTAGACTTTTCGGGACTGTGAGGCTTTAAGTAGCTCTAAGTAGGTCTTGTACCTTACACCCCTGGTGTAGAAAATAATGGCATCGTACTCACTTAAAACTCTTATACATATGCATGTGTGATGTGGCTAATGAATAAAGAGTTAAAAATCAAACAAAGAAAACATAACTTTTGCATGGATTTTCTTATCCTTGTAGTTATTCATACATTTACATGTATTTATGAAAAGTGATATATTAGTTTGGACATCCCGGGACTGCGAGGCTTTAAGTAACCCTAAGTAGGTCTTGTACCTTACGCCCCTAACGTAGAAAACAACAGCGCCATACTCACTTATAACTTTTATACATGTGAATGTGTATTTAGCTAATGGATGAAAAATCTCTCTTTTCTACATAACAAAGACATGCATTCACGATTCAATTAACAAATGAAGTATTTAAATTTCAAAAACATATTTCTATGCATTCATCTTCAAAGTATGCTAAAATTTATATTGCATGTATATGTATGCTTAGGACTATTCGTATGCATGGTATACACGATGGAAAGAAATGTATGTTATGTGATAGTAATCCACCTTAATTAATCTTAAGATGCCTTTCTTATTGAATAGGGCTACTTAGAATGAATCTTAACTTAGGGTTAATTAAAACACATAATAAACCATTCACTAAAGAAAATTCATTAATAAACTTACCTTAGAAATGACTTAAGGTAGGGATAAAAGGGAGACTCCCTATCTCTTTCTTCTTTTTATAACACTTAGTTACTAAGTGTAGGCTATATGAACAAAAAAAATACTAAGTAAAATCTCCAAATCAACTAAACCTTCACAAATTAAATTCCTCACACTTAGTAAATCATAACCTCAAAATCTAGTTAGGACATACCACACAAGCTCTAACACATGCACATTAGGTTAAGTCACCATTTCTAGCTTTATGTTAAGGCAGTGCATGGTTTGATGAATGTTTAAGTTTTGTGATCTATTATTTTAGACTAGATGTTAGGATGTATGTGCGTAGCCTAAATATTTGGCTGGTATTAGCCTAATCATGTTTTATGCAGGGGACTGTGCTTAAAGGGGCCATTGTAATAAAAATAAAAATGCATTTTACTATGTAGGTTACTTAGAATAGCCCAAGTTAGGACATGTGGGCTGGTTACCCATGCGTGGGGTACTAAGTAAAAATTATTCTTATAACTGCTTAGGTTGTATGGTGTGTTTAACTAATATTTATTTTGTAGGTGTAATTTAATTTATTTTTTAATGCATTAGGATTAAGATAAGTGTTATGGGGATTAGGAATGAGCATTGGTTATAAGACCATATCTTATATACCTGTGATACCTTGGAGCAAACTACATCTCACTCGAAAGAAGGGAAAGAAAAAATCAAAAAATGAAGGAATGAAAGATGAGAAGTGAAGGATGGAGGATGAAGAATGAAGACCCCCATAACACTTGTCATTTCATAGTTGGTAATTATTCTTCATTGTACCGAAATGTATAAGGGTAGAGCTTGGCTACCCACATTTCTTTTCAGATTGTATGACAATACCTGATCGCACCGGCCTTTTATTCTTTTATAATAGCTTTATAAAATTATTTGATATTTTGTCTACTTTGTGCATTAGAAATAGCATGTCTTTTTATAGTTTTTTATGATTGGTGATTGATGTGTGGTCTGGAAGACATTAGGCTCCTAGGATAAAGATAAATATTTTATCCCATTAACAACTCATAATTAAATGTTTAAGATAATTCATAACCTCACATAAAAGCAACCCCTTAGCTAGATGATTGAATGTATAATGTCATGCATATAATATTCTTCCACTCTTGCTAAGAGAGGGCTTACATCTATGCTAGAGAATAAAGGCTTAACCTGTAAGAGCCTTTGATGGAAAGACACTTCTTTCTCTCCGAATTTAGCCCACAATCAACATCTCATGCATTTAGGCATATAGAATCCTATAGCTTGTGTCAAAATAAAGAGTCCAAAAAGCAAATAAAACTTGGCAGAATTTGCATATAGAATCCTATAACTTGACTCATTCCCTTCAAGATCTAGTCTCTCAAGGAGTGAGTTTAAGGACTTAGCTTCTTTTCTAAGTAAATAACAACCTAACCATCTTGCAAAATATATGACTTACTTACATAGATGTAAAGCATAGGAGGAGTTAGCTAGCTGCCACTCCAGGTAATAATAAGCCCAGTAGTTGGGTGGTTCATTCCCTCTTGTGGAGGTGAACTAGATACCCATTTTTTCCTTAGATTTAGGATGTGCTTTAGTCTTCACCAAAGCTCCCTAGATTTAGGATCTGAGATCGCTATTTTTTTGCGGGCTACAAGCATAAATTCTCACCTCATAGGCATTTTCACAATCTTGTGTTCTGGAATTATAAGTCCTAAATTTTTAATAAAAATCCAACTCAAACAAATAAATCTTTCCAAGTTCAAATATATAAAACCCAACCATAGGATAGATTGGAGTGCTCACTAAGCTTCCTAGTATCATGAGCGCTCTCTACTTATCTCCTTTGGTCTCGATAAGAACTCTTCCATTTTGATCTCCCCCACAGGATTTTCATAAATACAACCAATCCTTTGATAATCATATCTTTATTTTTATTTTTTTTTTTTAACTATGGAGGCTTGCCTCCATAGAGAACTTAACAAACCTGGTTTAAATAAACCTTACTTTACATATCCATATAAAGTAAGGGAAAATCTTTGGTATACCTGAAGACCTATCATGCTTTTATCCATATAAAGTAAGGGAAAATCTTTGGTATACCTGAAGACCTATCATGCTTTAGGAGTCCTCATTAGTTGATTAGGTCCATTATAAGATAGTGATTCCTATCTCTCGATGTAGTACACTATTCCTTAAATGTCATAGCTCATCACTCTAATGAGTATATCTACAAATTTGTGTGGTGTCCCCTCACACAAAAACACCCAACACAAAATAAACACCATAGCCAATTTGGTCAACTTAACAAACATGGCTTAATTAATGAGTTTTAATGGCCGAAACTTCCAAAAATCATAACTACAACAACAACAACAACAACAAGCCTTAATCCCACTAGGTGGGGTCAGCTACATGAATCATTCGTCTCCATTGTGTCCTATTATGTGTCAAATTCTCATTTAATTTAAGTATACTAAGATCATTTTTTATACATCTTAACCAAGTCTTTTTAGGTCTACCTCTACCTTTCTTAACATAAGGCAAATCTAATGCATCTACTCTCCTGTCATCTCGGACGGGCTTTATGTTGCCAAACCATCTAAGGCAACTCTCCCTAATCTTATCTACCTGGAGCTACTCCAACTTTTTCCGAACATACTCATTTTGCATTCTATCTCTAAGGGTAAAGCCACTCATCCACGAGCATCCTCATCTCTCGTAACACTTAACTTAGTCTTATGTTTCTCTTTTATATTTTGCACCATAAGTCATTGGTCTTACCACCATCTTATAAAATTTTCCTTAAGTTTAAGTGGAACTTTTCTATCACATAATAGGCCAGATGCATTCCTCCACTTCAACCATCCAACTTGAATTCTACTAATAATATCTCCATCTATTTCACCATCATTTTGAACAATAGAGCCTAAATATCTGAATCCCTCACTCTTATTAATGACTTGATCACCTAAAGTCACAACACTACCACTAAAACTTCTACAACTAAAATTACACTCCATATATTCAATTTTAGATCTGCTTAAACGAAAACCTTTAGACTCTAAAGTTGACCTCCATAATTCAAGTTTTTGTTGGACTCCCTCTCTAGTCTTATCAACAAGAAGAATGTCATCAGCAAAAAGCATACACCAAGGTACATCTTCTTGTAAATGCCTCGTAAGAACATCCATAACTAAAGTAAAAAAGATACAGGCTTAATGTTGATCCTTGATGTAATCCAACTGAAATAGGAAAATATTTTGTCAATCCTCCTTGTGTTTGGACACAAGTGACAGCTCTAGTATACATATCCTTAATGACTTGAATATAACCAATATTAATTTCTTTCTATTTAGAACTCTCCAAAGAACATCTCTTGAGACTTTATCATAAGCTTTCTCTAAATCAATAAATATCATATGTAGATCCTTCTTATTTTCTCTATGCTTCTCCATCAAACCTCTTAACAAATGTATAACATCCATAGTAGATCTACGGCATGAAAGCGATTGTGAGAAACTTATGCATCACATCGTAACCTATGCTCAATTACTCTCTCCCATAATTTTAATGTATGGCACATTAACTTAATTCCTCTATAATTTGCACACTCTTGTGCATCACCTTTATTCTTAAATATAGGAACCAATAAACTCTTTCTCCACTCATCTGGCATCTTTTTAGTCTTTAAAATAACATTAAAAAGATTTGTAAGCCAAGAAATTCCTTGATCTCCTAAACATTTCCACACTTCTATTGGAATATTATCCGGTCTTACTGCTTTTCCACATTTCATTTTCTTTAAAGCTTCACTAACAGTTACTAATCTGACGATAAAAATGAAATTCTCTATTTTTGTTTAGGGTATTAAGGTGGCTAAAATCAATCGTACTTTCAAATCCTTCATTGAAAAGTTTATTAAAATACCTCATCCACCTATTTTTAATATCTTTTTCTAAGAAAAGCACTTTTATTATTTTCATCATAATACTCCTCACTTGAACTATGTCTTTACTTCTCCTATCTCTTTGGTTGGCTAACTTATACATACATCTTTCACCTTCTTTGGTATCTAATCTATTGTATAAATCACTAAAAGCTAAATTTTTTGCATCATATATTACTTTCTTAGAATCTCTACAAGTCATTTTATATCTTTCCCAATTCTTCGAGTTTTTACATCTAAACCAAGTTTTATAACAATGCTTCTTATTTTTTATCTTTTCTTGCACACTCTGACTCCACTAACTATTCTTATTAAAAGAAGCTTTTCCTTTTGATTCGCCAAGCACATCTTTAGCAACTTGTTTAATAGCACTTGATATTTTTCCCACATAACGCTTAGCTTCCTTATGAACATCCCAAACTTTAATTTCTTGTAGCTTGCTCTTAAAAATATTTTTATTTGTGTTCTTTAAGTGTCCCCATCTAATCCTAGGATAATAATTAAGTTTATTTTTCTCTTACAACCTTTCATCTTAAAATCTAAAACTAATAGTCGATGTTGGGTACTTAAAATTTCACTTGAATGACCTTACAATCTTTACAATCTAGACGATCTATTTTTCTTATCAAAAAATAATCAATCTGTTTTACTAGATCCATTTTATAAGTAATAATATGTTCATCTCTTTTCTTAAATAAGTATTAGCAACTACAAAATCATAAGCTAAAGCAAAATCTAATATAGTCCTACCTTCTTCATTAGTCACTCCAAATTCATAGCCACCATGAATACTTTTAAAATCTTTTACTACTCTACCAACATGTCCATTTAAATCTCTAATAATTATTTTTTTTAAGAGGTATCTTTTGTATTAATCCCTCTAATTCATTCCAAAATTTTTCTTTTGAGCTTACCTCCAAACCTACTTGAGGAGCATAGACACTTATAACATTGATAATCTTAGTATCAACAATAATCTTTAAAGCTATAATTCAATCTCCACATCTATTAATACTTATAACATTATCCTTCAAATTTTTATCTATAATCACAACTACACCATTTCTAGTTCGACTTTTACCTGAATACCAAAGTTTAAAACCTAAACTATCAATCTCCTTGGCCTTCTCACCAACCCATTTAGTTTCTTGAACACATAAAATATTTATCTTTCTATGAATCATAATATCTATTAATTCCATTAATTTACCTATAAGAGTACCTATATTCCAAGATCCTAACTTAATTCTAGTTTCATGGACTAACTTCTTTGCCGATCCGTCATAATGTGGGAACCCTTGCTTATTTAACACCGCACCGCACCGGCGCGCTGGCTCTAGCATTTTTTCATGTATTCAAGCCATACTGCCGCCTGTGGGACGCCTAGCATTAACACAATGATTTAAAGGATTCATGTCATGATTATTTCGATAAATTTTATGCTGGCTGTCGACTACCTAACGCAACCCTCCACTTTTTGCATCCGGACTTGGGACCGGCAATGGTAGTGTTAAAATAATCATAACTAATTGTAAAATAATCATAAAAATATAAATAAATATTTATTTTGATGATATTTCAAAGAGGAATTTATTAAAAATATTCTTAATTAATTTGAATAGTAATTAAAGCTTAATTAAAGTTTAATTGGAAAATTAATTAGCTTAAATATTGCCCAATTAATTAATTAATTAATCCCAAACTTTCTGAGATTGTTTAAGGGGATGACCTCTGCCTCTCTCAATTTTCTTAGGATTTATTGGTTAATTAATTAATAAAATTAATTAATTAAGCTCTACTTACTTTTTTAATCTAATTAAGGGCTAATTAATCACATGAATAGTAATAAATTATTTAATTAAGTTGTTAATCATTATGCAGCAGTAAATGGACTAATGGAATGGGATTGAGGCCTTTTCCTTAATCTATTTCTCTAAGTCCATTTAATTAATCAAACTAATTAAGGTTTAATAAACTAATTAAATTGAAATCATAACCATATTAGAACTTAATTGATGAGATATTGGGTAGATCCTTAGATGTTCCACAACCTAAAGAAATCCTAAGGAAATTATAATTATCCCATATGTGTGAGGTAGTTATAAAAGTACTTAATTAAGTTTCTTAACTTAATTAACCATTAAGTGTAGCCAATTGCATTAGGCCCCTTCATTTCTTAGGGTCATTATTAATTTAATTTTTAGTGTATGTTCATATCATGTTGGCTCATAATTATTTGAGTAATTATGTCAAGGTAATATAGGGAAGAGTTAATTAATGGATGTTATGCATATTATAATTTAATTAACTCATAAAATCAACTTAATCATATTTCATTAAACCAAATTAATTAACAAATATGGGAATGGGTTAGGATCAACAAACCTTTTTCCCACAACCTTAAGTCAAATCAAAACATGAAATTAAAAATGACATTAAAGAAACTTTGGTTTATTTTAAACATTTTTATTTGATATGATTGCCCTTACGAATTAATATGATTGAATGAAATTATGTGTTTATATTTATTTATTTCTTTCCAATCATGTTAACTGTTGTATGTCATTTGAAATCATACATTCATCTTTGGAAAGTTAACTGAATCAAATGGTTTTTTTTTATGTAAGCTTACATATGTTGGATTGAATTACAATATGTGTGGCTATTATCACTAATAAATTCAAATTATTCTCCTAAA
This sequence comes from Cymbidium sinense, assembly GCA_021442155.1. Classification (NCBI taxonomy): domain Eukaryota; kingdom Viridiplantae; phylum Streptophyta; class Magnoliopsida; order Asparagales; family Orchidaceae; genus Cymbidium; species Cymbidium sinense. The sequence goes on from CM038215.1 coordinate 194,359,774, forward strand.
GTTTATGAATCAATTACATTGATTAGAGTGATAGTAGTTGTGAACATATATACATAGGTTTGCATGTGCTTATAGCTTAGACATACGAAGTAAAGGTTCATTTTTCTTAATTCATATGTAGTTTTATATATTTGAATGCTAATAAGTATATAGTCCAGACATCCCAGGAACACAGGGCTTTAGTTAGCCTCAAGGAGGTCATTTGATTACCTCACTTCCCTGGTTAACAGTGACACGTACTCATTTGATTTCATTTACATGTGTTTCTATATTAGAATTTAGATAAAACTTTAATCCATATGCATAAATATTTCAATCAAATAAAAATATAATCTTTGTATGATTTTTCATCCTTTATTTATGTATACATCCATATATATTTGAGAAAAGTAAGTGTTTAGTCTGGACATCCCGAGAATATGAGGCTTTAAGTAGCCCCAAGGAGGTCATTTGATTACCTCACTTCCCTGATTAACAATGGCATGTATTAGCTTATGTCTCTTATACATGTGTGTGTGTGTGTGTATTTAATTATAGAATTAAAACCCCTTTTCTTTTTATCAAGGATACATGTATTCATAATTGACTAAATGTTTGAATTAGTTAGTCTTGCAATTTAGAGCTTCCTTTCTTATATTAATGTATATGAATTTACATATGTTTGAATGCAAATGGGTATATAGTTTGGACATCAAGGGAATATGAGGCTTTAGTTAGCCCTAAGAAGGTCATTTGATTACCTCATTTTTCTAGTTAACAATGATATGTACTTATTTAATTTCATCCCTATGTATTTTTGTATAAGAATTTGGATAGAGCTTTAAATTAATATGATTAAATAATCCAATCAAATAAAAAAATATAAACTTTAAATACATATGTATACATTCATCATATAAGTGTGTTAAAACATATTACATGTATAGATACATTTAGGATTAAATTATATGCATGTTACATGGGATGGAAAGGAATGATTTAGCATATGTCATGTGATTGTAATTCAATTAGATTTACCTTAAGATGCCTTTAATATTGGATAGAATTACTTAAAGTGAACCTAAACTTAGGATTAATTTAAAAATGTGTAATAAGCTATTCATTAAAGAGAACTAAATTAAAGTAACATGCTTTAGAAAGTGACTTAAGGTAGGGATGAAAGAGGGTAATCCTCTTCCTTTTCATTATAACACTTTGATGCTAAGTGTAATCAAATAAAAAAAATACAAAATAAAATTATCAAATCAATTAAACAACTTCAAGTGAAACCAACCTTTCATGTTAAATTGAATCCTTCTAAACTTAGAAAATACAATACTAATGTTTAGTTGAAACATACCACACAAGCCTTAATACACATTAGAATTAAGTCACCACTTCTAGTCCTAAGTTATGATGACATATATATGGTGTATATTTTATTTTATATGTATTATTTTAGACTGGATGTTAGGGTGTATGTTTCATAGACTAGATGTTAGGCTGTGATTAGCCTAATCATATTTTCTCCAAGGATTATGCTTAAGGGGTTGCTTAAGAATAAATATAAATGCTTTGCTTGTAGGTTTCTTATGCTCCTAGGCATAATCCATGTTAAGACATGTGGGCATGATTACCTATGTGCAGGGTGCTAAGTCCAAATTATAAATCTAACTGCTTGGGTTGTATGTATGTTTAGTTAACACTTATTTTATTGGTGTAGTTAAATTTTCTTTTCCTACTTTTAATGTAATTTTATATTAGAAATTAAGATTAGTGCTATGGGGGTTTATAATGAGCAATGTCTAGAAGGCTATCCTAGGGTGCCATGTGATGCCTTGAAACCTACCAAATCAAAGAAGCAAGGAGGAAAGAAATGAAGACATGAAGAATGAAGGCCCCATAGCATTTATTCATTATAAATTATAATTATTATTTTGTAATTCTGGGTTGTATAAGGATAGAGCTCGGCTACCCATTTCTTCTTTTCAGGTTGTACGGTGGCACCTGATCGCACTAGCCTGTTATTCTTTTGTGGTAGCTTATCAAATTATTTGATGATTTATTTAAATAGTGTACTAGGATGGCATGCTTTTTATAATTTCTTCATGTTTGATGCTTTAATATGTGACGTGGATGCGATTAGGATCTTAGAAAAAAATTAATTTTTCTATGCCAATTAATCTCTCATAACTAAAATTTAAATAATTCATAACCTCACCATAAAGCATAGGTCTAAAATAAGACAATTAAAAGATTTAGCAACCCTTAGCTAGATGGTTGTAGATTTCACACCATGCATGCATATTCTTTCTCTCTTGAATATGAAGGATCTCTATTCTTGCATGATAGGGAAATGTTTGACCTGTGAGGGCATCCCTTGTAGTAAAGAACACCTAATTCTAGCTGATTTGACCCATAACCTATTTTCATCATGCATTTAAGCATAAGAAATCCTATAGTCTTTATCAAAACTGAAATAAAATTTAAAAAGGATTTGCATTAGATTAAATAATTATTCATACCACTCATGTTCAAGTCTCTTAGAGAGTGAGTTTAAGGACGTTAGTCTCTTTCTAAATTAATAACTATCCTAGCTATCTTGCAATTCATAAGACCGAACTACATGGTTTTAAAATCATAAGAGGAGTTAGCTGGTGGCCACTTTAGGTAGTTGTAAGCCCAGTAATCGGGTGGTTTATCCTCTCTTATGGAGGTGATCCTTATGCCTATCTTCAGTTGGATTTAGGTCATGCTTTAGCTTATGCTAAAGCTCCCTAGATTTAGGATCTGAGGTACTTATTTTTCTCTGGCTACAAGCATAAATACTCACCTCGTAAGTATTTCCATAACTTTGTGTTTATTGACCCTAGCAATCTAATAAAATTCAACTCTAACAAATAAATCTCTTCAACTTCAAAATCATAAAGCCCAATCATAGAATAAATTGGAATGCTCACTAAGTTTCCTAGTATCATGGGCATTCCTTACGTATTCCATTTGGCTTTTAAAATAAGTCTTCTCCTTGAACTTTCTCAACTGATTTTTCAAATATAACAAATCCTTTAATAATCTAAACCTTGAAATCTTTGGAGATGATAATTATCTACTTTAATCGAGAGTATTCTTAGAGAATTTCATTCCCTAAGATATAATTAACTATAGAGGCTTGCCTCTATAGGGAACTTTAGAACCCGATTTAATTTAAACCCTACTTATTCATCTATGTAAAGTAAGGAAAAAATCTTTGGTATATTCAAATACCTATCGTGTCTTTTGAGTCTTTATTAGATAATTAGGTCCATTGAGAGATAGTACATCATACCTTAATATTGTACCTGATCACTTCAATAAGTACTCCTACGATTTGCGTGGATGAGATTAGGCTCTTAGAAAAAAATTAATTTTTCTACCCCAATTAATCTCTCATAACTAAAATTTAAACAATTCATAACCTCACCATAAAGCCTAAGTCTAAAATAAGATAATTAAAAGATTTAGCAACCCTTAGCTTGATGGTTATATGTTTCACACCGTGCATGCATATTCTTTCTCTCTTGAATATGAAGGATCTCCATCCTTGCATGATAGGGGAATGTTTGACCTATGAGGGCATCCCTTGTAGTAAAGAACACCTAATTCTAGCTGATTTGGCCCATAAATTATTTTCATCATGCATTTAAGCATAAGAAATCTTATAGACTTTGTCAAAACTAAAATAAAATTTAAAAATGATTTGCATTAGATTAAATCATTATTTATACCATTCATGTTCAAGTCTCTTAGAGAGTGGGTTTAAGGATATTAGTCTCTTTCTAAATTTATAACTACCCTACCTATCTTGCAATTCATAAGATCAGACTATATGGTTTTAAAATCATAAGAGGAGTTAGCTGGTGGCCACTCTAGGTAGTTGTAAGCCCAACAATCGGACAGTTTATCCTCTCTTATGGAGGTGAACCTTATGCCCATCTTCAGTTGGATTTAGGTCGTGCTTTAGCTTATGCTAAAGCTCCCTAGATTTAGGATCCAAGATAGTTGTTTCCTCGGGATACAAGCATAAATACTCACCTCGTAAGTATTTCCATAACTTTGTGTTGATTGACCCTAGCTATCTAATAAAATTCAACTCTAATAAATAAACTTCTTCAACTTCAAAATCATAAAGGCCAATCATAGAATAAATTGGAATGCTCACTGGGCTTCCTAGTATCATGAGTATTCCCTACCTATTCCCTTTGGATTTCAAAATAAGTCTTCTCCTTGAACTTTCTCCATTGATTTTTCAAATATAACCAATCCTTTGATAATCTAAACCTTGAAATCTTTAGAGATGATAATTATCTACTTTAATCGAGAGAATTCTAAGAGAATTTTATTTCCTAAGATATAATTAACTATGGAGGCATGCCTCCATAGGGAACTTTAGAACCCAATTTAATATAAACCCTACTTATTCATCCATGTAAAATAGAAGAAAAATCTTGGGTATACTCAAAGACCCATCGTGTCTTTTGAGTCCTTATTAGATAATTAGGTCCATTGAAGGGTGATGTCTCTATCTTTTGAAATAATACATTATACCTTAATGTTGTACCCTGTCACTTCAATAAGTACCCTTACGATTTGCGTGGTGTCAGGTCATATATTTTATGGATGACACAAATATTTTTTTTGGGCAAGATTAAAGCATCTTCTATTTGGGAAAATGTTTTACTTCAAACATTTATTCTTCTATAAAATATATGTTAATCATGTTAACTACTTATGTTTGCTTTAATATAATGATTATTTAATTAAGTTAAATGGAGCCTCTTCCTCCTATCCTCCCACTTGCTCTAAAAAGTAAATGAAAGAATTTTGTTTGCAGTATAAAATCAGAATAGATTTCAGAGATTCTACAAACCATGTGTGAGTATGATGATGCAAATATGAGAAGCGTTCAAATCTTCAAAGATATTATATACAAAGGAGTTTCTTGCAAATTAAGTGAGAAATTTGAAATTAAAGTTACACCAGAGTAATGTAAGAATCAAATCATACATCATAGAAGAAAATGAAATTACATTCAAGAACTGAGGAGAAATTTGGGCGTGTCTTGGGATGAAGGCAAGAAAATGATATTAATGGGGTTAGAGGAATATGCATCACACATTCACGTGTTTTTGAAACATATATATTTCCTCATCATGTTGTTAGGAATTATATGTCAAGCTCTTTATTGATTACAGATGCAAGTTTTTTAAATATTTCAGTTGTAAATTAAATTTAAGGTTTTTGATGAAGGCCACACCACAAGAGACTGGGAAAAGTCAAGAAATTCTGGAACTTCTTCTAGTACTTAACATATCAATTTAGGTGGTGATGTCCCATCAGGTTTTATCGAGACAAGTCTAGAGGTATTAAAAAATAATCAATACCTTCATCTTCCAAGGGATTTCTTAAACGCAAGATGGCTAAAAGGCATAGTGATAATCAATCTCTTCATGATTATATTATCATGATGGCTAATAGTGTAGCTTTAAGTTGAAAATATAATTCCTAGTGGAACACAAGATTTTGAGGAAAGAAAAATAATCACAAAATTCATGACAGAGCTTTCTAGTATTCCAAACTTTTTTGTAGAAGATATTGACATGATATACCAGAATTTATTAAAGAATCTTATAATGATTTGATTTTTTTTTTCTTTTATGATATGTAGAATTGAAGACTAGATGAATGCATAATTAGTTAAAAAAATGATTTTGTATGTTAGGACTTTATAATGATTTTGTATTTTTGGAACTTTGTATTTTGGGACTTTTAAAATTATGCATTTCTCATTTTTCTATTTATTGCTGATGTAATACAGGAATGATAAATCCTCTCTTTTTATTATGATTTTCTTGATTAAAATTAGAGAAGGCACACCATATAAAGGCAAAGAGGCCATGCCACTAGCCATTAGAAAAACTATTGAAATGGCAACATGATGATCTTTTGAAGGCAGAAATGTCAATGCCCACCAAAGAGCCTAACAAGTACTATCAGAAATAATAAAATATACCTTTAACCCAAGATGTGATTCTGATTTTGCTTCTGAATTCGAGATATGCTATCTGAATATGTGGACTGTAATCTTTGATGTTGTTTCTTGCATATAAGATAAAATTTTATTTTTAAAAAAATTTTAAAGCAAAAATAAATTATTATTAATATTGCAGACTAAGTAAATTTTAGGAGTTATATTAGACTAGGTAAATTTTTAGGAGTTATATCTTCTTATCTCTCAATGGCTGCCTATTAAATTAAATAAATATAATTTTAATTTTAAAAGAACTATAGCACATCTAGTGGTGATTATCAAAGTGATCAACATAAAAATTATAGAGAAATTTGTTAGCTTTACAACAAGATCAATTTAATTGGCAAAGAAAGAGTAGGTTATGTGCAAAATATTGAGACAAGATATGATTTTCAATATTTTAAATTTTATTTCATTTATGTTTACAAAAATTATAGTGTATCCAGTGGTACTTACCAAAAGTGATAAATGTTAGCACAATATATGATTTTCAATATTTCTGATTTTTTTTCAATTTAATGTTTAAGAAAACCGTAGTGCACAAAATGATAATTACTAAATGTTGTCAACATAAAACTTGTAGATAAATTTGTTTGATTTCCAAGGATATTAATTTCTTCTAACTGGGCTAAAGAACGAGTGATGAAATACCGGCATAAAGTATGATTTTTAGGATTTCAGATTTTTTTTGATATGATGTTTATACATGAAAGTTGTAGAGAAATTAGTTAAGTTGAGATTTTAAGATTAGTATTTTTAATTTATAATATATTTGAAATATTCTTATTTTTTAAATACTTATTAAATAATTTTTATATTTTGGATCCACATTTCGTAAGGGAAGGGGTATGATGGTGGAAAAACAATATATGCAATTATCATTTTCTGACGTGTAGGAGTATAAACAAGTTGAGCTTGACCAAATTTAGTATCTATAAGTGTTCAACTTGTTTGGAATTTTAATTTTACTAATTTGACATGCGTGCAAAATTACTCATGAATAGCATGTTTAGGTTCATTTATTGCTCATATTTGACACATTTAGGCTCGTATGAATATTTTTAAATAAATCATAAAAAATATAGACCTTTAACAAATAAAATTTTTTTTGCTTCAATTATACCATTACCATTTATACTAAAAAGTTTAACACAAAATTTAACATCCAATAATTTAATTCAACAAAGTACAATTAATAATTACAATCCAAATAATAAGTGCATTACAAAAAGTAAAAAAGATCATTTAATATAATTCTGTGTCTTCATATCCATTGCAATAACGTAAACAATACAAATTACAAAACCAGTAAGGCCTCAAAAATTATGATAGAAGAAAAGCGGAGAGGGACTGACAACTGAAAAAAAAAAAAAAAAAAACTAGTCATAGGTGCAATTATAGTTATGCAACTTGATCAAAACCAGTAAGGCCTCAAAAATAGTCCTATTAGATATAAATTTTTTTCTTCCGTTTGTTTAATTCAAATCAATATACTTTAGACAATGGATGGAGGTTGAGATTATAAATTCTGGCCTTCATATCATCTTTTGGTTTATATAGTTGTACACTTGAATGTCATTCCAAGTATAGAGGAAATAAAGTTCATAAAATCCCAATAATTATTCTCATAATCCTCCATAAGGTTTGCATGCAAGCATACTTTCAAGTTGTAGAAAATTAATAGTTGTAATTTCAGACATATTTACTTGAATGAAAGGCAGCAAACAAAACTACTAATATTTACTATTATAAGCTCAAGATTAAACTTTTATTTACATTTCTTATTCTCTACTTGGATGCACGATTGCATGCCATGGCATTTATGAAAGATTTACAATTCAAGTAGCCATAATCATCAATCATCACCACTTTTTGTAAAATCTAATAAAATTTAACCATTTTAACAAGAAATTCCTGTATATGAAAATAATTCCAACAATTTTGAGTTCTTCCAATATTCTCAGCAGTTCAGCGTTCTTTGGGAATAAATAAATTAAAAAAAAAAACACAAAACAATCTAAAGTAAAAAAAGCTTTATATATGGCAACATATTTGCAACATTGGCACTGAGAAATATTATAAAACTCAAGTATTCATTTACCAAATTAACATGTAACTAATGGCATCAAACCTGAAGGACTTATAAATGTAACCATAGTTTTCAATAACAAAAGTTGCACAAGGTCAACAAATAAAATTTTATAAAATCTAAATATGAAAGCAAAAAAGATAAAACTCAATTTCTGATTTAGACAAAAATAATAAAGAACATCAATTCACATTCAATTAAGTAACCACAACAAATATAAAATAAAGTGATGTGATCATGAGATAACTTCCCATCCATTAACTTTTTAATTTGAATTTCTTTACTTTGAAATATTCACATATATATTTTCTTCTTATATTAGCTCTTGCAGAAATTAAAAAAATTGATTAGAATAGGATATATATAATGTGATGACTAAACTTACCAAAGGATAGCTTCGATATAATTTGGATTTAAGACCTTTAATAATTTGTTAAAAACATATATACTCAATAATCATGAATTACTCACATACAATAATCATTTTAATAATTATTTCTCTGACTTAAAGTTGATCATAATTCTTTAGGTTAGGAAGTATAGGGGTTTTGATTTCTTCATTACCATTAAAATGAATAAAATTTAATATTTTTTGGCTTTTTATTCAAAGAATCAATAACTTGTTTACTATCTAACTTTATTTTTGTTGCATTCCCTCATATGTGTAAGAAGTTGGGAAGTAGTGCAGTTTTTAAATTGTGAAATTTTATATGACAACATATGCATTGCCAAAAACTTATAGTAACTTCTTTATATGTGGAGGTAGTTTCAAAAAAGTACTCCCACACTACAGATTTTCTCTTCTAACTCTTCTTAGATGAGGCTTCTTTCATGCAAGTCTTCGTTGTTTGTGTCTTCGATTCAGGTGGTTATGAAGCAAGATTCTAACTTTCATTAGTATCTTTAACTTTTACAACTAATTCACTACCAGATAATGTAGTTTGAGAACGATCCAATTTTGACAGGATAGTGCACTTAGAAAAAAAGGAAGCAAAATATGAGTAAAACTAATGACCCTCTCAATATATTATCAAATATAATAATACATCCAAAAATAAGTCACTAATTGTCACAACTCAATATAATTCTTATACTCAAGCGGGTCACTTTGTGTGAGATGCACAGTAGATATTACCCAAGACCTATTTGAAAGGAATTATTTTTTCCATATGATTATTTTTTTCAACAGAGCCACTAATATCATCAAAATATCAACTTCTATTATGTTAATATCAAAAATCATACAATCAAAAAAAAATTATACACAATAATCGTGATATACGCCTATTTCGATTTAAAATAATAATGTCATAATTGCTAGCCAAAGACATACATATAAACTAGAACTTGCAATCCTCACTAACTAATTCTTACATGCATAACACACAATTCTTATATATTTACACATCTAATACTTAAACTTTAATGTTTATATAAATTATGATTAAAACTTTAATATTACTTTGAAATAACATCATTACTAACTCTTTGAAGTGAAATGCACCTTTCAAATATAGAAAAAAATATATTATAGATATATAAATGCATAAGAATTATATGCTATTTATGTAAATCTTCTCTTTTTTATAGTTAAATCGAGTAATTTTGTAATCTTATTCCCTTGTGTATCTAGAACCTCATTGCCACACATCCTCTCTCTTTCTCTCTCTCTCTCTCTCTCAACTCCTAATATGACAACTGATGGCAACTCACGTTCCCCCCATCTCCCTCCCTCACTAACTAACACACTTCTCACTCTCTCGATTCTCTCCCCCACACTTGACAATGAAGACCAATGATGACGCCCATTGCTCAACCATCTCTCTTACTCTCAACGTCGACGCTCACATGGCCACAATTCTCGGCCAACAATGATAACAGATGGCCACTAATAGGTAATACATATGCTCAAACTAGTAATTTGTTCTTTCAAAATATTTTGGATGGGAAGATTTTTTTTTTTAAGATTGAATAGAAAGTTTCTATAAATATGTATATTTCTAAAGTGATGATACAGAAATTAGCACATTACAAGTGGCAAATGGCAAGTTGAAAAATATGCAAATGATTTTCAAGGTATTTTTATTTTAAATATAGGCTAATTTTATTTGTTATTCAAAATATGATTGCAATTAATTGGATTAGTTTATTAGAAGATATAAAGATCAGCAACATATATTTATTGCTTTAATTCATGGAGTGATTTTTTTTCTATTTTATAACAGAGCATCATTCTGCTCTTATGTGAAATATTCATAAGACAAATATAATTATAATTTTCTTTCTTCTTAGGTGCATATTTCTATTCCCATATGAACAAGAGTGGACAAGATGAGGTTAGTTTTCTACAATTTTGTGAAATATGGAGTGCATTTTAGTCCATAAATTTGTCAAAAAAAATTTATTCATCTTTTTGGTGTTTTGAGATTCATGTTTGGGTGACGATTTGTTCTCAATAATAAGAAAATTTTACCTAAAGGTGTTACTACACATGCTAAACCATAGGGGCCATAAAATCTTCGTTGATGACTCCATCTTGAATAAGCTTCGAGATATTAAATGTGGTAGTAAGGACTCCAACTACAATAGGAAAAAGTTGTCCGAAGCCCAACTTACTTGGCAATGTTGAGAGCCCAAGCCATGTTGATATCTACAATAAAGCATGTGAACTTCATAACATTATTCCTTATCAATTCTTCTTAAAAACTTGGCATCATTATTATCATTGATTTAGTCATCTTGCCAAAATTATGGCGATCCTCTTGTGGTTCAAGGCTATTGGGGATAGTCTTAAATTGAATTCCATCAAATTCCCTGCCAATAAACATAGCTTGATAAGACATATATGAATAAACAATATGCTTATGGATGAACTCTATTAATAAATGTTATGTAAAATTCATGACCTATAAGGCAAAAAAAAAAGCTCCAGGAAAGGAATGACAAGGCCTTCTCAAGGGTAATGGAGTATTAGTGTATGAGGTATATGAGGGGACCTCGTGATTGATTCTAAAGCGCAACTAGATTTTGATGTTTATTAAAATTTATTATAAGCTTGTAAATCTCAATATATAACAACCATTAATGATGCATTTCATTTCTTAATGTCATTTTTACTTTTTAAAAAAACTTACTAAAAAATAAAAGTGGACAGACTGACATTATTCATTTGTTTTAAAAGGAATTAGATAAATTTTGAAAAAAAAAATGAGAATTAGATACACTATCATTAAATTTTTCCTACCAATGAGCAGATTTTTTTCTTAAAATTAATGAGGGCATTTATGTTCAGGTCCCATATAGCTTGGAAATTTTCCTCAAAAAGAGCTCCACCATAACATCAATGAAAGGATTTGCTTTTTGAGGCTCATTTATCTTATCAAATTTAATATGAACCAACTTTTTTATTAGTTGGTTACATGACAACTTGGATGCTTTACGCCATTCGTACGTTGTGATTTATTTAATATGAAGGTAGTGTAGAACCAAAATATAGTTTACATGTATTTACTTTATATAGAACCAAATAACCGTAAAGTATTCAGAATTCACTGTATTCACTTTACACTGTATTTTCTTTTATCGCATTCTAAATGCAGGCAACCAAATAGCCCCTTTTAATATGAAGGTAGTGTAGATAGGTATTGATAAACTTTTCTAATGTACTGCTGATGAAAATGTCAGACTTTATTAGGTTTGATTTTGATCGCAATTGCTTGTAATTGATTCAAAACGTCATTTCAAAAAGTTGTCACATTTTTAATTAATAATTCTATCATTATTTTTTAAAATTATAATTAAAAATTATATATATTGTTAGAAATTTTATTTCTCTCAAGATAATTCTGTAGTTATCTTTATAAATAGTTGCAAACACATAATAAATAGATCCATATTTAATATTTGACTGGACAGCTCATTTAAAACCCAAGTTCTCTCTCTCTCTCTCTCTCTCTCTCTCTCTCTACATATATATTTATATTTATATATATAATCAACTTTTGATATGAATTATTTGAATCTTTTTAATTTTACCATCATGTCATATATTTATCTGCTCATATATTGCGGATTTTAAAATATATAAAAAAGACTTGAAACGATGAACACTAATTAGCTTGTATAAATTGAGATTATCAGTTTGTTGAGTCTGTCCAATAAACACTAATTAGCTAAAAGAGTGTAGTTGTTCCTCTCAACACCTGCCATGAGCTCACCTCACACATGCGCTCATCCTCCCTTACCCCGCACAGGGCCACATAATTCCCCTCATGGAGTTCTCTTACCGTCTCATAGAACGTGGCTTTCGCATAACTTTCATCAACACACAGTTCAATCACCAACGCATTTTCGCTGCGAAGGCGGCTGGCGAGGCTAAGTTCATCGACGGAATTCATTTTGTGGCGATCCCCGACGGCTTGGAACCTGAAGAGGATCGCCACAACTTCGGGAGGCTGACGGAATCATTGATGGCGGTGATGCCAAGTTTCTTGGAAGAACTGATGAGAAGTAATGATACCGAGTTCACCTGCTTTATTGCTGATTTCAATATGGCTTGGACTCTGAACATAGCAAAGAACGTCGGGCTTCGAAAGCCGCAGCTGGAGTCCTTGCCGCCGTGTTTAGCATCCCGGAGCTTCTTATAGATGGACTCATCGACGAAGATGGTGAGCTCTTTAAAGAATTTCTCATAAAAAATTATCAGCTGAAAAAAACTTCAGATTTGATGGTAAGAGATATGGAAGAAGAAAGGGGTGTTTTCCTAATAAATACATAAATAGTTAGTTAGAGGTATGAATATATATTTAAACACTGAGAATATTCATGTTATTTGACTAATTGCCCATTAATATAACAAATATGTTTTTCATACGTTTATAATTAATGCTAGTGTAATGATCATTTGATGGCGATCATGCTAACAAATATTTTGTTAAATATTAAAGTTTAACTTAGATGAATTATAAATTTTTTTGAGGTAATGTTTAATTGCAAATTAGGTGTATAACTTGCATTATCATTGCATTTAATAGATCAATCGCAAAATCATTAATTTATACATACAAATTAACTAAAAGTCTACTTGTGATCACTTATATTTTTTATTTTTAAAATTATTATTATTATTTTAAAAATATTTTGATTTTGAAAAAAATTATTTTGACATATTGAAGTATATTTTTATTTTTATTAAATATTAAATAAATTAATTTATACTATAATGAAGATGATCGATAAGAGAGAAGTAGGGTTGATGAGGTATTAACAACTGTAGTGCATTGAAGTCCATTGGATAGAGTTAGGCAGCAATAGATGAATGATGACATTGGATGATAATGAAGACTGACAATCAGCGATAGAAATTCTTATTTTTTAAATACTCAAAATATTTTAAAATTATGTTTTATATATGTATATGAAAATTATACTAAATAAATATATTTAAAAAAATCAAAATGATGCAAAATAGGGCCTGAAGTTTTGTTAGTTGAGAAATTTAATAATCAATTATCGAATTTAATATGCATTTTTATAATGGATACATAACCTAATATTCAAGCAATTTATTTATGCGCAATCCATTTTAGTTCAAGGATTGAGAGTTTAAGATTTCAATTAATTGGCTTAAGCTCTTGTACTAATATTTTGTGTGAATTTGAGATTAAATTTGCTCAAATATCACAAAAAATAATTTATTTATTAATTACTTTTTTTACTACAAAATAATTATTAAAAGCATAATTAGTGTTATCATATTTTATAATTTTATAAAATAGTTGATTAATATATATTACCTTATTTAATATTCATAATTAATTATAATTAACATAATTATTTTTAATAACTTTAAACTATAGAAAGGTATGATGGAATATTTTTTTTAAAAATAAACAAGAAGAAATTATGTATCTCACTCTCTATTGCATTTTTGTTTTAATCTTTTGATAAAAGTTCTGATTCATTGTAGTTGCCATGTGCAAGACAAAAGAGAACAAATGAGTGTCACTTCAGCCTATATATAAGATAATGAAATTTTGTCAAGCAATGAATATTGAATTTTAATGCATTTTGTGTTATTATTATTATTGTTATTATTATTATTATTACTATCATTATTATTATTATTATTATTATTATTAGTATTATTTTATAAATATCTCATATTTTGGATATCTTGATCTAATTCATAGATGAATATCTAGAGTTCTTCATAAAATTTATATATTTTTATATGTGCCAACATTTCCTTCATTCAATCATCCAATTTTCCTTTTCTAATTTCAGTGTCTCTATATACTTGGTTTATGTCAGTTTACATTTATTTGAATTCATGAATATAGTTTTTAATTAATAATTTAGGAGCTCCAATGAAGAAGGAAGTTATTCAGTTGAACCGAGATGATTCCCATGGACACAACCATCCTCCCCGGCATTGTTTTAATGATGCTTATACAAAGAAAACAATCTTCAAATACCTTATCATTAATAATCAAGCAACTCTTAATGCTGAGATGATAATCTGCAATAGCTTTGAGAAGCTTGAAAAAGTAGTCTTCAACAAAATACCACACATTTTACGTAGGCCACTTCTTGCCAACTTTGAATCAAGAGGAGATTCAAATTTATGTTATTTCGCCCAATGATAAGCTGCATTGCATGGCTTGACAAGCAACCTACAAATTCTGTTATTTATGTGTCTTTTGGCAGCATCACTATCTTTAATTGTAGGCAATTTCAAGAGTTAGCACTTGGTCTAGAGCTCATTGGTCGACCATTCTTATGGGTGGTAAGGCCAGACCTTGCTAATAAATCTATTAATTGCACCTATCCCTTAGGCTTTGAAGAAAGAGTTGCAGATCGAGGGAGAATTGTTTGTTGGTCTCCTCAATATAAGGTTCTAAAGCATCATGCAATTGCTTGTTTCATATCACACTGTGGTTGGAACTCAACCATTGAAGGAGTAAGAAATGGAGTGCCTTTTCTTTGTCGGCCTTATTTTGTCGATCGCTTATTTAACCAAAGATATATAACTAGGGTTTGGAAGATAGGTTTGAGTTTGGTTCTGATGAGAATGGGATAGTTTCCAAGGAGGAGGTTGCATTAAAAGTGGAGAAGTTGATGGAGGATAAAGATATTCTAGCAAGATCTCATGATTTGAAGAAGTTTGCTCACAAGTTGTCATTGAAGAAGGGTCATCCTTTATGAATCTCAACAAGTTTGTTGATTTTATAAGGTACATTTAAGTCTAGTCGGTTTAAGACTTGTGTAATGGATAGCATGAAGAAAATTAAGAGAGACAAAGATGTGGGTTTGTTGATGTGAAGTACTTTTGTGATGAATAATACTATTTTGTTTGAAATTTTTTATTTGACTTGCCATATATTATGAAGGTCTCATTCTTAGTAATTAAATTGCTAATTTTATAATAATATTATATGTCACATCATTTGGGTAATTTTCAGAAAAAAATTTTCTATAAAATATTATTATTTTATTTATTTTTGCGATTCATTAATTGGTGGTGTTATGCAATTTTACTTTGTGTCTGTGTGTGTGTGTGTGTGTGAGAGAGAGAGAGAGAGAGAGAGAGAGAGAGAGAGAATTTTTGTTGGTATGAGATATTTCTATTATGGATAATATTATTTAGTTTTAAACTTTTATTTTGTTTGCCAAATACTCTGAAAATATCACCCTTAGTGGTTAAGTGAATAGTTTCATAATATATTGTATTTTACCTTATTTGAATAATTTCTTTAGACAAATTTATAATAAAATATCATTATTCTCTTGTGATCGTCTTTTTGTGTGTTTTGATGTATAATTATGTGCGTTGTCATCAAAATATCTAGTTTTATATTTTTAATTTTTTTTGTTTGTTAAATGGTTGTTCAGCTTCTCCTCTAGATATCGCTGACCATCAAGCCCCTACTTTCTTAAGAAATTATAAATTTTTCTCAACGAGACAGTAACCATTATTGTATTCACATATTATAAAATATGAAGGTCTAATATAAATCAAAATACTAGTAGAGAAGAAAATTATAAGGTGGGGGTGCGGGGGTGGTGGCTTCTCCTCTAGATATCGCTGACCATCAAGCCCCTACTTTCTTAAGAAATTATAAATTTTTTTCTACGAGACATCAACCATTATTGTATTCACATATTATAAAATATGAAGGTCTAATATAAATCAAAATACTAGTAGAGAAGAAAATTATAAGGGGTCCCCTTATTTTAGTCAATGGATTTATATCCCCTCCCCTCAAAAAAAAAGTAGATAAAGTATGCAAAGAGAAATATATCAATTACTTGATTTCATGGAATTAATTACTTTCTATAATTTTATAATTTTCTCTCTTGATTTCAAAAATTTTAACTTTAATGAAATTAGAATTTTTATTTTTATTTCATATATGTTCATAATATTGAAACACAATACATAATTTCACAAAGTAAAAGTATAATATATTAAAATGTTTATATTTTAACTAGGTAATTTAATGTAAGGTCTTCATCATCTTCTTGCTCTGACTCTTTGTTGCTAGGTAATAAGCTTTTTGTATTGCACCTATCTATGTCTAAGCTTAGGATCTCCTTGGTTATGGATTAGTCTAATAATAGGTCAACAATTATTATTAAATTATGTATTATGATGCCACTAATTATGTTATTTTTTAATTATTCAGTTGTAATAAAATATTTAACAAGTTAATGGTGTGGTGTTTGAATATTTAGTCATGTGTACATTATCAAAAATCATGGTAAATCTCTTAATTGATTATTAATATTCTTCTCTGCTAACAAAACACTAGGCTTAGTTTTTAATCATTTTGACTTCGATTTTTTTACTTATTTTAAAAAATATGTTGAGCTTTTAAAAAATAATTATCATCATTTTTGACTGCCACCGCATCACCCATTAACATCTTTGGTCACTATTTATAGTTGACCCCTATTGTCATTGTCACTATCATTAGCTCATGATTGCTTGTCATCTTCTTCATTGTCATCATCTTCATGTAAGCTTAGGATCTCCTTGGTAATATACAAGACATATTTTTTCAAATAAAATATAAATAAGTTATATTAAAAATTAAAATAAAATTAATATCTATATATGAATTATTTACTACCACCGATAACCTTGACGATAAAAAAAAAAGAATCTATGAATTATTTTGCAATAGATCTATTAAATGAACTGATAATACAAGCTATAATGGGAACAACATTTATCTCATAATACCTTAACTTGAAAACATATTTTTTAAATTTCATAAATAGCACCCATGTATTTATAGCAATATTATTTATAAATTCAATATTAAATAAAATAATTTAAATTAACCTTTATGTATTCGATTGACATGCTTTCGTGAAACATTTTTTTTTAATTTTGCAAGAAATGATTGTGTAGAAATAATATGTAATGATTACCTAGAAGAGGTATCATAAACAACTACGTGACATTTATTAATTTTAATGAAAAATTGGCACACTCTACTTTATCTGAGTAGAACTCATTAGCTAGAGGAGAACTCATCATTATATATATTCTTAATTTGATTTACTGTATGCTTTATCTCTAACTTTTTAATGTAAAACAAATAGTATTTTAAATAGATAATTTTTTTTAGTATCCATTTAATGAGTATGCATGACATAATAGAGAGAAGATGCGAATATAAAAGTAGATATTGTGAATTTAATATACATCATTGTTTAAGATACATAAAAGAAGATGTTCTTCAAAGAATAACTATGTTTTATTAAAAAACAATTATCATAAGAATTATCTCAAAGATGTGGCATATACTATATTATGAAATAATCCACGATATCATTTAAGATAATAATTTATAATACACTGCAAAGCAAAAAAGGATATAATAGTATTATTCATCATAATAGTACTCCAAACCAATACATCATAATAGTACCCTTATACATAATTACAATTCATAATAAAAATATAGCTATGGGGGTCTTCAATCTTAGTCTTCATCTTCACTTCATGGAATAAGCACTCTAGGTATCATAGGGCCTCCAAGGTTAAAGTCTTCTAGCCACTAATCATTTTAAACCCCAAAGCTCTAATCTTAATCTTATTGCAAAAATTATATTTTTATAAAATAAAAATCAAGCTGCACTTACAAAATAAGGATTAGCATAATACACATTCAAACTAAACAGTTATGTCTTACACATTTGGGATTAGCACCCTACCTTGGGTCACCAAGCCCTCCTATTTTAATGGATTATGCTTATGAACTTTAAGCAACACCTGCAAGAAAAGACATTTATAATTTTCTTATTACAGTTAGTCCTTTAAGCAAAATCCCTACAAAATGCATCATTTGTCTAAGAAATAATGAGCTACGATTCATACTAACATACAAAAAAATCCTAACATATAGTTTAAAATATTACATCACTAAATAGAAAAATCAATACACCACAATAACACATTAACCTAAACTAAGTCTAGGATCGGCTCTAATATTCTAGTGTGTAAGAATTGGGCTATATGGTATGAGTATTAGGCTTTCTTAAGTTTAAATTTTGATTTCATTTCAAGATTTGTTTAATTTAACATTAGGTGGTTTCACTTTAAATGGTTTAGTTGATTTATGATTTAATCTTAATTTTAGGCTTATTTTATTATTAAAATTGAATTTGAATTTTAAAGAATATAGAATAAAATAAATTTCACTTTGGGTATATCCTATTTCAATCAACATCCTGATCCTAGTAAAGGAGAATTTGAGAATTTTCCACCATTAAGTGAAAATTCATTCTAAGGGAAAACTAAGAACCTACATATCTTAATTAAATCATTTGAGTTTATTTGAATAATTCAATTCAATTGTTTGATTTTGATTAGATCTCAAAATTTTAGTTTGCTTAACTTCATGTATTTTGATTGTTTGATTTTGGACTTATTGGTTTTAAGTTTTATTTGATTAAATTTTTGACACTTCAATATCTTTTGAATTAATATTTAATTCCTTTCTTTTTTATTTCAATTTTAATTATATATATGATTAATATTGATTAGGTTATTTCAATGTTATATAGAATTATTAATTTAACCATTTCATTTAAAATCAGTTTGGAGTAATGAATATACTTCAATTTAATTAACTTGTAACTTGGTCAAAGTCTAATGTGATCTTTCATTTTGGATTCAGCTAAGAGCTTAATTATTTTTTGATTGAATTTAGTTGTTTGATTTTGTATATATAATTTTTTAGTTAGATTATTTGGTTTAGTTTGATCCTTTTTATTTAATTTGATTTATTTGTGTTTTATGTTGATTGATTTACTCTAATGTTGTTTGGAATTGATATGATTTAATGGCTTTTATATTTAACTTTTGTTGTTGTTACTATTATTATTATTATTATTATTATTATTATTATTATTATTATATTATTATTATTATTATTATTATTATTATTATTATTATTAGTTTATTAAGGTTTAGAATAAATTTATTATGGTTGTTTGATGTCATGTATTTTATATTGATTATTTTATTAATTCTTCCTACTAGATTTAATTTGAGTATTTATTAGATTTAAATATTTCAAGTTGATTTAGTTTTTTTATTTATTAGTTCAATTGCATTGAGTGATTTAAAGATTTGCCTTCATTTCAGTTAAGTTTGATTATTTATAATTAGAACTTCATTTAACCTTATTCATCTATTATGTTAAAGTTTGGTTAGTACTTAATTAAGAGTCCATGTTTAATTTGATTATTAAACTTACATATGTTATGGTTAATTAATTCACCCTATTGAGCGATTGAATTGAATTTAGTTTGGCTATATGTATTTAATTGAATTGACTAGAGTTTATTCCAATTTTATTTGATTTAATTTGGTTAATGTTCAACTATTACTTCATGATTGATTTAATTCTTACTAATCAATTAAGGTTCAATTTAGTTTGACTTATTGAATTTAAGTTGTTTTTTTGTCATATAGATCAATTTTGTGAGTAATGTTTAATCGGTTAACATATTTAATAAACTTGATTGGTTGATTCATGATTGACTTGATTGTTTTATTCATTTGTTCATGGTTACTTTAGAAAATTGATTTGATTAAAGTTTAGTTATGACTCAATTAAATTTAAATGATCAATTCAAATAGGATTCAATTGTTAGTTAGACTATGTTTAGTTGGTTATCTATTTAGTTTGAACTGCTAAATTATTAACTGATCAGTGCTTAATTGAATCATCTTGGTGATATAATTATCTTAGTTAAGATTAGGTGAAATATTATAACATGTTATTGGTTAAGTTCTTAGTATTGTTTAAAGCTTACTTAATTGGATTACATAATTAATTTAACTAGGGTTTAGTCCCTAATGATTTGGATTTGTTATATCCCACATGATTAGAATGTTCATAATTGCCTTGTTCAATTAGTTTAGACAAAGTTTAGTTAATGGCTAAGTTAGTTCATTCTATTTGTGTTTACTCAAATTTAGTTTAACTTAGTCAAGTAGTTGATTATCTTAATTTAAGCAAGGATAATTTAAGTTTAATGTAATTAATTTGATTTAATGATTAATTTGATCAAAGAGTTTGATTAATGTGGTTAAAGAGTTTAATTAATTTGATCAAAGAATTTGATTAATAACTTTCATTTTTTTTTTAAAAATTTATTTAATTTATTTAAAGAGTTTAATTCATTTGATTAGTAAGTTTAATTAATTTATTTAAAGAGTTTAATTAATTTATTTAAAGAGTTTAATTAATTTGATAAATAAATTTGATTAATTTGTTTAAAGATTTTAATTATTTTGGTTAAAGAGTTTAATTAATTTGTTTAAATAGTTTAATTAATTGATTATAGAGTTTAATTAGTTTGATTATATAGTTTAATTAATTTGATTAAAGTGTTTAATTAATTTGTTTAAAAAAGTGTAGCTTTTAATTTGGTTGTATGAATTGATATTAAAGATATAATTAATCATTTGATGATTCAGTAAAAATTAAATGTGAAATTTAATTAATGTTTAGTTGACCTTTATTAATTTAATTAAGTTTAAGTTTATGTTTAATTTAGTTTAAATGGGAGATTATGTGATATTTGTTTAATTTAATTTAAGATTTAGTTAATAAGAGTTTAAGTCTTATTTTATTCATGAATTTGGTTTGATATTTTAAAATTTTTTTAGACAATTTAGTTTCGATATATTCAATTAATGTTGATTAATTAAAAGCCTAATTTTAAGTGATTTTTTACCAAGTTTTAGAAGATTACCTTATTTTCTTAAGGTCCCTTGATGTTAATTA
This sequence comes from Cymbidium sinense, assembly GCA_021442155.1. Classification (NCBI taxonomy): domain Eukaryota; kingdom Viridiplantae; phylum Streptophyta; class Magnoliopsida; order Asparagales; family Orchidaceae; genus Cymbidium; species Cymbidium sinense. The sequence continues at coordinate 194,381,222 of CM038215.1, forward strand.
AAGTGATTTAACCTATTTTAATGATTTCTATGATTTTCTAAATTTTTTAAAGTAATTATTTTATAAAATTAGACGTTTGAACTTTAAAATTTAATAACTTTTAATTTATTCATTATTTTAGCTTAAAGTGTTTTTGGAGCACAGGGTTCTATTCCAGTTTTATCTCCCTAAAGTTTCATCATGATCAGAAAGGTAATTTGGGGTTAATTAAGGTTTTGATGTTTCCAATAAAAATGAAATTAAACTCAATATATTAAAAACTAATTAGGACTTTTAAATTTTCTTGATTCCTCTCTGAAAGATAAAGTCAAAGATGGTTTATTTGAAATTTTTAAAATTTTATTTGATTTATCATGATTTTTCAAAGTTCAGGTCAATTAATTGATTTATTTAATTTTATTAATCTCCTAATTAGGTCCTTTAGATGTTTAATGGGTTTCAGAGGATTTTATCATTTTATGAGGTTCGCTAGAGTCATTTATAACTGTTTGAGCTCTTTTGATCATTTTCCATAACTTTTCTAAATTTTAATGAATTAGTTCTAAAACATGGGTCTCTAAACATTGAATTTCAATAACATTTAATACACTCATCATTCGAACCAGAAATTTTTAATGTAGATGTGTTTTCCTTTATTTCATTTCCTAAAAATTTGATATTAATTTGATTATTATTTTAGAATTAATTAGAGAACTTCCATTTTCATTCAACTAAAATTAAAATTGCAACACCCAATAAAATTGGGGCTTTTGGGTTTAATAGATCCTTTTGGCGAATCCAACGAGCTTTTATTTATAATTTTTATGAGTATTTTATTTTTATACATTTTGAAGTTTCAAGTGATTTTTTAGTATTTTTTAAGTTAAAAAAAGTGTAAGATTTTTTTACTTAACCTAGTTAATCTTTGAGTTAGCACTCTGCACATATCCTGTGTCGTAGCGCCACACAAGTACCGACTCATCGTTTGGGCAAGAAAATTAACCTCGATCGGACAAATCTGGACTGTCTGATTTCATATCGGATGGTCCAAATCTAATTTGTTGATCCAAGGGTGCGATTAACGGACCTTCTAATCACACCCGTCCATCTCATAAATAGAGATGGGATGGCATGCCAATTCTTCTTCCCATACTGTGAACGGGCAGGAATATATATGGGGCCTGGCGAGCCATTTCACCATTTTTTCTAATGATCTTGGCTGAAAAAACAAGGTATTTTTCATAGGAAGCTTGGAATATAAAGGTTTTCAAAAGAAAATTCCTACAATTGAGTGAGTATTCATGCAAAAGGAAGAGCCTATCAATTTTCTAAGTTTTAGAGAAATTACCTCGAGCGGGCGTCGGAATTTTTGATCTGAGCACATTCTTTGGCATGAGAGGAAGCTCTAGAAGGAATATACCCACTTGCCTCTTAGTGTCGCCTTCTCCATCAATGCCCACCTCCTCACGAATTTGGCCATAATTCATTATTTTATGTGTCGAAGGAAGTGGGGAAGGTGCGGCTTTTATCAGAGGAGCTCCAAGGGTTATTTTAGCTAACTCAGAGAGAGCCAAGTCTCTCTTCCCCTTCTTTTTAATGGTGGCCGAAAATCACCATTAATGCTGGTTGGGGAGGTGATGGCTAGCTAGGAGGAGGCTTGGAGAAGTCGATTCGGTAGTTTAGCTACTATAGAGCTTGCTAGATGTCAGTCAAGTGAAGATATAGCCTGTGTTTAAGTGGATCTTGGATTTTGGCACCTTGCCATTGATTATCCTCTCTCCCATGACCACCAATTGTTGACTTGAAGCTCCACTTCATATGGGCTAAAGTGTTAGCCTCCATGTGATAGATTTTCGGTGTGATTTGTGTCCACTTTTGTTAGATTGGGTTGGTTTGAACCTTTCTTGACCCATTTGGTTCAAATGAGTCAAGCTAGGTTCAATGCATTGATTAGCTCAAGTAGGTTTAAAATAGGTTATAATTATGCTGCTTGATATTTAGAATGAATTATAACTATTAATTTTAATTTATTTGGAGTTGGTTTTGATTCGAATCTATTTCAAACCTAAATTGGGTTTAATGAACTAGATTGGGTTCGTTTGGATCAAACGATTGATATAATTCAAATTAAAGCTTGCTTAAGTTTTAATTATATTTAATTGAGTATTTGAATCAATTTGAAGCAATACTTAAATATGATTTATAGTATTTTGGAACATTTAATTTTAGTTAATTTTGATTTATTTTTTTAGGTTCGATAGGGTCCATTTGGGTTCATTTAGACTAGGTAACCTGATTAGGTTATTTAAGTGATCATTGGATTTAGAATTATTTAATTTTATGTTCTATCATATAATAAATTTAAGCATTTAGAATGACATAAATTGGCCAAATTTTGATTCATTTGAATTTGTTGAATTGGTTGGGCTACATGAGTCTAGATCAGATGACCTGAGTAATCACTTTGAACCATATTAGATTTATTTTTGAGTTCATTTATACTTATGTATTGATTTTGTGATTTTTGTTTGGTTTGATTTGATTTAGTTTTAATTTTATAGGATTTTCATTGATTTAGATGATTTTGAGCCGAAATGGGTTAATTGAGTTAATCAAACTCAATTACCTTAATCAGTTCAATTGAATTTAAATTTTATTTTAATTTATGGTTTTCATTTCTATTTTATTTGAGGTGTGCACTTAGCTACTAATCGTAGTATCCTAAGTGTCTAATTAGGAAGCTCTTAATATAAGGTTGGAGATCCAAATTCAATGAGATTATGGTGATTATCTCACTTGAGGTTAACACAACCTTAGTGATTATATCTTATGTCTAAGGGGAGGGTGGTCAACCTCAATAAAAGTGAGGAAAACAATTTGGTTACAAGTTTTCTATAAGTACAAGCACCAATAGTTAATTACCTCTCAATAGTGAGAGATAACTTTTGATTAAGTCTAGTCATTTGGTCATAAATTGCTTAATGTATAGTATCAATAAATTGAGTTTAGAATTTTAGAATTTATCATTATTGACTTAATGAATATAATTGAGGAAATGATGATGTGCTTGATCAGATCATATGGTTTCACATCAAGGGCAATCATATCCCTTGGCCTATTTAGTCAAAAGAGGTAGTCAACCCAACCAAATCAAAAGATCCTTATTAGCAACCATGAATTACTTCGCCTAAGGGAACCTTGTAGACATAAGTTAATGTTTATTTAAGGAGATAACTTCAAGTCTATCTTAACTAACAAAAGACTTTATGCTCACAAATGTATCCTATGATTCACAACTCAAGAGGGATGAGCGATTAGGAAATAAATGGACTACAATAGTGAATATAATTTGGTGGAGCCATTAAGGAGTAAAATCACTTGATCAGAGGACACTAGTTGTAACCACTATTTTGTGATGATATTTAGGCAAAACCATGAGGACAACGGATACAATCAATGTTGTTAGTGGCATGTGATTTATTGAGAGTAAACATAAAAATACTGACTTGACTTGACAGTTCTTTTTTTTGGTTATAATTTTTTTAATTTGTTATCCTTGATTAAAAATTTTTAAGGGTTGATGAATTTTTAGCTTTAATTTTTGAATGATGAGTTTCATTTAAATGCTTTTTTTCATTAAATTTTATGGTTATTTAATGATTAATTATCATTTGAACTTAAAATTATTTGGTGTTAAAATTTTAGAGAATTTGTTATTAATTAACCCATCCAATTCATGTCTCTAATTGGGGCACAAATCTTATCAACTCTACTTACTTGCCAACAGAAAATTACGTATGATTTAAAATTTTCTTGAAAATCTACTACATAATAGATCATGTTAACTCTATTTCAAGCATAAAGGATTATGCTTATGACTGGAAATCATGATCATGTTTTGCATTTAATATTAAGAACTTGTATTTTTTTAAATACGGTATATCTTTATAAAAACATTTTAAGATAACAGAATAGAATTGATGTGATTGAGTTAAATGCAAGAATTTCAACCAATTTTTTTTACATTCATTTTATTGAGATTTATCATTTGCAATATTATTAAATAACATTATTCCTATTGACAATGATCGTGAAAGAAGAATTGGACTAATTAGGTGAAGCAGACAACCTCATTATGTTGATGAAACACTAAGGAGAGTGTGCATATACATTGCATGGTTACATGGATTTTAATGTAATTACATGATATATTTGCATGCTTTTCAAAGTAAGATGAGATATAGGCTTATTAGTCTTACCTCGTGTAGCAATTTTGGACACTAGAATTAAGTGTTTAACATGTGTTGTGGCCCATGTAAGTGTTCACTATTGATGATACAATACAGTCTAAAAGGGCTTGCCATCTTTTAAAGAAATTTGCATGACTTATAGGGTGTCAAATTTGATTTAAAAGGTTGATCCCTGAAACTCATGCAAAGCTCAAAAAATCTTTATATCTACTTATATAAGCAAGTGCAATACAATTGTAAAGTGTGCATCACCTTTTTAATTATTTAATGTCACTTTCTTGCACATGTATTTTATTGTTAAAGAAATTTTTCTAGCATTTATACTTTGAATGCAACGAACACCTTCTATTCGTTTATACATTTATTGCAAATCTGATGGTCTAATGCATTCTAGGTTCTATTTAATCATTCAAAATGAAATGTTTTATTTGCTCCATGTCAATCATTCATTAGAATTTTCAGTTACAGTTAGACTTGGTCCATACTTATTGGCGAGTGAGCAATTCCAACACAACTTTATCTTCAAGGTCAATTTGCATTTTACTCTTATTTGAAAGTTGGACTCTCAACCCAATGTGAATCTCTTATAAGTCAAGTATAAGTCTCAATTCTTGCCGTTCTTTGACTTGAGTACTTTTAACATTGAATATCCAATACATCATGACCCAAGTATTTATTAAGAATGCCAATTTTGTTCATTCGAGCCATTAATCTACTTTTAGCTTGTTCTTTATTTTATCTTCATCCACAAGCAAGTTGACAAATCTACAACAAGTTTCATTCATGCTTGTGGCAAGTATCAAGTCTTCTTGTAAATGAACTTTTTCATATTCATTTTCATATATTTAGGATTTTATATTTTTGCATTTTTAAAATTAATTTGGGTTTGATTCTAAATTTATGTTCAATAGGCACTTCATTTTTCCCTATTTACTTCTCCTATCATTGTGTGATCTAGTAGCATTCTGATGTCATCCCCATGATGGGTGGCTTTATGCTATGCTATCTACTCACTATGACAAGAAAGGCATGTTGGGTGATGTCAATACTCGGTCTAACTGTCATCTCCGCACCAAGAAAGACATATGAGTTTTGATGCCTATATGAAAAATACAAATTTTTCTACCACTCAAAGAGAGACATGTATGAGTACCTAAATTTTATCAATTTATGTTAATAGAAGCAACTACCACTAGATATGAAATGAGTGTTGTCATTTGTTACATGCAAGTAGTAGGGATATATGAGACTATTTATTAACCTACCATTAAGATACATATTGAAGGACCTACAAACTAACTAGGGTTATCAAGCAAGCTAATAATAGATTTTATTTTAAATGAAAATGCTTTTAACTCTACCTAATTTATTTTCAAGCCATGCCATTATGCCTTAATTAATGCGAAAATGATGATGAATATAAAGGGAATATGTCCTATAATATCACCTTATAAATGAAATACTTCATCATGTATAAGATGGTATTCATGCAAATGATTAGGGTAATGCATGCCTAATATAGATGTAGAATATTTGAAACTTGTAAAATTATTGTCAATAAATTTGATGTTTATAACCATAGCACATAGATTATATTATGAACCCTTATTTAGTACAATGGACTTAAACAGTATAATCTACTTTATTGAGTTACCAGTTTGACCAATATTAATTTTAAAATTTTATATTAAAAACTATCAACAAGCCAGAGGGTTTTGAAGCACTATTATTCATTTCTAACTTTATAAATTGTTTATCTTTGGAGCTTACTTGAATGTCTAGAACATCACATAATAATTTTCATGGAAAGTGGAAGTTTTCAAGTAATATTAAGAGAGTAGTAAAAAAATATATACATAAGAGTAAATAAAGTTAGTCATAAAAAGAACATACATTAAATTTATAACATTTTAGTTAAGTGAAATAAAGATGACTTAGAGAAATATTGCAAAATTCTAGAAAATAATACCTAAAATTTCTCCTTATTCTTAGTAATAACCTTTTCTAATTTATTTAATCCAAAATGATTTTATTAATTACAAAAATAACTTGGTAATATTTTAGAACTTTAACTATCAAGAAAAGTATTGCATTAGATTAGGTTTAGGCCCATTTTGTTGAACTTAACCAAATTAAATCTTTACAAGATAAAGCAAGCCTTAATGATTGTATAGAATTTAAGCATCAAAGTATATTATTATGTTCTGAATACACATTAATGATAAGTTAATTTTATTTATCCTTCAAATCAGTATCAGATATATGATGTACAAAATTTGATAATAACTCTATTAAAGGAACTTATTAGTCTGATAGTTGAAGGGCTAGTGCTTTAGATCCTAGTACTCTTAATTAAGTGTTCCAACAAAAACATGCCTTTATCCCACTATGTGGGGTCAGCTACATGAATCATTTTTCTCCAATGTGTCCTATTATGTGTCAAATTTTCATTTAATTCAAGTATACTATGGTCATTTTCGATACAACTTAACTAAGTCTTTTAGGTCCACCTCACCTTTCTTAGCATAAGGCAAATCTAATGCATCTACTCTCCTAACCGTCATCGACGGCCGACGCTTTATGTGGCCATCTAAGGCGATCTCTCTAATCTTATCTACCATTGAGCTACTCCAACTATTTCAACATACCCATTTCACATTTTATCTCTAAAGAGTAAGGCCACTCATCCACCTGAGCATCATCATCTCTGCAACACTTAACCTAGTCTTATGCTTCTCTTTTATTGGCCAACATTCTACACCATAAATCATTGCAGGTCTTACCACCATCTTATAAAATTTTTCCTTAAGTTTAAGCGGTACTTTTCTATCACACAATAGGTTAGATGCATTCCTCCACTTCAACCATCGAACTTGAATTCTACTAATAACATCTCCATATATTTCACCATCATTTTGAACAATAGAGCGTAGGTATCTGAATCACTTACTCTTTTTAATGACTTGTTTATCTAATGTCACAACACTACCACTAGAACTTCTACAACTAAAATTAAACTCTATATATTCAATTTTAGATCCACTTAAACAAAAACCTTTAGACTCTAAGGTTAACCTCCATAATTCATATTTCTCTTGGACTCCATCTCTAGTCTTATCAACAAGAAGAATGTCATTAGCAAAAAGCATACACTAAGGTACATCTCTCTGTAAATGCTTAGTATGAACATCCATAACTAAAGAAAAAAGATAAGGGCTTAAAGCTGATCTTTGATGTAATCCAACTGAAATAGGAAAATATTTTGTCAATCCTCCTTGTGTTTGGACACAAGTAACATCTTTAGTATACATATCCTTAATGAGTTGAATATAACCAATATTAACTCTTTTCTTTTCTATAACTTTCCAAAGAACATCTCTTGAAACTTTATCATAAGCTTTCTCTAAATCAACAAATATCGTGTAGATCCTCCTTACTTTCTCTATACTTCTCCATCAAACCTCTTAGCAAATGTATAGGATCCATAGTAGATCTACCTGGCATGAAACAAAATTGTTTATGAGAAATTTTTGTATCACATCGTAACATATGCTCAACTACTCTCTCCCATAATTTTAATGTATGACATATTAACTTTCTTCCTCTATAATTTGCACACTCTCATGCATCACCTTTATTCTGAAATATGGAAAAAAACAAACTTTTTCTCCACTCATCTGACATCTTTTTAGTCTTTAAAATAATATTAAAAAGATTTATCAAGAAATTCCTTGATCTCCTAAACATTTTCACACTTCCATTGGAATATTTTCAAGTTCTACTATTTTTCCACATTTCATTTTATTTAATGCTTCTCTAACTTCAAAGTTACTAATCGACAATAAAAGTAAAATTCTCTATTTTGTTTAGGTATAAGGTTGCTAAAATCAATTATATTTTCAGATCATTCATTTAAAAGTTTATCAAAATACCTCATCCACCTAGTTTTAATATCCTTTTCTAAGAAAAGTACTTTATGATTTTCATCCTTAATACACCTCACTTGAACTAGATCTTTACTTCTCTTATCTCTTTGGTTGGATAACTTATGTATACATCTTTCACCTTCTTTGGTATACAATCTATTGTATAAATCACTAAAAGCTAAATTTTTTTGCATCATATATTTCTTTCTTAGAATCTCTACAGGCCACTTTATGTTTTTCTCAATTCTTCGAGTTTTTACATCTAAATTAAGTTATATAATAATGCTTCCTATTTCTTATTTTTTTCTTACATATTTTGACTCTATCACCAACTATTTTAATTAAAAAAGCTTTTCTTTTGATTCTCTGAGCATATTATTTACAACTTGCTTAATTTCACTTGTTACTTTTTCATACATAACATTAGGTTCCTTATGAACATCTCAAATTTTAAGCTCTTGTAGCTTACTGTTAAAAAAAATATTTAGTAGTATTGTTTAAGTGCCAACATCTAATCCTAGGATAATAATTTGATTTAGTTTTCATCTTCCAATCTTTCATCTTAAAATCTAAAACTAACAATGTTGGGTACTAAAACTTTCACTGAATGAACTTACAATCTTTACAATCTAAATGATATATTTTTCTTACCAAAAAATAGTCAATCTGCTTTCATTAGATCCATTTTTATAAATAATATAATTATCTATTTTCTTAAATAAACTATTAGCAACTACAAAATCATAGGCTAAGGCAAAATCTAATATAGTCATACCTTCTTCATTAGTCATTCCGAATTCATAGCCACGATGAGCACTTTTAAAATCTTCTACCACTCTATAAACATGTGCATTTAAATATCCTCCAATAAATACTTTTTCTTCAAGAAGTATCTTTTGAATTAATCCATCTAATTCCTTTGAAATGAAACATAAACAAAATAAAATAAAATGATAAAATGAGAAAAAAAGTTATCCCAAATATAATTATTTATATAATTGTAATTTATATTTATTTTTATACCATATTGAATAAATTTGAATAAAATCTTATAAATAATATACAATTAAATTTAAACATTAACTTTCTTTTTAATTTTATTTTTGAACTTGCTTATTTATTATATAACAAGTAGCTTGATAAAAATACAGTAAATACATACTCAAGAATTTTAATTTAATGACTTATTCTATATTATTCTATTAAATTTTTTTAATAATTTTTATGCTTTTGCAACTTTAAACATTATTAACTATTTATATAAATGAAGAAAATATTAAATAAATAATGAAATCGATAAATTTTAAATTTTAAATAATACTTAAAATTCACCAAACAATTTTAATAGCATATGATGAATCATGTGATTTTTTATTAGACAATATAAATTCAACTATGGCCAATATTAAGACTATGTTTAGAATTTTAACATCAAATATATATTTAATTAGGTCTGATTAAAGTTTAATTTTATCATGAATCTAATTATGAAACTAATAAATAAATGAAAATAAGATGTTAAAATTAAGATCATATTGAAGTTAAACTCATAAAATAAATAAATGAATGATTAGCTTAAACGTTGTAGTACTCGACTTGACTCGACTCATTTACAACTCTAAATGTATCCACTGATTTGATTTTATAAGAAGCCACATTTTGTTATGCATTATAATAATTTGTTCCCCATTTTATGAGAATTTTATGTTTTAACTAATATTAATTGAAACTATTATTCTTTAATAATCAAATACAATTTTTGGTTTTATATCAGTTTGTTTTTTTTATAGTTTTGTGTTAAGGAAAAATCTATGTGGTTTTGTTTGGATCTTTTTAGATTGGATTTTCTTGTTTGGGTTGGCACATTAGGATGAAATAAAAGTGGATTTGAAGTATAACTTTAGGTTATGTACCTTTTTTAATTAAAAGAATCATAAAATTTTCTAAAGCATATGTCAATTTGATTCTATTTTATTTAAATTTTTAATTCTAAAGGGAATTAATAAATTGTATGCGGAGTAATGCTTCTTATAAATTGAGATCATCAACATGTTGAGTCTCCTATAAACACTAATTAGCTTAAAGAGTGTAATTGTTCCTCTCAACACCTGAGCTCACCTCGCACTCCACATGCTTATCCTCCCTTACACCGCACAGGGCCACCTAATTCCCTCTTGAGCTATCTTACCATCTCATAGCTTTCACGTAACTTTCATCAACACGCAGTTCAATCACCAACGTATTTTCTTCGGCAAGACTAAGTTCTTGACGGAATTCATTTTTGGCGATTCGGCCTGGATCTGAAGAGGATCGCAACTTCCGGTCGGAATCAATGATGGCGATGAAGTTTCTTGGAAGAACTGATGAAGTAATCTGCCGAGTTCACTGATTTATTGATTTCAACATGGCTTGGACTCAAGTCGAAAAAAAGGTTTGGTGACGTTCTCAAATCTCCCGACTCCTCTCTCCTCTGCGACCGCTTTTCCTCTCTTTGTCGCTGAGCAGCGGTTTATTGCGTTTTTTTTCGGTCGAGGATTGCCTCAAATGTCCTCGCCGCTTAATGGCGGAAAATAGCCTTTCCATAAACATTGTCTCACGGGATGGATCGGCGATGCCTCTCGGTAAGTTCCTTCCTTCATTGCGTGAAATCTTTCAAGGAAGCGTTATCGGTAACAATCACTCCCATGAATCGGTTAACTTAATTGACTCGCGTGGAATCCCTGCGTGATGTGTTGGACATGGATGTTGAAAAATTAGCTAAACCTTTTGAATATTCGATTGGGAAATTTAATTTACGGAGACCTGTGATAAGATTCGAGCTTTCTTTCATTCTCTAAAGCGTGGGTTCCTTTTGGTAGGGCGATTGACCCTCGGCATGTGCTTATCCAACTAAATAATGATGATTATTAGAGTGTTCGTCGCTCTTATCTAGTTTATAATTGTCAAATCGTCTCCTGGTCGCCTAGTTTTGATGTTAAGGAAGAGTCCCATTGTTCCAATTTGGCTATCTTTCCCTAACATGCGCATTCATTTTGTTACACATCAAGTCTATTTGCCGTGGGGCTTTATTTGGTCGACCTTTACAAATAGATCACCGGTAAATCCGTCATACATTTGCTCGGATCTTAGTTGAAATAGATATTACCAAAAGCACCCAAAAGAAGTTTGGATAGGCTCGAGAAAAACTAGGCTATAACCAAAAGTTGAATTTGAAAACTTTCCGGTTTTCTCCCATTAAAATTCATGGGCATGAAAACTCGATTGTTTTATTCTACATCCTAAAAAAAAATAAGTTAGCATCTCTCTCTTTACCAAAAGATCAACCTACAAAAATGGCCTATGTTCCCAAAATCAATCAAATAGGCACAAACTCACATAAACTTATCGTTTCTACATCTAGATTAAAAGGGCTTCACAATGAATTAGTAGAATCTCATGAAGATACATCATGTGAGGGGAAAGGATCAACAGCTGAATTTGTACCAATAGACAATTTATTGCCCCAACCAAATATTGAAATTTTACCTTGACCTAGAAACATTGGTGATGATCTTGTTGGGGAAGAAATAAGAGAATCTCGGGACACTTTGACATCCGAACAAAACAAAGCGTAGTGAAGAAACCAGTAACTTTAGAAAACATTCAACTCATAATGATGGTGAACAAACCACCACCTTCAATACCGATCTTATCGATACTATCCTATCAACATTGAAGAAGGAAATCTCTATCATCTTCCTAGAATTACCAAGCTAACATGAATCTTTTATCTTACTCTCTTCGATGGAGATGCTGGAGGCGAAAGACCTTTCCAACAGTCTCCTACAAAAGAAATCCACAAAACCTAGAAGCTCCACTAGAACCACGGATCCGCCTCCATACCTATTCAAAAATGCATTTAGGTTTTCTTTTCAGACCTTCCTTCCATTTTCCTTATTATGCTCTTCAAATTGAATTATTTCTTATTATGATTAGGTCTATTATGGAATATTCATGGTATTGGGACCCCTATTGTCCATAATAGGGTTAGAAGCCTCTGTCGCACTCCTGCGTCACTCCTTATTATTTTAGAACCTCTTATCCACTCCTCCAAGATTGCTAAGGTTGCTCGTAAAATCGGCTTCCAAAACTTTCATAACATTAGTAATAAAATTTGGTGCTTCGAAACCACCAATCACTATCACCATCATAGAAGACCGATTCAATTGATTAATGTTCTCATCTCTTTTGGGGATTTCTCTCGGGTTCTTTTATTTATGCCGCTTGTAACGGGAGGTGAACATTCTTTGGAATAGTTTAAGATCCTTTGCCTCATCATCACTTCACTTTACCTTGGATTGTTGGAGGTGATTTTAACACTATTCTTACCCGAAAGAAGGGGATCCTCCCTAACTCCCATTCCATGGAAGATTTATGAATATGATCCTTGATTGTAATTTCGACATCGGTTTCTGGGTTCTAACTTCACTTGGAACAACTCGGACTTTGCGCCTAGATGCTTATTCAACTCACTATGGATTGACCAATGGCCTAACACACAGTGGAACATTTAGAACTCTTTGGGATCACGCTCCACTTCTTACATGAACCCCCCTCCTAGGCAGTCCCCTTCTCCCTTTAGATTTCAAAATATGTGGGCCAACATAATGACTTTTGAATGTTGTCTCGATGAATTGGATGGCCCATCCACGACAACTGTTAAAGGTATGATCCGATTTTGGCTAAAACTTAAGCGCAAACAAACTCTAAATTGGTGGAACAAACATCAATTTAAAACCTTTTACTAATTTAAAAGTATGGAAAATTTGGTTTGCTCTCTTGAAGAAGTCATCATGGATTCATCCAAGCTCGACCAACTTAAGGAAGCTAAGGATAAGCTGATCACATTTCAAAATATGGAAGAAACTTATTAGCCAAAAGCGCTAGCAAACAAATAAAGGGCGGACGATACTAAATATTTTCGCTCTTTTCAAAAAAGAAAAGTTCTAAACTCTATTAAAAAAATTAAAAGCGAGAATGGCGGTGGATCACTAGCGACAAGAATTAGACTTCGGTAACCATTTTAAAAATTACTTAACACAAACCCCGAACTTATTGAAATCTCCAATCCTCACTTGATTCCCTCCGTGATCACCTCAGAGCAAAACAATTTTCTCACATGTCCATGGTGAGATTCTTGATACCATAGCATGAACTTCTATTCTTTGGACATGGGTTTACTACACATTTCTTCCAACATTCTTTGGTCCACTATTAAGGCGATTTGATTAATGCGGTTTGGGATTTTTTGAGGGAACCCCTTCCTAGAGCCTTCCGTACCTCAATCATTCTTATCCCTAAAATTCAAACCCGAATCACAGGGTGATTTTATACCTATCGATCTTTGCACCTTTTTGAAATTAATTGCTAAGCTAATCTCTAATCAATTAGCCCTTGCTCCCTATTATCTCTCCAAATCGTCGGGATTTATGAAAGGTAGAGCTATTTATAACATCCTCCTTGCCCAAGAATTAATCCATGACATCGGCGTTCCCACGGTGGCAACATTATCTTCAAACTAGATTTTTCTAAAGCTTTTGACAATCTCTCTTGGGATTTTTATTTAAGATTCTTGCCTTTTGGTTTCTCTCAGCGATTATTAATCTTATTAAAATTGTGCCACCAATGCTTGGTTTTCTGATAATCAATAGTGAGGCGTTTTTCAAATCTTCCCATGGCTTGAGACAAGGAGACCCTCTTTCCCCGACTCTTTTATCATTCTTTGTTGACTACCTTTCCGGTGTTTTAAATGATATTTTCTTGTATAAGCCTAACTTGATTTATAAAACTTCGTGGAGGTTCCGTCTCATCTTAGCTTTGCGGATGGCGTTATCATCTTCACATCCCTCATATAAAAACAATCTTACAATTACTCAAGAATTTTGGTAGGGAAAGTGGTTTAACTCTTAACAAGACAAAATGTTGCTTCATTCCTTCTTCCAAAATTGCCAATAGGGTTAATCATATTCAACGTATCCTTTCCACATCGTGGCCTCTTAAATACCTTGGTGCTCCTCTTTTCAAAGGTCACAAAAGTCACATCATTTCGATGAGATAATCCAAAAGATCTCTAATCGTATTTCTTCTTGGGAATATAACTTTCTCTCTTTGGTAGGCTTACTCGATTAAGAGCACCCTCAACTCCATACCCATTTATCTCATTCAATCTATTAGGCCTACCAATTCTATCATCAGCGATTGAGAGGTGATAAATAAATTTTTTGGGGCTCTAACACTTCCACCAAAAAAATGCATTGGTCCGATTGGCAAAATGTTGTGGCCCATTTGAGGAAGGTCTTGGTCAGACTATTAAAGATACAATCAATGCATTTTCTCACAAACTTTGGTGGAATTTTAGATGCAATTATAACCTTTGGGCTAACTTCATGAATGTTAAATATTGCCAAGGGAAGCACCCTATAACTTGTTCTTACAATGCTAGAGACTCTCCAGACTTGGAGAAGACTATGCATTAAATGGATGGCGAATCACATATTACTTGGGGCATAAATTCGAAACTCCTTTTTTTTGGCAAGATAAGCTGGATTGATGCGGGTCCATTGGATTACTTTCTTACTCATACCATTAGAGTTAACTCATTTTGGCTTAATAATAAGTGGAATATTTCTAAACTCACGGAATACATCCCTCCTCTATAATAGATAAGCTAAATCTCATTCAAATCTCGGTGCCCATCAAAGATCGATTCTTTTAAACTTTCTCGAATGGTGAATTTAATTTAAAAACATCGGATGTATAATAACAAATGCTCATTTCTAACGTCTTTGACAAAATTTGGCATAACAATATTCCTACCACTTACTCAATTCTTGTTTGGATTCTTAAGAACTTTATTAGGTTGACTCTTTAATGTGGAACAAAGGCTTCCACTTACCCTCTAAATGCTATTGTTGTTTTCACATCGAAGATGTTAATCATCTGTTTGTTAATGGGGCCATTGTCGAAAGTGGTGTGGTATGATGATCTTTTAACTTTGACCTTTTCAATGGTTCCTTATCCATATTCCAACTTCTAGATATTTACTTTAAAACATCCCTAAAGGTCACATCAAAATCACTATGGCTAGTATTATTATTTGGTTTATATGGATGGCGGCGAAGCAAAACACAACGGTATAGCTATGAATCAGAAAAATTATTGCTAGAATAATATACAAAACTAGTGAATTATTCAATGCCGCGTTATCAAGCATAAACATTTCAAAGGTTGTTTTATTGTGGTAAATTAGGTCTTCATCTACCTCTTCCAACTATATGTCAGCAAGAGAAGGTTGTTTATTGGGTTAAACCCAAAAACAACCTTCTTAAAATATCTGGATGGTTGTCCTAATGTACTGATTGTGGCGGTATTTTTAGACTACCTGGTAAAGTTCTTTATGCTTTTGCTTTTCCTCGCATCCACATTACGTCCATATCTTTGAGCTTTGTGTACTATGCCATTGGTATTTGCCTTCAACAAGTGGTTTAACATCTGGATTGAAGTGGATGCTTTCGATTATTAATCTCTTAACTTCTACAAAGGCTAATGCTGAATTGTTTTATGTCCTCAAGCATATCAGGACCCTCCTTAAATTCAATTATAAGATCTCCCATGTTTGGAGGGAAGGCAATGGATTTTCTAGCAAACTTAGGTGCTAGATCGACTAACAGAGCTATCTTTGATAACTTAACTCTACCTCATCATCTAAAAGGCTTAGTTAACCTCGATCGGACTGGGCTTCCCTATTGCGATTTTAACAGATTGGGGGGCATTGTCTCAATGGTTTCTTGTTGCTTGACTCGGTCCAATCACTTAATTTTTTTATTGTTCTGGTTTCTTTCCAATAATGAAAGTTTCTATTTTCCTTCCATGGTATATTTGGTTCTTTTATGTTGGGATTGGGTTGTTTGGCTAAACCGTGGAGCTTTGTTAGGCTTTACTTGGCATTGGCAATGGAATGTTGGTGTTTGGATGCTAATGTGTATGCTTATGATACCTATGGCTGGCAGCATTATTTTATGGTATTGGTTGGAAAAATATTACTGGGTTTGTTGTCTGGCTGTTTTGCCTCATTATGGACTTGCGGTATTGATTGTTCCGTGGAGCCTTCCTGGCTGTTTCCTTTTATTGGGTTTGCAGGTTGTATGGATAACCCGTGATGCTTTAATTTTTTCATTATGGTATTTAATGTGGTTGCTGGTAATTACTTCTGTTCCCTGGGCTGGCAGCATAAGTCTTTGGTATGGTTGGTATGTGAAGAATCGTTTATATTGTTGCCTTGGTTTTGTTTGACTACCCTTTTTCAGTGTTTTATCTTATCTAAAGTATCTACAAGTGCAATATTTGGCCTCATTATTACTTTGGATTCTAAGGTGTCGGGTGGCTTTAGCACCGTTATCCCCATTCGCTATAGTATTTGGCTTATCCTTCAGATTGGGGCATTTTCTCGATTACATGGATGTCATTTATTCATTTCTCTGTTGTTTTCCATACAGGGAGTCAGTTTGTGGGATAGGAGGTGTGTTCTTCACTTCATTTGGTTGGTAGTTGCATTGGGTTTCCTACCGATGTTGGATGCTCATATTTGCAATTGCCCCAATTGGCGTGAATGACTGGCCTTCTTTATCCCCTTCTTCTATCAAGCTCAAATTATCTTGCATTCCGTTTCATTTATATTGAATTGGCTAAAATAAACTTTGGATTTTCCCTTGTGTTTTAGTTTTGTCCTTGGTTGCTTAGATGTGTCATGGACTCTTCCTCCGTTAGTTCGACCTTATTTCATTGCCTTCTTATGATTGCTCGAGATCTTTTTTCTCTTTCAATTTTATGCTTTGGATTTTGGATGTATTTAGCTTGGGGTTTTTCTCCTTAGGTTGATTGTAGCTCTTGAGGAGGTTGAGTAACCCTTTAAGGACCTTGTAACCTTAATTTTGTGTAATAAAATACCCCGTATAATGGGGTTTCCCTAAAACATGGCTTGGACTAAACAAAGATGGTGAGCTCTTTCAAGAATTTGTCATAAAATATCACGTTAAAAAAAAAACTTTAGATTTGCTGGTAGGAGATCTGGAAGAAGAAAGGGGTATTTTATAAATAAATAAATAAATATATATATATATATAAATAGTTAGATATAGGTATGAAGATATATTTAAACACTGAGAATATTCATGTTATTTGACTAATTGCCCATTAACTATTTAATATAACAAATATGTTTTAATACATCTATAATTAATGCTAATGTATGGTCATGATGGCGAACATGCTAACAAATATTTTATTAAATATTAAAGCTTAACTTACGAACTTAATAGACGAATTATAATTTTTTCAAGGTATTAAGTACCTATTTAAAATTATTAAAATTAATGAAATTCATCTTGTAATGCTTAACTGCAAATTAGATGAGTAACTTGCATTATCATTCCATTCAATAAATTACTACAAAATCATTAATTTATACATACAAATTAACTAAAATTCTACTTCAGATCAATTTTATTTTTAATTTTTAAAATTATTATTATTATTTATTAAATATTTTGATTTGAAATAAATTATTTTGACATCTTGAAATATATTTTTATTTTTATTAAATATTAAATTAATTAATTTATGCTTAATGAAGACGATCAACAATAGAGTAGTAGAGACTAGAGCTATTAACAGTGGTGTCTAATGATCAATAAAAAATAGAGTTAGTGGACAGCAATAGGTGACGGATGACATTGAAGGATTCTCGACATTGACAACTAATGATCCTAATAATTATTTTTTAAATACTCAAAATATTTAAAAACTTATTTTAAATTTTTATTGCAAATTGATTTATTTAAATAAAATAAAAATATACAAAAATTACATTAAATAAATATATTTTAAAAAATAAAACAAAAACAATCAAAATGATGCTAAACAAGACCTAAAGTTTTGTTAGTTGAGAAATTTAATAATCAATTATGGAATTTAATTTGAATTTTATAATGTATACATGACATAATATTCAAATAATTTATTTATGTGCAAGTCATCTTAGTTTAGTGATTGAGAATTTAAGCTTTCAACTAAAAGGTCTAAGTTCTTACATATGTGTTTTGTGTGAATTTAAGATTGAATTTGCTCAAATATCTTAAAAATTGATTTATTTATTAATTACATTATTACTACTAAATAATTATTGAAAACATATTTAGTAGTATCATATCATATAATTACATAAAATAGGTTATCAATCTATATTACCTTCTTTATTATTCATAATTAATTATAATTAACATAACTATTTGTTAATAACTTTAGACTATAGAAGGTATGATCCGATATTTTCATTAAAATAAACAGAAGAAATTATGTATCTTACTCTATTGCACTTTTGTTTTAAGCATCCAATAAAAGCTATGATTCAATGCAGTTGCCATGTGCAAGAGATAGAAGAGAAAAATGTGTCACTTCATTCTACATATAAGATAATGAAATTTTCTCAAGCAATGAATATTGAATTTTAATGCATTTGTATTATTATTATTATTATTATTATTATTATTATTATTATTTATTATGATTATTATTATTATTATTATTATTACTATTACTACTTTATAAATATCTCATATATTGGATATCTTTATCTAATTCATAGATGAATATCTAGAGTTATATATATATATATATATATATATATGCCACCATTTCCTTCATTCAAAAATATAATTTTTTTCTCTAATTTCATTGGTTCATGTCAATTTACATTTATTTGAATTTATGAATATAAATTTTAATTATTAATTAAGGAGCACCAATGAAGGAGGAAGTTATTCTTGAACCTATAGATAACTCCCATGGACACAATAGTCCTCCCCTAGCACTGCATTAATGATGCTTATACGAAGAAAATAATCTTCAACTATTTTATCACTCTTAACCAAGCAACTGTTAATGCTAAGATGATTATCTGCAATAGCTTTGAGAAGTTTGGAAAAGCAGTCTTCAACAAAAGACCACACATTTATCCTATAGGGCCACTTCTTCCCAACTTTGAATCAAGAGAAGATTCTAATTTGATTTATTTCTAGCCGATAAGCAATGCATTGCATGGTTTGACAAGCAACCTACAAATTTTGTTATTTATGTGTCTTTTGGAAGCATCACTATCTTAATTGTAGGAAATTTCAAGAGGTAGCACTTGGTCTAGAGCTCAGTCAACAATTCTCATAGGTGATAAGGCCAGACCTTGCTTATAAATCTATTAATTGTACCTATCCCATAGGCTTTGAAGAAAGAGTTGCAAATTGAGGGAGAATGGTTAGTTGGTCTCCTCAATATAGGGTTTTAAAGCATCATGCAATTGCTTGTTTCATATCACACTGTGGTTGGAACTCAACCATTGAAGGAGTAAGAAAGGGAGTTCCTTTTCTTTATTAGCCTTATTTTGCTAATCAGTTATTTAGGAAAAAATATATAACTAAGGTTTGGAAGATAGGTTTGAATTTGGTTCAAGAATGGGATAGTTTCCAAAGAGGAGGTTGGATCAAAAGTGGAGAAGTTGATGGAGGATAAAGATATTCTAGCAAGATCTCATGATTTGAAGATGTTTGCTCACATCAATGTCATTGAAAAAGGGTCATCCTTTATGAATCTCAACAAGTTTGTAGATTTTATAAGATATATTTATGTCTAGTTGGTTGAAAACTTATGTAATAGATAGCATGAAGAAAATTAAGAGAGAAAAAGATGAGGGGTTTGTTGATGTGAAGTACTATGAATAATACTATTTTGTTTGAAATTTTTCATCTGAGTTGTGATATATTATGAATAATATTATATGTCACATCATTTGAATAATTTCAGAAAAAATTTTCTACAAAATATTATTATTTTTTACTTTTAAGATTTGGTACATGCAATTTTACTTACGAGAGAGAGAGAGAGAGAGAGAGAGAGAGAGAGAGAGAGAGAGAGAGATTTTGAATTTTGTTAGATATTTCTATGATGGACAATATTATTTTGTCTTAAACTTTTGATTTTGTTTGCCAAATACTCTGAAAATATCATCCTTAGTGGTTAAGTGAATAGTTTCATAATATATTATTTTTTTACATCATTTAAATAAATCTTTTTGACAAATTTATAATAAAATATCATTATTCTCTTGTGATCATCCTTTTTGTGTGTTTTGATTTATAATTATATGCATTTTCATCATAATAACTACTTATATATTGGTATGTTAAATTATTGTCCACTTGTCCCCTAGCTGTGGATGATCACCAAGCCCCCTGTTTCTTAATAAATTATAAAATTTTCTCTACGAAACATCAACCATTATTTTATTCACATATTATAAAAGATGAAGGTCTAATATAAATTATAATACTAATAAAATATGAAGGACTAATATAAATTGATCTCCTTATTTTAAGTTAAAGGATTTATATCCCCATCCCCGCAAAAATAGTAGATCAAGTATGCAAAAAAAAATTTAATTACTTGATTTCAAGGAATTAATTACTTTCTATAATTTATAATATTCTCTCTTGATTTTAAAAACTTTAACTTCAATGAAATTATAATTTTTTAATAATTTTCATATATGTTCATAATATTGAAACACAAACACATAATTTCACAAAATAAAATTATAATATATTAAAGTGTTTAAAATTTAAGTAGATAATTTAATGTAAGGTTTTCATCATGATCCTTGTAGTAGATAAAATTTTCCTCTTACTCTAATTCTTTGTTATTAGGTAAGAAGCATTTTGTATTTCACCTATCTATGTCTAAGCTTAGGATCTCCTTGGCTTTGGATTAGTCTAATAATAGGTTAACAATTACAATTAAATTATGTATTATGATGCCACTAATTATGTTATTATTAATTATTCAAGAGTAACAAAATATTTAACAAGCTAATGGTGCAGCATTTGAATATTTAGTCATGAGTACATTATAAAAACTCATGATAAATCTCATAATTCATTATTAATTTTCTTCTCAAATAACAAAACTCTAGGTTCTGTATGGAATCATTTTGACTTCTTATTTTCACCTATTAAAAAAATATATTGAACTTTTTAAAAATAACTATCGCCATCATTGATTGTCATTGCATCACTGATTATGATCTTTGGCCATCATTGATTGTTGATCACCACTGTTGTTTTCAGTATTATTAGGTCATGATTACTACAAATATTTTGCTTGAGATTGCTATCATCTTCATGTAAATCAATTTAATATTCAATAAAAAATAATAATACATCTAATATACAAGACATAATTTTTTCAAATAAAATATAAATAAATTATATTAAAAATTAAAATAAAAATAAAAGTTTTCCCAAATAGTATTTTTTAATTAATTAGTATCTATAAATGAATTATTTCTTACAACACAAGAATCTCGATGAAAGAAAATCTAACTTATTATTTAGCAATAGATCTATTAAGTGAAATGATAATACAAGCTATAATGGAAAAACATTTATCTCCTAATACCTTAACTTGAGAATATATTTATTAAATTTTATAAATGGCACCCAAGTATTTATAGCAATACTTTTGAATAATTCATTATTAAATAAAATAATTTAAATTAACTATTTGTATTCGATTGACATGCTTTCATGAAACATTATTTTTTTGCAAGAAATGATTGTGTAAAAATAATTTGTATGGATTACCTAGAAGAGGTACCATAAACAACTACTTATTAATTTTAAAAAAATTGGCACACTCTACTTTATATGAGTAGAACTCATTAGCTAGAGGAGAATTCATCATTACATATCTTCTTAGTTTGATTTACTATATGCTTTTCCTTTAGCTATTTAATGTAAAACAAATAGTGTTTTAATTAGATAAATTTTTTTGTTTCTATTTAATGAGTATGCATGACATAGAGAGAAGATATTGTGAATTTAATATACATCACTGTTTGAGATACATAAAGAGATGATCTTCAAAGAATAACTATGTTTCATTAATAAAATTATCATAAGAACTATTTCAAAGATGCATATACAATATTATTATGAATTTATCCACTTGATCATTTAAGATAATAATTTATAATACACTAAAGCAAAAAAATGAGAGAGAGGATATAATAGTATTATTCATCATAATAGTACCACACAATATATCACCCCATCTTTATCTCTCTCTCTCAATTTTTTTTTTAAATTTATTAAACACTATTATTCAACCTCATAGATTGAAATTTCTTTTATAAAATCTACAAATTTTTTGAGCTTTTTTGAGGATGACCCTCCTTTATGAAACTCCTCAGAAAACTTCTTTGAAGCCGAGAACTTGCAAAATATATGTATCATTAATCAAATCCACCACTTTCGATCTAACTTCATCTTTGGAAATTAGCCAACTCTTATCGGATTGAAACCCAAGACTATCTTCCAAATTTTAGTTATGTAGATTTGGTTAAAAATTTAGTCAACAAAATAGGCCAGCAAAAGAATGTCTCCATTGTGCACTCCCTTTATAGTTGAGTTCCAACCACAATGTGATATAAAACACACAATAGTTGGATACTTCAAAACACTATGTTGGGGAGCCCAATCAACCAGTCATCCTCAGTTTGAAACTCTTTCTTTGAATCATAAGTGATATGTGCAATTAGTGGATGGCCATACCACCAATAAGAAAGGTCGACAGAAGAGCTCAAGGCCAAGTATTAGCTCCTAGAATTGTCTATTATAATCACTACAAAACTGCTGAAAGCCACATAGATAATATAAATTGTAGATTGCTTATTGAGCCATGCTATGCATTACTTATCCTCGGTCCAAAAATAAGGTAAATTAGAATCTCCTTATGATTTAATGTTGTTGATATGTGACCCTATAGGTAAAATATTTGGTATATTGTTGAAGACTAGCTTTTCAAGCTCCTCAAAGCTATTGTAAATTATCATCTCAATATTAGAAGTTGCTTATATATTAGTGATGATATAATTGAACATTATTTTTTGTATTAGTATGACTTACAAATTGTAAGAGAGGTTGATTATGTCCAAGGCAAGCATCCCCGGGCTCAATTGGATGATCTCATTCTTCATTGATAGACCCAAATTAGTAGTAACAAAATTAGCTTCATAATTTCAATTCAATGAAAATGGACATGAGCCAAATATCTAATGTTACTTAATTAGAAAAAGAAATTGTAGATTATATCAAATGAAGAAAACAGTTTGAACATATACATTTAAAAAAAAAACTAAGAGCACTCAATTTTACTTTAGATATTGTGTTATATCATTATTTTATGACCATGTCAACAAGTTTGTGGTTAAATTAAATATTGTCTCTTGCCTATTCTATATCTAAAGTTGTTAGTACACATGCTAAACCATAGGGGCCATATAATCTTCATTGATGACTCCATCTTGAATAAGCTTGGAGATATAAAACATGGTAGCAAGAACTCCAACTACAATAGGGAAAAAGTTGTTCGAAGCCCAACTTTCTTGGCAATGTTGAGAGCCCAAGCCATATTGATATCTACAATAAAACATTTGAACTTGATAACATTATTCCTTATCAATTCTTCTAAAAAGTACTTGGCATCATTGTTATCATTGATTTAGTCTTCTTGCCAAAATTATGATGATCCTCTTGTGGTTCAAGGCCATCGGGGATAGTCTTAAATTGAATTCCATCAAATTCCTTGCCAATAAACTTAGCTTGATAAGACATATTTGCTTAAACAATATGCTTATGGTTGAACTCTATTAATAAATGTTATGTAAAATTCATGATCTATAAGGCAAGAAAAAATCTCCAAGAAAGGAATGGCATGGCCTTGTGATGGGTAAGGGAGTATTAGTGCACAAGGTATATGAGGGGACCTCATGGTTGATTCTAAAGAGAAACTAGATTCTTGATGTTTATTGAAATTTATCACAAGCTTGTAAATCTCAATATATAGCAAACATTAATGTGGCATTTCATTTCTTAACGTAATTTAAGAAAAACATTTACCAAAAAATAAAAGTGGACATACTAGCTTTATACATGTGTTTTAAAAGGAATTAGATAAATTTCCAAAAACAAAAAAACAAAAAAAGAGAATTAGATATATTATAGTTAAATTTTTCCTACCAATGAGAAGAAGGTTTTTTTTTAAAAAATTAACTAGAGCATTTATGTTCAGGTCCCATACAGAATTTTCCTCAAAAGAGCTCCACCATAACATCAATGAAAGGAATAGCTATACCCACATTTATCTTATCAAATTTAATATGAATCAAATTTTTTATTTGTTGGTTACATGACAACTTGGATTCTTTATACCATTCGTACATTGTGATTTATTTAATACGAAGGTAGTGCAGATAGTTATTGATAAACTTCTTCAATCTAGACCTGATGAAAATGTCAAACTTTATTAGGCTTGGTTTTGGTCACAATTGCTTGTAATTTATTCAAAATGTCATTTCAAAAAGTTATCACATTTTTCTTTAATTATTCTATCTTTTTTTTTTAAAATTATAATTAATAATTATATATATTGTTAAAAATTTTATTTCTCTCAAGATAATTCTATAGTTATATTTAGAGATATTTGCATATACATAATAAATAGATCCTTATTTTGCATTGTGAGTGATGCATCTTAAATTGATCCATTATGACATTGCAGGATTACCATCCCATTTGATTGCTATTAAATGGATTAGTTTATAAGTAGATATAAAGATTTGCAACATGTATTTATTGATTTAATTCATGGAGTGATTTTATTTCTATTTTATAAGGCAGCATCATTCTGCTCTTATGTGAAATATTCATAAGACAAATATAATTGTAATTTTATTTCTTCTTAGGTGCACATTTCTATTCCCATATGAACAAGAGTGGACAAGATGAGGTTAGTTTTCTGCAATTTTGTGAAATATGGAGTGCATTTTAGTCCATAAATTTGTCAAAAAAATTTTATTCATCTTTTTGGTGTTTTGAGTTTCATGTTTGGGTCACGGTTTGTTCTCAATAATAAGAAAATTTTACCTAAAGGTGTTAGTACACATGCTAAACCATAGGGGCCATAAAATCTTCGTTCATGACTCCATCTTGAATAAGCTTGGAGATATTAAATGTGGTAGTAAGGACTCCAACTACAATAGGAAAAAAGTTGTCCGAAGCCCAACTTACTTAGCAATGTTGAGAGCCCAAGCCATGTTGATATCTGCAATAAAGCATGTGAACTTCATAATATTATTCCTTATCAATTCTTCTTAAAAACTTGGCATCATTGTTATCATTGATTTAGTTATCTTGCCAAAATTATGGCGATCCTCTTGTGGTTCAAGGCTATCGGGGATAGTCTTAAATTGAATTCCATCAAATTCCCTGCCAATAAACTTAGCTTGATAAGACATATATGAATAAACAATATGCTTATGGATGAACTCTATTAATAAATGTTATGTAAAATTCATGACCTATAAGGCAAAAAAAAGTTCCAGGAAAGGAATGACAAGGCCTTGAAGGGGAGTATTAGTGTATGAGGTATATGAGGGGACCTCATGATTCATTCTAAAGAGCAACTAGATTCTTGATGCTTATTGAAATTTATTACAAGCTTGTAAATCTCATTATATAGCAACCATAATGTGGCATTTCATTTCTTAACGTCATTTTTATTTTTTAAAAAAACTTACCAAAAAATAAAAGTGGACAAACTGGCATTATTCATTTGTTTTAAAAGGAATTAGATAAATTTGAAAAAAAATCGAATTAGATACATTATCATTAAATTTTTCCTACCAATGAGAAGATTTTTCCTTAAAATTAATGAGAGCATTTATGTTCAGGTATATAATTGGAAATTTTCATCAAAATCTACCATAACATCAATGAAAGGATTTGCTTTTTTGAGGCTCATTTATCTTATCAAATTTAATATGAATAACTTTTTTTATTGGTTGGTTAAATGACAATATGCTTTATGCCATTATGTTGTGATTTATTTAATATAATAGTCAAATATTGATAAATTTTTATCTTCTGATGAAAATGTCAAATTTATTATTTTTTTGGTAAATTTGCTTTTATTAAATATTTAAAATTGTCACATTTTATTAAATAATTATCATTATTTTTTAAATTATAATTATAATTATATATATTGTTAAAATTTTATTTCTCTCAAGATAATTATTAGTTATCTTTATGATAATTTTAAACATAATAAATGAATATTATTTTTTTGCATTGTAATGATGCATCTTAAATTGATATTATATATATTATACCATCATATTTATTTTATTAATTATTAGTTTATTATAATATAAAGATTAACATATATTTTATTTTTAATTATAATTATTTTTTTTTTCTATTTTATAAATAGGCAAATCATTTATTATGTAAATAAAAGATAAATATAATTATTTTCTTTCTTCTTATGTTTATTTTATATTAATAATAATATAATTATTTTTAAATTTTGTGAAATATATATTTTAATATAAAATTATAAATTTTTATTCATCTTTTTGGTGTTTTGAGTTTCATGTTTGGGTCAAGATTTGTTCTCAATCATAAAATTTTTATGCTCCAATTATTATTTTATAAATTTGATGAAAATTTGTTATGCTAGAAAAAGCGTTTTAGAGTAAAATTTTCGCTTAAATTGTGAAATCACACAAGGTATTTAAAAGTGAACAATAAAACTCAGAATTTTTATGTGGAAAATCTCAAGAAAAATCATCCATTAAAAAAAATCCATATATCATTTTGATGAGATCTTGATCGGATTACATCTATAGGAGAAAATTTGTTTTTAATAGCTCAATGTTGGCAATGATGTTATTGATGATGTTTATGATAGTGGTTGGTGATGATGAATAAACAATGGTAATCAGATCTACTGCTGATAAAATGTGAGAGTTAAGGTCAGTGGCGTGATTATTGATCTTTTGATCTCTCTTGCTTGGTTTCTCCTTATTTTATTAAATGAAATTTTTAAAATTATATGTCTAAGAAATAAAATTTTTTAAAATATCCCAATTTCATCATGATGATAAAATAGATCCATATTTGATGTATTTTATGCATTTGAATGCTCAATGAAATTAAATTCTAAGATCTTTTATTTTGCATTTTGGTCAGTATTTATATAAACAGCATATTTGAAATATTAATTTAGATATCCCAAAGTTTCAGGATATTTTTAAAGCATCTCGACTTTTTTCAACGGATCAAGCTTTTAGTGATTGTGCTTTATAGTATTTTAAGTGTTATGTTCATCTTTGGATGACATTATCTAATCATCAAAAAAATATATGTCAAATACCAAAAATATAAATTTAATGAAATTTGAGGTCCATTAACATTTGATGAAAAAATCTTCAACAGATTATATTACGTATGTATTAATATAAAATGCATGTAGGTATTATCTTAGTAGAGGTAAGGATTCTGAACATCTCTGGAAAACTCAGAGACTCATGAGTCGGCAAGCGATGGGCTATGAACAGAATATCTTGTACATAAACATTATGCTTTTTATGAGCATGTCTTTGATGTAGAGATGGCATTTAAATGGCGAGATCACGCAAGGCCGGAGCGTGTCATGGGGCGGGCGAATTGTGAGCCCTCAGCGGGTGATGGAATAGACTGGTAGTATCCTGCAGGCGGATCTATTGGTATGAGGAAGATCGGGTGTACAGCTGAGTTTGTGCTCAGTCACAAATGACCTCAATGATGATTTGGCATTTGAGAACTCAGGCAAGGCCTTGGCTTAAATACTTCGATATTTGCAATGAGCTTTGATCGGCGATTTGATAACGATGATTCATCATAACTTGAATAATGATTTTTTGATGGTTTGATATTTCAAATAGTTTTTGGGATTTTACTTTTGCCAGATGGGTTATAAAAACCACTAGAAAACATTCTCTTCTTCTTGAGAGAGAGAGGTCTTTAGTATGAGGCGTAGTTCCTCATTAGGCTCCATTCCTCGAAAGCGTTGCTGCACTTGTCGACGGAGGCCGTTTGAGGCTTGGCCGTAGTTCATCTGGCAGGCATTTTCACGAAAGAGGTGATGGCTGCCCTGGGACCGGCCGGGTTTGGCGATCAGCAGGTAGTTCATCGCTCGATTTTCCCGAAAAGCGTTGATTGCCATATCGGAGGGTTTTGGAGCATCAAACCCGCCTTATATGGCGAACTCAGGTTTTCCCTTGAAAGAGCGTTGGCGCCCTTATGGACCGGCCGGTTGGAATGATCAAGACGTGTTCATCTGAGCCGGTTTCTCGAAAGAGCGTTGCCCTTGCCGGCCGGGTTTGAAGATCAAGACTTACCTCTGTGAGCTTCATTTCCTCGAAGAGCGTGGCGCCTTGTTGGACCGAGCGGGTTTGGCGATCGACCGTGGCATCGGCCGAACACCGGTTCCCTCGAAGAGGCGTTGGGCCTTCGGACCGGCGGGTTTTAGGCGATCAAGAGTACTCATACTCGATTTTCCAAAGAGGCGTGGCGCCCTTATGGACCGACCGGGTTGGGCGATCACGGATATGGTTGCGAAGATGCTTTTTCGGCGTTTGAGGCGACAGAGTTCACGGGCGACTTCGATTTTCCCGAGATATCAGCGATATGTGTTAGCCGTGAGTTTGGCGATAAGAGCGTAGTAACCGAGCTGTCAAAAGCGTGGCAGCTATTGGTTGACCGCGGGTGTGGCAAGCTTATCGGCGAAAGCTGTCAGCGGAAGCGGCGTTTCGGTGGTAGGATGGCCAGCGATGATAATGGTGACCAGCGGAGGTTCACCGGAGATAATCGGAGGTGATTTCAGCGGATGTCTGGAGAGCGGCAGCAAGTCAATGGCGGTAATCCTCAAAAGGTTTGGCCGACGGGTGGTGGCGGCTAGAACGGTTTCAGCCGATGAAGCCGCGTCGATGGTCAGCCCGAATAAAGCGATACATTTGATAACCGGTTTTCAGCGATGGTCCAAAGATGGCGGCGATGGTCGGCGAAGCGTGATGGCGGTTAATGAGCCGAGGTTGTAGCGATGCAGCAGTGATGAAGTAGTGCGGTAGCAAACGCATTAGTAGTGAGATGGCCGTGATAATGTGATGATCGGCGAGATTAACAGTAATGGTCCAGCGGTGGCCATCTGAGATAGCGGCAGGGTTGTCGGCGGTGGCAAGAGCAGCGGTGGTGTCGGCGGCGTGAGAGCATCGTTGAGATTTTGGCTATCCAAGGTATTTAGGAGTGTTTCTTTCAATGATTATCGATGATGTGCTGTGGAATGAGGTTGAATTGATCCGTTGAGATTTTGACCTATCCGAGGTTGTTTGTTAGAGTGTTACCAATGAGCCTGTATGGAAGAGGTTGAATTGAATCCACGAGGATTTTGACCCATCCAGATTGTTTGTCGAGTGTTTTGATATTAACAGATGGAAGAGGTCAATTGAATCGGCGAGGATTTTGACCTATCAGGTTGTTGTGAGGGTACGATGGCGTTAACTATGGAAGATGGAAGTGGAAGCGACCTTTGACCTATCATGGGTTGTTTGTCGAGTCTTTGCTCGATGGCGTTAACTTGTGTGGAAGGTCGAAGTCCACCAGGACCTTTGACCCATCCTAGGTTGTTTATTTCTTTGCTCGATGATGTTAACAATGGAAGAGGTCATAGGAAGTCCACCAAGGACCTTTTAACCCATTCTAGGTTATTTGTCAGAGTCTTTGCTCGATGACATTAACCTGTATGGAAGAGGTTAAATTGAATCTGCTGAGGATTTTGACTCATCCGAGGTTGTTTGTCAGAGTGTTACCCAATGATGTTAACATGTATGGAAGAGGTTGTGGGAAGTCCACCAAGGACCTTTGACTATCTAGGTTGTTTGTGAGTATTGCAGATGGCGTTAACTTGTTGGAAGAGGTCATGGGAAGTCCACCAAGGACCTTTTATCTATCTAGGTTATTTGTCGAGTGTTACGATGACATTAACTGTATGAATTAAAATCCGTTGTGGTTGTTGTAAAGTTGCTCCTTAACCTTGGTCTCATTTTTCCATTATGGTGAAAAACATAATTTGCAAAAGCTATATCTCTTCTCAATGTTGAAATATCCTCCGACTTTGACTTATTTCTTGGGATGAAATTGGAAAACATGGGTGATCTTCTAAGATTAAGAGTTGCCCCAGTTCACGAGAATTTGAAGGAACAAAGTTTGATGAATCTTCATTCTTCTTGCTCTTTAAAAGCTTGAAATGCTCCACCTATGGTGGTTTGATCTTGTTGGAAACTTGGTCATACAAGATGAAATAATGGGAATCGGTTCCACCGACGGCAAACTGCTGCTTTGAAACCGTTGCGGTAGAGTAAAAGTTTTGCCTTAGCTTCATTGAAATCCAGACACACACAGTATTAAAAGAGTGAACAATAAAACTCGAATTTTATGTGGAAAATCTTAAAAGAGAAAAAATGGGGCAGCGACTTCCACTATGTCTAGTACAAGATCTTCCGATCTGGGATTACTGAATTATAGGAGAAAGGGACAACATTGCTAGTAATAGACAATGTTGACCGATAGACGATGTTGACGATGATGTTGGACGATAGTGGTGATGATGGCCAAACAATGGTCGACAATGGTGAGATCACGGTGGCGGCGATGGCGGCGGCGGCAGCGGTGGTTGACGAGCCAGTGGCGCGATTATTGCTTAGAGGATCTTTAGAGCTCTCTCCTCTCTCTTGCTTGGCCTCCCTTCTCCTTCACTTGGCCTCCCCTCATATGAGGAATGAGGGTCTATTTATAGATTGGAGGAGTGGTGTCTCTCTAAATACATGCAAAACCCGTACCACTCCACTTCATCGGACGGCTCAAAATGATCCCCTTGATCATATGATGTATTTTGTGCATTTGAATGCTCAAATAAAGTCAGAATTGTAAGATCTTTAGCTTGTTGGAACCGGCTCGTCGAGTCGCTCGATTTGACTATAAACACTTCATATTTGAGAGCTATTTAGGAGATTTAACTGATATCCCAAAGTTTCCAAGGATATTTTAAGAGCTTGATCTCAACCAGTTTCAACTTCGGATCGGCTTACTTTTAACATCAAGATTCGTGCTTTTAGTATTTTAAGTGTCATATCGCTATTAAAGTAGAAGCTATGCTTATTTAGAATTAGTTGAATAAACATAGGTGAATTACAACTTATGGAGTTATAACAACAACAATAGAAACAATTTATATCCCTTAACATCGCAACAATTCAAATTATTTAAATAGCACCCAAATACTTATAATAATGTTTTTAATTAATTTAATCTTAAATAAAATAATAAAAATTAAATTTTTGTAGATTTAGGTGACAGGTTATCATAAAACTTCTTTGAGAGAAAAAATTATGTTGATGAATTCATTACTTAAAAGAACAATCATAAAAGATTAGCTAACATTTATTAGTTTTAATGCCAAATTGACGATTTCTTTTTATAAGAATTGAACTCATTAATGAGTTTAATGATAACAAGGAGAGCTAATTATTTTTATTTTCCCTTCGATGCTTTAAATGATTTATCTTCACCTATTTTTATATAATGCAAATACATTTTAAATAGACATATTTTGAATAGCCATTGAATAAAAAATTTAAATAAAATAATATTATTCATCGCAAAAGTACTTGACAAAACACATCACCTCACAATTATCCCTCTAACAATGTACTATTTCTCTCTGCAACATTTCTTCAAACAAATAATTAGGCATTAGTCATCAACCTCTCTCTCTCTCTCTCTCTCTCTCTCTCTCTCTCTCTCTCTCTCTCTCTCCATGTTTTCTCTAAACAATCAATCAATTAGACACTAGTCTTTTGATTCTTGGGCTTAAATTTTTTCTACAATATCTACAAATTTATTGAGATTTGAGATTCTCAAAGGATGACCACACTCTTTTATGGTACTCCTTTGAACAAACTTATTCAATGCTTGAGATCTTACTAGGGGTGTGCATTAAATTTTTGTAACAGGTTTGAGAGGATGTTGGTCTCCTACGATGGGTGCTCAGAAAGCTCTAGGAAACCTAAGGGACTAGCTCTCATGCTATGAGGAGTGTTTGTGTTGAATTTCAATAAGAGAGGAGGTATATACCCTCCTATCCATGTGAACCAAGCAAAATGGTTAATGTGGGCTATGAGAACCATCTAGTGAATAGGGGTGGCTAAAAATGGCATGTGACAGCTGAGCTGGACTTACCTTACTGGCTGGTGGAGTTTGGTGGCTAGTGGTGATGGGGACAACCCTTGGTGTCTGAACCAAGGGTCGACAAAAGTGAGAAGGGCCTAAACTTGATTAATGGCTAAGCCTAATATCTTTGAGTCTGGTCCAATCAACATGGGGGAGCTCAAGGCATGCTATGGTGGCTACTGAAAGCAAAGGGAAGGGTTGAACTCTATTATTTAGGGTATTTGTCATAATTAGAATCCTTGGTTCACTTAGTTTGGGCTAAACCAGGTTCACCTTAGGTTGAGTCCACTTATGCTAGTTAATGGGGACTAGAGACGGTCTAACTTTTGAGTGCCTCCATCATATGTGATGATAATCTAGTCTTCTAAAATTTGATCTGGACGAAGTGTTCTTAAGTGATAAGATGTGAGAGGAATTGGTGATGAAGTATTAACCTGTATGTTAATACTATTTGTAGATGGAATAGTGTTATCCGTGACTTGCCCATTGCAGATGTCAAATCTGATAAATTAAATATTGGAGAAATCCTAGCATTTATTGAAAGATCTATTTCATAAGCATTGTCATTTATTTTTCTTATAACTTTATAAGGACTATATCTCTTGAGAGTTAATTTCTTAAGAGTTTCAGTTGGAAATCTCTCAGGTCTAACTTTAACAAGAACCAAACCTCCCTCATCAAATTTTACATATCGTCTATGTGCATCAACATTAGCTATGTATTTATCATAACTCATAGTAAGTTTTTGTTGACTTTCACGATGTAAATCATGCATGCTTTGTGCAAATGAAGATGTAAATGCACTATACCTATATGTTATAGGTAATTCAATAAGATAAATTGGTTTTCTTAGATCATAACTAATTACAACATGAAAAGGACTCATACTAATTTTCTTATTAATTGAACTACTATAAGCAAACTCTGTAGTAGGAAGAACTAGATCCCAACTAGTAGTATGATCGATCACTAGGCCCCTAAGTAAATTTCCTAAGCTTCTATTAACAACTTCAGTTTGTCCATCTATTTGAGGGTGGTAAGTTGTAGAAAATAAGAATTTTGTGCCAAGCTTTTTCTATAAGGTTTTCCAAAAATAGATCATAAACCTTACATCACGATCAAACACAATTGTCTTAGGAACTCCATGTAAATGAATTATCTCATGAAAGAGTTGTTATATGTGATGCATCTGATGTCTTATAACATGGAATGAAGTGTGACATTTTAATTTTAGAAAATTGATCAACAACTACTAGGATAGAGTCAAAATATTGTATAGTGCGAGGTAATCCTAAGAAGAAGTCCATACTAAGATCTTCCTATGGTTTATGGGGAATTGGGAGTGGTGTGTATAGATTCAAATTTTATATTGCACTTTTTGTTACTTAGCAAGTATGATATTAGGCAATGATACATGCAATATCTTTCTTAAGAATATGCCAAAAGAACCTATCCTCCATCATGACTATTGTCTTAGCACGACCGAAATGACCAAACACACCTCCTAAATGAATTTCCTCAACAATTAAATTTCAGAGTGATGAATCCGGGATACATAGTTGTGTTCCATGAAAGAGATAGTTGTTTCATATTTGATAATCAAGACTACTAATTAAAACACCAAATTTCAATGATTCAAAAATTTGTTTAAAATTTTTACAATTAGGATAATCAACTTTAACTTTCTCGAATCCAGTAGCCTTCACACTCATTATATTTAATAAGGTACATATTCCACTTAGGGCATCTGTTACTTTGTTCTCAACATCAGATTTATGATTAAGAATAAATGTATATTCTTGAAGAAATTGAACCCACTTTGCATGATGAGAACTAAGTTTATTTTGGGTGTTTAGATATTTAAGCGCCTAGATATCAGAATAAAGTATAAATTCTCGTGAAAGAAGATAATGTCTCCAATAATGTAAAGTTTGGATGACAGCATAAAGCTCATGATCATATGTGGAATATCGTTGATGCACTTCATTTAATTTTTCACTGAAGAAAGTAATATGACGACCTTCTTTTTCAAGAACTCCTCTAATTATAACTCTAGAAGCATCACATGACACCTCTAATACTTTATCAAAATTTGACAGTTTCAATATTGGTGAACTTGTTAAAAGTTCTTTAATTTTAAAGAAGGCATCAGTAGCTGCCTTTATCCAAACAAAATTTCCCCTTTTAAGGCATTGAGTTATCAGGGTCATAATAGGCTAAATCCACGAATAAAATTTCGATAAAATGTGGCTAACTCATGAAAACCACTTACATCATGAATTGTGGTTGGGGTAGGCTACTTTTGAATAGCTCTAATTTTTTTAGGATCGATAGAGACACAAGAAACAATGAATCCTAAGAAGATTATTAAAGAAATCATAAATGAACATTTTTTAAGTGAACATATAGTCTTTCTTTGTGAAGCACTTCAAAGACTTGTCATAAATGATTCTCATGGTTACTCTTAGTTTGACTAAAAGTTAAAATATCATCAAAGTATATGCTAAAATTTTCCAATAAAAGAGCATAAGATATGAGTCATCACTCGCATAAATGTGCTTGGAGCATTAGTTAATCCAAAAGGCATTACTAGCCATTCATACAAATCATATTTTATTTTGAAGGTTATTTTCAATTCATCACCTTCTCCTTCTCTCATACGAATTTGATGATATCCACTTCTAAGGTCAATTTTAGAGAAAATTATTGATCCAGCCATCATATCTGGCATGTCATCAAGTCTAGGTATGGAGAATATACACTTAATAGTGATTTTATTTATAGCATGACTATCTACACACATACGCCAAGTACCATCTTTCTTTGGGGTAAGAAGAGCAGGTACTGCACATGGAGATAAACTTTCCCTGATAAAACCTTTTGCTAATAAATCATCAACTTGTCACTTTAGCTCTGTATGTTCATTTGGGTTCATATGATAATGTGGCAAATATGTGAGTGATGATCTAGGAATTAGCTCTATGGCATGTTAGATACTTCTTAATGGGGGAAGGTCATTAGGAAGTTCTTCAGGACAAATATCTTGATATTCCAATAAAAGTTCATTGACTACAAATGAAAATGATTCAACACAAGGTTGATTTATGGAGGTTAGGATAACTAATGTAAAAATGATATTTCCATTAATCTCCTATTGAAGTTAATGTTTATTAATAATATGTAGGGATTTCTTTTTTATGGGAGGAGAAGAATTTTGGGGTTGAAGTGAAATGACTTCTTTAGGCTTAGATGGATTTAACACAATTCTCTTACCTTGAAAATTAAAAGCATATGTATTAGATCATACATAATTTGTAACAT
Source organism: Cymbidium sinense (assembly GCA_021442155.1). NCBI lineage: Eukaryota > Viridiplantae > Streptophyta > Magnoliopsida > Asparagales > Orchidaceae > Cymbidium > Cymbidium sinense. The sequence continues at coordinate 194,416,949 of CM038215.1, forward strand.
CCATATTAAAAAGCCAACGTCTACCTAAGAGTATATGAGCAACATCCATCAGGAGAACATCACAATAAATTTTATCACTATATTCTCCTAATTGAATGGGTACAAGACATCATTGAGATATAGAGATAGATGTCTTATCTACCCAAGCAACCTTATAAGGATGTGGGTGTGTCTCCGGTGTGAGCTTCATCCTAGTCAAAGCAGAGGTAGCAATAATATTCATACAACTACTATTATCAATGATTAATTTACACATCTTTCATCACTCTTAAAATAAGTGTGGAAAATTGATGTGCGCTTTCAATCAATATTAGCTCATGGGGTAGCTAACACACAATGCATAACAGTTATATGAGACTCATCTAATGCTTCTTCTATATCGCTAGCCTCTTCACAACGATCAACTACAATTTGATTATCATTATTTTCATTTTGTTGATCCTCATTTTCATGATCTAAGTGTAAGTTTCGACGAGGATAAGTACTTGCTTAATGAATAATTTTATCACATGTAAAATAAGTAAAGCTAGAAGTCTTAGAACTAGATGTTCCCACTAAAGCTTTTTCTTTTATTTCACTAGGTCCTTTTGGAACTACTAAGGTAGGAGGAGTAACACACAATTGAGAGTTATTTTCGGATGAAGTTGTGAATCTCTTATAAGGTTGTGATCTAAGATATTATTTAATTTGAGTCGCCACTCGAAATGCATCCTCAAGAGAATAAATTTTTGGAGTTAACATTTCATTATGAATATAAGTTCATAATCCAGATCTAAATCTAGAGACTGTGGTGTGGTGATCCTCTCTAACATCACAATGGGTTATCAATTCATCAAATCGTGTCATATACTCAACAATAGTCAAAGATCCTTATTTAAGTGTAGTCATTTCAACCATAAGTTGAGCATGAAAAATTAATGGTACATATTTTTTCTTTAAAATTTCTTTCACCTCATCCCAATAAGCATTAGGTGGTTGTACTAATTGTTAAAATTTTAGTGTAAGATTAATCCAATAAGTCTTAGCATGACTAGTTAGTTTCATGCAGGCAAAATGAACTTGTTTTTCTTCTGATATAGGCATCCAATCAAAATATTGGTCCATATCTACTAACCAATCTAAAAGAATTTTAGGATCTAGTCGACCATCAAAAATAGGTGGAACAATTTTAACCCTATGAATAACATCATCATCATGTTCTCTAAGTGCACATTGAGGGGCAACAAACTAGATAATTGCTCTTCATAATGTCGAGGATAATGCTCTTAAGGAGTTAGATGTGCATAACCTTCATCTCATCTTAATTGTCTTCCTATTTGATGAGGTGGGTGAGGAAGTACCCTCATCAAACTTGGGATATTCGTTAAAGTTGTTCCCAGGGAGATAACAGGGTCTAATAGGAGAATGTGGATGAGGAGGGAGAAGAAGAACGGGGTCGACAGGATGACCTTCTCTCTCTTCAAGTTGGTGTTCTAGGATTGGGTTAGTTTTTGGCAAATATGTTGTAAGACTACCAACCTTTTGTTCTAAGGCTTCAAATCTTTTTTGAAATTCTTTATATGTTGGTTGGTGCATAAGGGTAAGCTTTTCTATTTTTTCTAGTAAAAATTTGTAGGAATTATATTTTTCATCTAAAGATTGATCTTGATATTTAAGACCACTACGAGTTGACATGATGATATTCTATTAAAAAAATTTGATACGAACAAATATTTAATTTTGTTTTCATATATATATTTTTAAAATATGCAATGTTATGAAATCAAAGACACAAATAAAGAAATAAGTAAATGCCCTAATTAAATAATAATTTTTTTGTATGTTTTTTTAACAATAGATTACTCCAATGCAAAAAAATAAAACTCAATACCAAACAAGATGTTCCCAAAGAAACATACTTGCTCTGATACCAAATATGATGTAGGATGAAAGTGATTTTTAAGATATGAAATTTATTACATCGATAATTCTTAAATACTCACATAAGAGTAATAATAAATGCACACTACTATTGAGCAAATTCGCAATATTATGAATTTAGTGAAGTTAAAAAGATTCCAACTAAATTTATGTTAACCATGCCAGAGATTTAAATCTTATAAGTGCGAAGAAATAACTGAAAAGTTATGAACGATCTAACCTGTAGCAGATTTAAAATAACCAATAGTGAAGTGGGGATAAGTTGAAGTCGACCTGTACAAACAATCCATCATTGTGGAGATCCTGTTCCTTAAAAGTCTTTCTCTAAGGCTTGCGAGCTCACAAACTCAAGTCGTCCGTCACTCTGGAGGAAGGCGCACAAGAGAATATTAAAAGAAATTTAAGAAGAAAATTTTTATTTCAAATCCAAGTACTAAGCATTTCAAGAGCCTCCCTATTTATAGGATTGAAAGAGAGACTTAAGAATACTCAAACCTAACTCCAAATGCAACTAACCAAATCATCTACCCGATAACCTACTACCAAACTTACCCATAATATCATACTTAATATCATGAATCACGAGCCATGACATAAGAATATCCCAATACATTTAAGCCCAAAACATATACAAAATATAAAAGCCCAATAATACAGAACTAAAATTATAACAAAAGGCCCAATACATAGATTTAAGCTTTATGATGATGACGTCGACGACTGTGACGATGATGCCCTGCATCATATGTACAACTAATGAATGGTCTTACCACTCATAAGAATGGCTAGCCGATGAGCTCAAGGCAAAATATTAGCTCCTGAAATTGTATAATATAATTGCTACATTATTGCTAAAAGCCACATAGATAATAGAAATTGTAGATTGCTTATTGAGCCATGCCATGAATTTGTTATCCTCGGTCCAAAAAAGGGGTAAATTAGAATCTCCTCTTGATTTAATGTTGTTGATATGTGGCCTATAGGTAAAATATTTGCTATATTGTTGAAGACTAGCTTTTCAAGCTCCTTAAAGCTATTATAAATTATCATCTCAATATTAAAAGCTGCTTATATATTAGTGATGATGTAATTGAACATTATTTTTTGTGTATTAGTATGACTTATAAATTCCAAGGGAGGTTGATTAGGTCCAAGGTAGGCATCCTTGGGCTCAATTGGATGATTTCATTCTTCATTGGTATTCCAAAATTATTAGTAACAAAATTAGGTCCAAAATTTCAATTCAATGAAAATGGACATGAGCCAAATATCTAATGTTATTTAATTAGAAAAATGAAATTGTCGATTATATCAACTGAAGAAAATGCACACACACACACACACAAATACACACACACACACACACACACACACACACACACACACACACATATATATATATATAAAGTAAGAGCACTCAATTTTTCTTTATATATTGAGTTATTTCATTATTATATGGCTATGTCATCAAGTGTGTGGTTAAATAATATTGTATCTTGCCTATTCTATATCTAAAGGTGTTAGTACTCATGCTAAACCTTAGGGGACTTACCATCTTCATTGAGGACTCCATCTTGAATAAGCGTGGAGATCTTAAATTTTGTAGCAAGGACTCCAACTACAGCCGGCCACAAGTAGTTGTTCGAAGCCCTATATTCTAGGCAATGTTGAAAACCCAAGCCATGTTGATATCTACAATAAAGCATCTAAACTTTATAACGTTATTCTTTATCAATTCTTCTAAAAAGCTTGGCATCACTATTATCATTGATTTAGTCATCATGCCAAAATCATTGGGATCCTCTTCTAGTTCAAGGCCATCGGGGATAGTCATAAAATGAATTTCATCAAATTCCATACCAATAAACTTAGCTTGATATGACATAATCGCATAAAAAATATGCTTATGGTTAAACTCTATTAATAAATGTTATGCAAAATTCATGATCTACGAGGCAATAAAAGAGCTCCATGGAAGGAATGACATGGCCTTGTGCAAGGTCAGATCAAAGATAAAGAATACTTTTGATCATAAGATAGAAAGGCAAAGAGCAAAGAATACTTTTGATGAGGATAAGTCTAGCACCAAAAGAAAGTAAATGAAACTCCCAAGAGGAAGTTTTCTTATATATTTCTGAATAACTTCATCAAATAAGGAAGATCTTTTCATTCCTTGATATAAAGGAGTACCTAGATACTTGATAAGCAAGGTTTGATGTGCAAAGCCCATAATATTCTTAATAGCATAAATCCTAGATGATGAAATTGACAAACTAGAAATTAAACAGTTTTTGTCAGGGTTAATCTTCAAACCACTTTCCCTACCAAACAGAGTAAGGAATTTACATAACTTTTTAATATAGAGAGCTGAACCATTGCAGAATATAATGAAATCATCAGCAAAGCTGAGGTGGGAAATGGGAAAGCCACAACTAATTTTGTAGTACATGTTAGGCATTTTATTAAACATTTGCTCAAGAATTCTAAAGAGATATTCCACAGCAACAATGAAAAGGGCCGGAGAAAGGGGATCCCCTTACCTTAGCCCATGAGAGGAAGAGAAAAAGCCATGGACCTCGCCATTAATAAGTAAAGAAAACCAAGAGTTCTCAATACCATTCTTAATTAAAGCAATAAATTGACTTGAGAATCCAAATAGTGTCAGAATTTTATAAAGGAAAGCCCAACCAATGTTATCATAAGCTTTGGAATTGTCTAGCTTAAAAAGTAGGTTACCACAACAAACCTTAGCATTTAAATCATGGACGATCTCTTGGGCAAACGAAACATTATCAAAAATAGCTCGGCCTTTAACAAAACCAGTTTGGTTAGGAGAGATAATTTTAGGAAGCAGAATACTTAATCTTTTAGCCAAAATCTTAGAGATGAGCTTATTAAAAAAGAAACAAAGGCTAATTGCCCTAAAATGGCTCCAAAGTTCAGGATTTTCTATTTTTGGGATTAAAATAATGGAAGTGCTAGAAAAATATTTTGGGAGGATACTTCCCTTGAAAAAATCCATAACAGCTTTACTCAAATCTTCTTTGATGATATGTCGATTTTGAAAAATAAGGTAGTAAAGCCATCCGACCAAGAACCTAATCAGATTCATCTTATGCAAAATGTTAGAAATTTTGGATTGAGGGTAATGAAGTAAGCATATTGTTACCTTCTTGAATGAGATTAGAATAACTTGTGCAAGGAAATCTCATCATAAGTCACATTTTATTAAGGAGATCGCTAAAAAAATACCAAAATCGAAGCTCCTTTTATCGGTACACCGGATATCGATTAGTTTTAATTTTTTTTAATGTGATTTAGAGCCTTTTTCTTTTTAACCATAACATTGAAATATTTGATATTCCTATCTCCATCAGATATCCATTTTGTAGAAGCTTTTTGCCGCCAATAAGTCTCCTCCATGTCTTGGTAGCATGTTAACCTATCTTTGGCTTGAGTTAATAAGGAAATTTTGGATGGATCATTAACGATAGCATCTTCTAAAACTATAACCTCATGTTCTAATTCTTTGATGTTGGCAAAAAGATTTTTGAAGCAGTGTTTGTTCCACCAGTTAATGAATTGTTTTAGCCATTTTAATTTGAACCATAGTCTCGCCATCCCGATAATAGAGTCATCAGGATGGTTAATTAAAGTGATTTAACCTATTTTAATGATTTCTATGATTTTCTAAATTTTTAAAGTAATTATTTTATAAAATTACACGTTTGAACTTTAAAATTTAATAACTTTTAATTTATTCATTATTTTAGCTTAAAAATTTTTTGGAAAACAGGGTTCTATTCCAGTTTTATCTCCCTAAAGTTTCATCATGATCAGAAAGGTAATTTGGGGTTAATTAAAGTTTTGATGTTTCCAATAAAAATAAAATTAAACTCAATATATTAAAAACTAATTAAGACTTTTAATTTTTCTTGATTCACCTCTGAAAGATAAAGTCAAAGATGTTTTATTTGGAATTTTAAGAACTTTACTTGATTTATCGTGATTTTTCAAAGCTCACATCAATTAATTGATTTATTTAATTTGATTAATCTCCTAATTAGGTCCTTTAGATGTTTAATGGGTTTCAGAGGATTTTATCATTTTATGAGGTTCGCTAGAGTCATTTATAACTGTTTGAGCTCTTTTGATCATTTTCCATAACTTTTTTGAATTTTAATGAATTAGTTCTAAAAAATAGGTCTCTAAACATTGAAATACAATAACATTTAATACACTCATCATTCGAACCAGAAATTTTTATTGTAGGTGTGTTTCGACCTTTATTTCATTTCCTAAAAAATTTGATATTAATTTGATTATTATTTTAGAATTAATTAGAGAACTTCAATTTTCATTCAAACTAAAATTAAAATTGCAACACCCAATAAAAATTGGGGCTTTTGGGTTTAATAGATCCTTTTCGAAGAGGCGAATCCAACGAGCTTTTTTTATAATTTTTTATGAGTATTTTATTTTTTATACATTTTTGAAGTTTCAAGTGATTTTTAGTATTTTTTAAGTTAAAAAAAGTCTAAGATTTTTTAACTTAACCTAGTTAGTGCTGAGTTAGCACTCAGGCTACATATCATGCGTGTCGTGCTTTGATTGGAGCCACACAAATCTTGACTCATCATTTGGGCAGGAAAATGAACCTCGATCGGACAAATCTGGACTGTTTGATTTCATATCGGATGGTCCAAATCTAATCCACTGATCCAAGGGTGCAGATTAAATCCAACGGACCTTCTAATCACAGCCATCCATCCCATAAATAGGGGAAGCCGCCATTTCTTCTTCATCAGAGGAACGAATAGATGGGGCGCACAAGCAAGCCCATTTTCCCCATTTTCTAACGATATTATCGAAAACAAGGAATTTTATAGGAAGCTTGGAAATGAAAAATATAATGGTTTTCTATAGAAAATTCCTAGAATCAAGTGAGTATTCATGCAAAAGGAAGAGCCTATCAATTTTCTAAGTTTTAGAGAAATTACCTCACTGGAGCGAGCATCTGACGAATTTTTTGATACGAGCACATTCTTAGGCATGAGAGGAAGCTCTAGAAAGAATATACCCACTTTCCTCCTCATCGATCGTCATCTCCATCAATGCCCGCAGCCTCCTCACCGAATTTAATTCATTATTTTTATGTTGTGAAGTGGGGAAGGTGCGGCTTTTATCAGAGGAGCTCCAAGGGTTATTTTAGCTAACTCAGAGAGAGCCAAGTCTCTCTTCCCCCTTCTTTTTAATGGTGGCCGAAAATCACCATTAATGCTGGTTGGGGAGGTGATGGCTAGCTAGGAGGAGGCTTGGAGAAGTCAAATTCTAGATTAGCTACTATGATTTGCTACCAAGTGAAGATATAGCCTGTGTTTAAGTGGATCTTGGATTTTGGCACCTTGCTATTGATTATCCTCTCTCCCATGACCACCAATTGTTGACTTGAAGCTCCACTTCATATGGGCTGAAGTGTTAGCCTCCATGTGATAGATTTTCGGTGTGATTTGTGTTCACTTTTGTTAGATTGGGTTGGTTTGAACCTTTCTTGACCCATTTGGCTCAAATGAGTCAAGCTAGGTTCAATGCATTGATTAGCTCAAGTAGGTTTAAAATAGGTTATAATTATGCTTGGCTTGATATTTAGAATGAATTATAACTATTAATTTTAATTGATTTGGAGTTGGTTTTGATTCGAATCTATTTAAACCTAAATTGGGTTTAATGAACTAGATTTGGTTCGTTTGGATCAAACGATTGATATAATTCAAATTAAAGCATGCTTAAGTTTTAATTATATTTGATTGAGTATTTGAATCAATTTGAAGCAATACTTAAATATGATTTATAGTATTTTGGAACATTTAATTTTAGTTAATTTTGATTTATTTTGAGTTTAGGTCTGATAGAGTCCATTTGGGTTCATTTAGGCTAGGGAACCTGATTATGTTATGTAAGTGATCATTGGATTTAGACTTATTTAATTTTATGTTCTATCATATGATAAATTTAAGCATTTAGAATGACATAAATTGGCCAAATTTTGATTCATTTGACTCTTGAATTGGCTGGGCCTACATGAGTCAACTGATCGATGACTAAAGTCACTTTGAACCGTATTAGATTTATTTTGAGTTCATTTATACTTATGTATTGATTTTGTGATTTTTTTTGGTTTGATTTGATTTAGTTTTAATTTTATAGGATTTTCATTGATTTAGATGATTTTGAGAAATGGGTTAATTGAGTTAATCAAACTCACCTTAATCTGAGTTCAATTGAATTTTAATTTTATTTTAATTTATGGTTTTCATTTCTATTTTATTTGAGGTTGTGCAGCTACTAATCGTAGTATCATAAGTGCCTAGGAAGCTCTTATAAGGTTGGAGATCCTAATTCATTGAGATTATGGTGATTATTAATCTCACTTGAGGTTACACAACCTTAGTGATTATATCCTACGTCTAAGGGGAGGGTGGTCAACCTCAATAAAAGTGAGGAAAATAATTTGGTTAGTTTTCTATAAGTACAAGCACCTATAGTTAATTACCTCCTAATAGTGAGAGAGATAACTTTTGATTAAGTCTAGTCTTAAATTGCTTAATGTATAGTATCAATAAATTGAGTTTAAAATTTAGAATTTATCATTATTAACTTAATGAATATAATTGAGGAAATGATGATGCTTGATCGATCATATGGTTTCTTCATCTTGCAATCATATCCCTTGGCCTATTTAGTCAAAGAGGTAGTCAACCCAACCAAATCAAAAGATCCTTATTAGCAACCATGAATTACTTTGTTTAAGGGAACCTTGTAGATCTAAGTTAATGTTTATTTAAGGAGACAACTTCAAGTCTATCTTAACTAACAAAAGACTTTATGCCCTATCAAATATATCCTATGATTCACAACTCAAGAGGGATGAGCCAATAAGAAATAAATGGACTACAATAGTGAACATAATTTGGTGGAGCCATTAAGGAGTAAAATAATTTGATCAGAGGACTCTAGTTATAACCACTATTTTGTGATGATATTTAGGGGCAAAACCATGAGGACAAAGGATACAATCTACGTTGTTAGTGGCATGTGATTTATTGGGAGTAAACATAAAAATACAGTTGACTTGACATTGGTTCTTTTATCAGTTATAATTTTTTTTAATTTGTTATCCTTGATTAAAAATTTTTAAGGGTTTATGAATTTTTAGCTTTAATTTTTTAATGATGAGTTTAATTTAAATGCTTTTTTTCATTAAATTTTATGGTTATTTAATTATTAATTATCATTTGAACTTAAAATTATTTGGTGTTAAAATTTTAGAGAATTTGATATTAATTAACCCATCCAATTCATGTCTCTAATTTGGGCACAAATCTTATCAACTCTACTTATTTGCTAGAAGAAAATTACGTATGATTTAAAATTTTCTTGAAAATCTACTACATAATAGATCATGTTAACTCTATTTCAAGCATAAAGGATTATGCTTATGACCGGAAATCATGATCATATTTTGCATTTAATATTGAGAACTTGTATTTTTTTAAATACAGTATATCTTTATAAAAATAGTTTAAGATAAAAGAATAGAATTGATGTGATTGAGTTAAATGCAAGAATTTCAACCAATTTTTTTTACAGTCATTTTATTGAGATTTATCATTTGCGATATTATTAAATAACATTAGTCCTATTGACAATGATCGTGAAAGAAGGATTGGACTAATTAGGTGAAGCAGACAACCTCACTATGTTGATGAAACACTAAGGAGAGTGTGCATATACATTGCATGGTTACATGGATTTTAATGCAATTACATGATATATTTGCATGCTTTTCAAAGTAAGATGAGATATATGCTTATTAGTCTTAACTCATGTAGCAATTTTGGACACTAGAATTAAGTGTTTAACATGTGTTGTGGCCCATGCAAGTGTTCACTATTGATGATACAATACAATCTAAAAGGGCTTGCCTACTTTTAAAGAAATTTGCATGACTTATAGGGTGTCAAATTTGATTTAAAAGGTTGATCCTTGAAACTCATGCAAAGCTCAAAAAATCTTTATATCTACTTATGTAAGTAAGTGCAATACAATTGTAATGTGTGCATCACCTTTTTAATTATTTAAAGTCACTTTCTTGCACATGTATTTTATTGTTAAAGAAATTTTTCTAGCATTTATACTTTGAATGCAACAAACACCTTCTATTCATTAATACATTTATTACAAATTTGATGGCCTAATGCATTCTAGGTTCTATTTAATCATTCAAAATGAAATATTTTATTTGCTCCATGTCAATCATTCATTAGAATTTTCAGTTACAATTAGACTCGGTCCATACTTATTGGCGAGTTAGCAATTCCAACACAACTTTATCTTCAAGGTCAATTTGCATTTTACTCTTATTTGCAAGTTGGACTCCCAACCCAATGTGAATCTCTTATAAGTCAAGTATGAGTCTCAAATCTTGTCGTTCTTTGACTTGAGTACTTTTAACAGATTTAATATCCAGTACATCATGACCCAAGTATTTATTAAGAATGCCAATTTTGTTCATTCGGGAGCCATTAATCTACTTTTATCTTGTTCTTTATTTTATCTTCATCCACAAGCAAGTTGACAAATATACAACAAGTTTCATTCGTGCTTGTGGCAAGCTATCTAGTCTTCTTGTAATTGAACTTTTGCATATTCATTTTCTTATTTTTACGACTTTATATTTTCGCATTTTTTAAATTGATTTTAGTTTGATTCTAAATTTATGTTCAATAGGCACTTCATTTTGCCCTATTTAATTCTCCTATCATTGTGTGATCTAGTAGTATTCTCATGTCATCCCCTGGTTGCTTTGCTATGCTAAGCCTACTCACTATGACAAGAAAGGCATGTTGGGTGGTGTCAATACTACGGTCTAACTATCATCTCACTGCACCAAGAAAGACATATGAGTTTTCATGCCTATATGAAAAATACAAATTTTTCTACCACTCAAAGGGAGACATGTATGAGTACCTAAATTTTATCAATTTATGTTAAAAGAAGCAACTATCACAAGATATGAAATGAGTGTTGTCATTTGTTACATGCAAGTAGTAGAGATATATGAGACTATTTATTAACATACCATTAAGATACATATTGAAGGACCTACAAACTAACTAGGGGTTATCAAGCAAGCTAATAATAGATTTTATTTTTAAATGAAAATGCTTTTAACTCTACCTAATTTATTTTCGAAGCCATGCCATTATGCCTTAATTAATGCAAAAAATGATGATGAATATAAAGGGAATATGTCCTATAATATCACCTTATAAATGAAATACTTCATCTTGTATAAGATGGTATTCATGCAAATGATTAGGGTAATGCATGCCTAATATAGATGTAGAATATTTGAAACTTGTAAAATTATTGTCAATAAATTTGATGTTTATAACCATAGCACATAGATTATATTATGAACCCTTATTTAGTACAATGGACTTAAACAGTATAATCTACTTTATTGAGTTACCAGTTTGACCAATATTAATTTTAAAATTTTATATTAAGAATGATCAACAAGCCAGAGGGTTTTGAAGTACTATTATTCATTTCTAACTTTATAAATTGTTTATCTTTGGAGCTTACTTGAATGTCTAGAACATCACATAATAATTTTCATGGAAAGTGGAAGTTTTCAAGTAATTTTAAGAGAGTAGTAAAAAAGTGTATACATAAAAAGAACATACATTAAATTTATAACATTTAAGTTAAGTGACATAAACATGACTTAGAGAAATATTGCAAAATTCTAGAGAAATAATCCCTAAAATTTCTCCTTATTCTTAGTAATAACCTTTTCTAATTTCTTTAATCCAAAAATGATTTTATTAATTACAAAAAATAACTGTTTGGTAATATTTTTAGAACTTTAACTATCAAGAAAAGTATTGCATTAGATTAGGGGCCCATTTTTTGAACACTTAACCAAATGAAATCTTTACAAGATAAAGCAAGCCTCAATGATTGTATAGAAATTTAAGCATCAAAGTATATTATTAAGTTCTGAACACACATTAATGATAAGTTAATTTTATTTATCCTTCAAATCAGTATCAGATATATGATGTCAAAAATTTGATAATAACTCTATTAAAGGAACATATTAGTCTGATAGTTGAAGGGCTAGTGCTTTAGATCCTAGTACTCTTAATTAAGCGTTCCAACAACAACAAGCCTTTATCCCACTATGTGGGGTCAACTACATGAATCCTTTTTCTCCAATGTGTCCTATCATGTGTCAAATTTTCATTTAATTCAAATATACTATGGTCATTTTTGATACAACTTAACTAAGTCTTTTTAGGTCCACCTCTACCTTTCTTAGCATAAGGCAAATCTAATGCATCTACTCTCCTAACCGGGTCATCGGACGACCGATGCTTTATGTGGCCAAACCATCTAAGGTGACTCTCTCTAATCTAATCTGCCATTGGAGCTACTCCAACTTTTTCACGAACATACCCATTTCATATTTTATCATTAAAGAGTAAGGCCACTCATCCACCTGAGCATCATCATCTCTGCAACACTTAACCTAGTTTTATGCTTCTCTTTTATTGGCCAGCATTCTACACTTAACCTAGTATATTTTTTATGAGTTTTACATTCAATTTCTCCCATTAGCTAGTGCCTTGGTCAAGCTCAACAGTCACCATGACCTTTTGGCTATGCAACTCATACTCAATAGGCAATACAACTTCTTCTGTGATGAATGGGTCAGTAGTTGATGATGATGGAGCCATCCTAAGAGCCCAAAGTATGATAGGGTAGGACACCAACCCACTTTTCCTTAGTACCTTCAATCTTTTCTTTAGTAGATTAAAGATCTTATTTGTTGCTTCTACCTCACCATTAGTCTGCAAGTAATAAACTAAAGTAAATTTGAGGTCAATTCCAAAAGAATCACAAAACTCCTTTAATTCTTTGTTAACAAATTGGAGATCATTATCTATGATAATCTACATAGGTAATTTGTACCTATAAATGGTGTCATTCTAAAAACAAATTTTGAACTACCTGATTGATTATCTTAATGAATGCTTTTAGCACAATCCACTTGTTGAAGTAATCAATCATGAAAAGAATGAATTTTCTTTTGCCATTATTAGCAGGGCCAATCAAGTCCATCCCCCACGCTAACAAAAAGCCAAGGACTTGGATGAAATGTAGAGTTTGTGATGGTTGTAACTAATAAGCGCAAATTTTTGGTATTGATCACATCTCTAAACTTGATGGAGGTGGGTGTTCTTTCTTTTGGTGAGATTGAGAGAACTTTGGAAGTGAGGAAAGAAGATATGTTGGATAACTAGCGCTCCCACAAAGGATTGCCAAGGTTTGGCCACCAAGCTCTCAAACTATAAGAATAACTCAAATAATTTGTAATTGCCAAAAGATTTATTCTAGTAAGGGGGGATATTTATAACCATTACAAGCATATTTCAAAAGAAAGAATTCAAAATATAGAGGGAAAGGTGGGTGGTCACATTAATGTGAAGCATTAAATTGCTGTATTATTTTATGCCATCCACCTATTTCATCTATTATTTTATGTGGATTTAACCACCTCACATGTAATGCTTTGAATTTTAAATGCAAAATTTTAAAAATAGAGTTTCTAGAAGAAAATTAAAATTACATAAATAAAAAAAGATGAAATCATAAAATGGGCCTTACTAATGGGCTAAGTCTTCTTCTTTTGAATTTTCTTGGGATTTAGCTTGAGATCTTGTAAATAGACCTTAAGCTTTAATTTTGGATCCACGATGTTCTACATCACTTATACAATGCTTGAGATTTTGCTAAGTGTGTGCATTTTTCAATAAAAAAATCAAACTAATCCAAATTGAATTTTATAATTCAATTTATTTTTACAATTTAGTTTTTGAATTTAGGTTCTAGATTTGATAAAATTTAGTTTTTTTTGTTTGATTCCCCCAATAAATGGCTAAATCATTTTACTTTTGTATTATATTAATCTAATTAAAGAGATAAAACAAAAATTAATTAATAAATTAATTTGTTTTCATTTTCTTAGAAATTTCACCTTAAGATTGCAATTTCAATAATAAATTTACATATTATTGGTTTCATTTATTAAAAATAATTGTATTAAATGATTTGATAAAGTGTTGCAACTACTTGATAATGAATTTTACATTTTACCAACTAAACTTTGATTAGAACTTTGGTTTGATTAAATGGATCAATTTTTGGGCTTGCTTGAATGTATTACAAGTACCTTACTTTGTTCATTTTCTTTTGCACACCTCGTGATTAACAAAGTAGTAGCCTAAAAATAATTTAAGGTTGATTAGTAGATAATTTTTAAATCTCTTAGGGACATTTGTTCCTTCTTTGAGCTCCCAGTTTCAAGTACCCAATGGGATCGATCCAAAACCAAACTTTCACTATCAATTTGCATAGACTCACTTTGTTCTAAACATGGCAGGATGAGTTAGAGGGTAGGTGCTCTTTGAGTTTATTCTCATCTCTTGAAACTTGCTCGATCTTGAAATATTTAAATATTTCAATTTTTTATTTTTACTTTAAGTAGGTATTTTTATGATGACTCATTCCTTTCTTCATACTCTCCACTGATTTGATTTACCGTGAGTTGTGAATTGAACTGAGCCATGATATGTCTGGTGCTTAGTCTTGAAGAAAATCACAAAGTAATGAGTAATGCTTCATACTTAGATTAGTTACTTGAAATTTGATCTTCATTGACTAAGTCATATTCTTATTGGACACTTCAACATAATATCTGCTTTCAATTCTTGCTCTCTTGAAGTGGCATCTACATACAAGTGCCATAAAGGTTTTGAGTTGACGGGGACATTATGTGAGTTGTAAAAATCTACAAGAAAATTGGCGAGTTCTTATCCTTTGATTGCCATCTGGGGAGAATGCAATATATCAAATTTGTCTGATCCCACTGACCATTTCAATAATCTTCCTAATGATTCATCATAAAGAGTATTGACTTGAGCAAGTGATCAGTGATGACTTGAATTAAATGGGCTTAAAATATGGTCTAAGTCACTAGGTATATATGGTGATAGTAAGTGCAAACTTTTTCATGATTAGATAATATAACTCGACACCCCTCAGTGATTTGCTCTCATAGTAAATTGGCTATTATTTTTTCATTATTTCTCTATCAGAATCGAGTTTATGAAATCTTCACTAACTCCAAAAATATAATAGTAATACCTTGCTAGCCTTTAAACTTTATAATAGACGTAGTTATGTGAGTAGGCATTTGATGTCATTGAATGCTTTCTTGCATTATAGTGTCAATTCAAATTTCTTTATGTTTCTCAATACTTTGAAGAAATGGTGTGCATTCCTTGAATGACCCTAGTGAGTCATTGTACTTCTTTAGTTATTCTTGGAGATGACATGTCCAAGATGATTTTGACTTTGTAAAGATTTATCTTTATACTTTCAGGGGTGATCAGGAACTCTAAGAACTTGCTAAATTTAATGCCAAATGTGCACTTAAGGTTGAGGAACATCTTATACAAAGTAAGAAAGGTATCCTTCAAATCTTTGGCATGTTATTTTGGTGATTAGGTATTTAGCAAGTCATCCATGTACATGTGGTGCTTGTATTTGGAGTTTTAAGGATACCATGGAGATCTTATTGGGTATTTATTGAAATGATTGAGTACGACATTTAAGGAGTGATATATTATCTTGAAAGATAGGAACATCACCATACAATGGACTAAATCATCTAATAAGTACTCCTAAGATAGATGAGTCTCTATATACCATAGATCTTTCTCCTACTTTACATAGATAAAGTAAAGTAGGGTTTATTTTAAACCAGATTCTTTAGTTCCTTATAGAGGCAAACCTCCATAGTTAATTACATTCTAGAAAATGAGAGTTTCCAAATAATATTCTCGATTAAAGTGGTAAATTAATGTTTCCAAAAAATTTCAAATCTTAATATTGAAGGATTGATAGTTATTAGAAAATCAAGTGGGAAACCTCAAAATAAGAAGAGTTCTTAACAAATTCTAAAAGAGGATGAGTAGGAAGCACTCATGATACTAGGAAATCTTATAAGTGCTTTAGTTTATCCTATAGTGGGGCATTATATTTTTAAAGAAGAAAAATTATATTTGTTTAATCCCTTAAGCTTCCTTTCTGATGTTGAGCTTGTGGAAAAAGCATTAATGTCAATACTTGGCATCTCGACCACTGTCTTCTAAAGAGCCTGAATAAGGGCTTCTTTGTGTTTGCTGCTAAAGGTCATGATGACCCTTAGCACTTGCTATGGATCTTTAGTGGTCAACACTTCCTCAAATTTTTTGGTGATTTACACTCTGATGCACGCTCTTTCTAATTGTAGTACTTCTTTTGCTCTATGTGAGTTGTCAACTAATCATAGGTAGTTGGCCCTAGATTGACTCGTTTTCTCTAACTATGATTTCTTCTCCTACAACAGAGAACTTAACTATCACATGATAAGTTGATATTATTATTCTAATTGTGTTGAGAGATAATAGGCTAAAAATAGAATTATATGCGATGAGTGTGCCGTAATGATGAAGCTGACCATAATTATAAATTATTTTCTTTTTCTCTCTACGTTACTAAAGAAAAATAATTCATTATATCTATCTCCTTTCCCCAAAACCCATAGGGGATCCTATTGGGACGAGTTTTGAACTCTCTATATTCATTTTGTCAAACATAGATTTAAAGATGTTGTTGTGAGCTCCCGTGTTGATTAGAATACTCCATATCTAATAATTTGTGATTAATGTCGTGAAAACTATCACATCATTATTGGGGTTGCCAACTACTGGTAAATATTTCTCTTGAGAAATTGATAAGGACAACCTCTGTATTTGACCCCCATGCCATTATCCTTGAGTTAACTTTTCATGATCGTAGTTTCTTAAGACTTACTTGCTTTTATGACTTATCATCTTCTCTAATGGCAGATATCACTCTTGCAATGTGGATGACATGAGATGGAGCGGGCATATTACTTAGCTTAATGAATTTCTTTCTCGGTCTCCTTATAAACTCCTTTAGCTTTCTTACATTTATAAGCTCCTCCACCAAGCATCTTAGATACCAACATTTCTTAGTGTCTTTCCAGTAATTATGAGGCTAAGCATAATACATAGATCAATTGAGAATCCCATCAGGCTTCATAGACAATGATCATTTGATGCACTCCTTATTTTAAATGGCTTCCATTAACTCGGCCATTGACACCCTCAAAAGTGTGATTGTAGTTGGATGTGGATATTCATCGCATTTATGGAAAGTTGAGGATTTCTAAATTTGTGCTTGTGCATCGGTGCTTCTTCTTGCCATGCATGCTCTATTTTTTCTTTTGTTCTTCCTTTGAACTCAAAACCTATCCTTTAATAATCAATTTGCTTACACATTATTCTGACCCGATTATATGTCCAATGTGCATGATGTATTTTATGTATCTACATTAAGGAAATGGTTTACCGATGTTAATCATAAACTTTCTAAGGATGCGATTGAGATATGACCTAATTTGACATATAAAGAGGAACTTGAGTGTATTTTGGCATACACTGTGAGATAGTTGAGGAGCAAGTAGATCCCTATGATCAAAGCTCAGTAGAAGCACATATCAGAAAGAGAAGCCATTCGAGGAAAAGAGGTATATATGAGATAGCTATATCCAGATTTATTTGATAGCTTCCTAATTGTGAATGTTGAGAATGATATTTTTCTAAGGAGGGGAGAATGTGACAACTACTTCTATAGTACTTGGATCCACCTATAATGACCTAGTTTATGACTTAGTAAGACTGGCATACTTATTTTATGTTCAATAATTTTCTACTAGTTTTAGTTAATTTTATGTTTGGTTCATTCATAGATATATATATTTTTTTTTGGAATTTTGATTCAAATTTTGAAATGTCCATTAATTTGTTTAGATGCATTTTATGTTGATTCACAAATCATCTTCGCCACTTCGTACAACACTCCTGACTTTATTTTAAGCATATTATTATTTATATTTAGCAGCATCATAAATGCAATAATAAAATGTTTCTTATTGAAATTATCTTTCTTAAGAAATTTGTACATCTTTGTCAAAGCAGATTTTATAGAACCATTTGTTTTTTACTTTGCAAACCATTTTCACTAGCGTGTTCTAGACATAAAAAGAGTAGATATTAAATTTACATTATTTAAGTCAAGTGATAAATAGATGGCCTAGAGAAATATTGCAAAATTCTAGGAATGAATCTCTAAAATTTCTCTTTGTTCTTAGTAACACCCTTTTCAATTTTTATAATCTAAATATGATTTTATTAATTAAAAATCTGAGTTTAATAATATTTTCTTGGACTTTAACTATTTAGAAAAAAATTGCATTAGATTTGGTTTAGACTCATCTTGTTGAACTTAACCTAAGGAAATCTTTAGGATATAAAGCAATCCTCAATGATTGTATAAGAATTTAAGCATCTAAGCATATTATTAAGTTCTCAAAATAGATCAATGTTAAGCTAATTTTATTTATCATTCAAATCAGTATGAGATTGATGATATAGAAAAGTCAATAGTAACTTTATCAAAAGGGACTTGTTAGTTTGATAGTTTAAGGGCTAGTGCTTTATATCCTAGTATCGTTAAGTAGATGTAAGAAGAAATATTGAAGGAGAAATCCATGAAGATATTAAAGGTCAACAAAGGATGCGTTCCTTAAACCAGAAGAATAGAAGATACTCAATAAATGATAGGAGACTATAAGAGGATAAATTCTCAGAGTTCACCAAGAAGGAGAAGGCTAAAACCCTGAAATAGAAAGGGAAAACAAGAGGTTAGAGTATGATAAAAAAAACCTAAAGTTCCCATTGAATGCCAAAGCTTAATGGTTGAAATTTGGGATAAATCCAATGTAAAGAGGCCCTTGAAACCATTTTAAAGCATTTAAAATGCACCTAATGGGGTATGTAGATTATTCACCCATTGAGATAAAAGTAATTTTTTTATTAAACTCGAGTAATCTTAGGATGATAATGGAAGATTCCTTGCCCTTCTTATATGATGTTAAATCATAAAGTATTAATAGCATCACATATCAAAAGATGTAATACCCATAAGCAACTAGATACTAATACATCATCTCAAAATTATTGGGCATCTCTTTTATAAAAATAAAGAAGAGAAATGAATATTTTATTTTAACAAATATGATCAAGTGTAAGTGCTCAAATATTTTATCACTATGCCATTAAAAATTATCCTTACTATTTAGACTACTTTTTGCTTATTATAACCATTCATATAGATATGTGTTGGAAAGCTAATGCCAAATTCTTTAAAAAAAAATGTTAGGATAGAACATGTGAGTTTTAAAATCACAATTCCAACATAAAAATCAATTTATTAGTGGAATAATAGAAACATTTGATAGAAAAGAAAATTGTATTGTTATTTTTTACTTATTTTTCTTACTATCAACCTTGTTTAATACTATAAAAGTTTTATACTTTAAAAGAGTTGTGTTAGCCTACTAGAGCATGAGATAACAATATCTAGCAAGAGAGAGCGATGATGGAGACATTAGCGGTGATGAGAGACCTAAGATTGCAATCAAGAAGAAGCAACAAAGGCAGAAGTTAGCGGAAGCTAGAGACAAAGGCGTGGCAATGGTAATAATAATAAGATAAAAGAGTTCCCTCGACGTGAGGGGTGTTGTGTGCTAGAAAACTAGTTGCGGTAAAGTGAAAGTTTACACCTTAGCCTTATTGTGAAATCCGACAGTATTTAAAGAGTGAACAAAAAAATTTCAAAATTTTTACGTGGAAAACCTCAAAAAGAGGGAAAAAAACCACGGGGCCTAGCCTAGTAAAAAGCTTTCACTATATATTTGTTTGGAGTACAAATTTTTTCGATAATAGGATTACATAATTGTATATGAGAAGAGCTGACAATGGGAATCTCAAAATTAGACAACAATAGCCATATAGTCACGTTCAGGTTATAACAATTGCTAGTGGTAGCAGATGATGGTGAACAGCGGGGAACAGCCACTGACGATGAAGGTCATCATGATGGAGACTGACGGAGATTGACGACGGCGAGGATCAGCGGTGGTGGCTGACGGCGGCGACCAATAGCGGTGGTTGGTAACCAAAGGAGGTGGTCGACGACCGTCGAGTGGTGGCACGATTATGCCTAGAGGATTTTTAAGCTTTAGAGCTCTCTCCTCTCTTTTGCGTAAAGAATGAGGAGCTATTTATAGATTGGAGTAGTGGCATCTTCGTAAATACATGCAAAATCTGAACCACTCCTCTCCATCGGACGGCTCAAAATGATTTCTTTGATCATATGATGTATTTTGTGTATTTGAATGCTAAAATGAAGTCAAAATTGTGAGATCTTGGGCTTGTTAGATCTGGCTCATCGAGATGCTCGATTTGACTATAAACACTCCATGTTTGAGAACTATTTAGGGATTTAACTGCTATCCCAAAATTTCTAATGATATTTTAAGTGCTTGATCTCGACCAGTTTTAACTTCTGATCAGCTTGCTTTTAACATCAAGATTCGTGCTTTGACTAGTAGAATTTTCAGGGTCATATCAATTGCCCCCTATTTTTGGATGATATTATCTCAATCATCCAAAAATATATATGTCGAATACTTGAAAATAGCAGATCTTCAATTAAATTTGTGGGTCCATTAACCATTCATTTTGAGAGAACATATATTCATGGGAGCACAAGATTATGATCACGGAAGCAGATCCAGGGCCGCGGATGTGTGCGGGTATGCGCTGGTGCGAGATTTTGGGGTTATGAACCCATCTGGGTACTTACGGGCACTTGCAGGTGCTTGCGGGCCTTTGCACGGGTCAGAATAGACTGGATGGGACGTGGAAAGACTAGACGGATTGTGGAAAGGGTTCTTTGGCGGTTTTCGCGGCAATGATCGGTCTCAAAATGGGTGTGAGTCAAGATGGGTCAGGCGACGTCAGCGGACTGGTCAGCGTGGGGCCCAGTCAGTAGCGCGGAGAGTCTCGGGCTGGCGAGTCATGAACTGAGCACCAGTGCGGGCGACAAAGCATGACAGTCGTGAAAATGCACTAGCTAGGGGTTTGGGTCACGCGGAATGGTGGGCTGAATGGGCTGGCGTGCGGGTCACGTGGTTCTTGCTCGCGAGCGAGTTCAGCCATGGGTGACAGGCGAATGTGAACTGGGCGGGAACGCGTGACTGCTTGTTTGCGAGTGCCCATGAGCAAAAATGTCTGTTTTCGCCCATTTTGATCCATTTCCTCCCGTTTTGAGCGGTTTTGAACAGTTTTGAGCAATTTTTAGCAATTTTTACCTTTTTTCCCCTATAAGGGGTCTATAAAAATACCCCTAGGGCCAAGGGAGAAGGCACACTCCTCATGTGCTGGAGTGTCCCTCTTCTTCTTAAGAAGAGGTCGTTCAGACGCGATCAAGACCCATAGTTCGGCAAGGCTCCAGTTTTCCCTCAAAAAAAGGGTCAACTGACCTCGTCGGACCGATCGTGTTCGGAGGCGATCAAGACCCATAGTTCATACGGCAAGGCTCTAATTTTTCCTCGAAAGAGGTGTCAACTAACCTTGTCGGACCGACCGGGTTCGGAGGCGATCAAGACCAGTAGTTCATATGACAAGGCTTCAGTTTTCTCTCAAAAGAGGTGTCAACCTCGTCGGATCAGCCGGTTGAAGCGGCGATGATGGTTGATGATGGCCAGCGAGGGTGGCAGAGAAACGGTAGCAGTGGCAGCGCATTAGTGTAGCGAGATGACCGGCGATGATAGTAGTAGCCGGCGAGTGGCCGGATGATAAGCATGAGATGGCCGCAGCGATAGTTAGCAGAAAGTGGTCGCGATAGCGATGATTGGGAGATATGGCGGCATAGTGATGTGAGTAAATGATGTCAGCAGTGAAGTAGCCAGCAGGTAAAATCAGCCAGCGGACCGACTATGCATGAAGATGGCAAACGATGATGGCAGCGGCAGCACGGAATGTGTCTTGTCGGCAATGGTAATCAGCATTAATCGATAATATGTCAACGATGGTTGTTAGCGGCAACAAGGGTGGTTGCGGCAGCGGCAGCGTATGGTCAGCAGTGGCGACCGTCAGTAATCGATGGGATAACCAATGACGATGGTGGACCGTGATAACGATGATGTCGGCAGCGGTACCGGTGATGGTAGTTGGCATAGCCGGCAGTAGTGAGCGGTAACCGGCAGCAGTGATGATTTTGACCTATCCAGGTTATTTATCGAGTGTGACTCAATGATGCTAACCGTATGGAAGAGGTTGAATTAAATCACCGAGATTTTGACCCATCCGAGGTTGTTTGTTAGAGTGCGACTTAATGACGTTAACCTGTATAGAAGAGGTTGAATTGAATCCGCTGAGGATTTTTGACCCATCCGAGGTTGTTTGTCAGAGTGTTACCCGATGATGTTAACTTGTGTGGAAGAGGTTGAATTGAATCCGCTGAGAATTTTTTACCTATCTGAGGTTGTTTGTCAGGGTGTTACCCGATGACGTTAACCTGTATGGAAGAGATCGAATTGAATCTGCTAAGGATTTTTGACCTATCTGAGGTTGTTTGTCAGAGTGTTACCCAATAACGTTAACATGTATGGAAGAGGAATTCGGGTACATATCGAGGTTGTTTATCAGAGTGTAACCCATTGACGTTAACCTATGTGAAAGATGTTGAATTGAATCCGCTGAAGATTTTGACCCATCCGAGGTTGTTTGTCAGAGTGTTACCCGATGACGTTAACCTGTGTGGAAGAGGCCGTGGGAAGTCCACCAAGGACCTTTTGACTTATCCTAGGTTATTTTTCAGAGTCTTTCCTCGATGACGTTAACCTGTGTGGAGTAGGTGTGGAGTTTTGACCAATCCGAGGTTGTTTGTCAGAGTCTTTGCTCGATGACATTAACCTATGTGGAATGGGTCAAATCAAAATATTTGTTTAAGCTTGTAGCCAAAGTTGCTCCTTGACCTTTATCTTTCTCATTGGTATTACTGAGTTGCTTCTCGAACTGATAATCAATTAGATATCTAGAATATCGATTTGGATAATCTTTTGAGATTAAGAGTTGCCCCCAGTTTCTGACAAAATCTGAAGGAATGAAGTTTGATGAATCTTCATTCTTCGCTCCTTAAAAGCTTGAAATGCTCCACCGGATGGTGGTTTTGATTTTGTTGAAACTTGGTCGCCATACAAGATAAAATAATGAGAACCAATTTTTCAGATGGCAAGCTGCGTGCTAAAACCGATTCGCGGTAAAGTGAAAGTTTACGCCTTAGCCTTGTTATAAAATCCAGCACACACATAGGTATTTAAAGAGTGAACAAGAAAACTTCAGAATTTTTACGTGAAAAATCTCGAAAAGAGGGAAAAAACCATGGGGCCTAGCCCAGTAAAAAGCTTCCACTATATATTTATTTTGGAGTACAAGTTTTCCTGATAACGATTACATAATTGTATATGAGAAGGGTTGACAATGAGAATCCCAAAATCAGACAACAATAGCCATATAGTCACGTTCAAGTTGTAACAGTTGCTAGTGGTAGCAGATGATGGTGAGCAATGGAGAACGACCGATGATGAAGGTCATCATGATGGAGACCGACGGAGATTGACGATGGCGAGGATCAGCGGTGGAGGCTGACGGTGGCCGTGGTTGGTAACCAACGGGAGTGATCGACGATCGTCGAGTGGTGGCACGATTATGCCTGGAGGATTTTCAAGCTTTAGAGCTCTCTCCTCTCTCTTCCTTGGCCTCTCTCATATAAAGAATGAGGGGCTATTTATAGATTGGAGTAGTGGTGTCTCCGAAAATACATGCAAAATCCGAACCACTCCTCTCCATCGGACGGCTCAAAATGATTCCTTTGATCATATGATATATTTTGTGTATTTGAATGCTCAAATGAAATTAATTGTGAGATCTTGGGCTTGTTAGATTTGGCTCATCGAGACACTTGATTTGACTATAAACACTCTATATTTGAGAGCTATTTAGGGATTTAACTGATATCCCAAAATTTCTAATGATATTTTAAGTGCTTGATCTCGACCAGTTTCAACTTGGATCAGCTTGCTTTTAACATCAAGATTCGTGCTTAGTAGAATTTTGAGTCATATCAAGGGAAATTCAAGCGAAGGAGGATGAGAAAAGCGCAACAGCAATATGGAAGATGCTAAATGCGAACAAAACAATATTTGTGGTGGAAAGAATCAAAAGGAAGAATGGTCAACTTTGTCAAATTACAAAGTGGAAGTCGAATAGAAAGGAGATGGCGAGCTAAGTGGCTATGATATGATCTCAAGGGGGAGAGTTACACTGCGGTTATAAACATTAAGCGCCTATTACGGATCAATATTTTTTTTCTATTTTATATTATATATTTTTATATTAGTTTGTTTAGTATATATTTAAATATTTTATCTTTTATTTTAAAAAAATAAATAACATTATTTTAAAAATACTCTATCAAGTATATTTTATTTTGAATCAAAATATAAATAAAATAAAATAAAATAAAACAAAAATATAAATTAAAAATAGAAAATAATAATGAACCCAAACACAAACAATCCATGAAAACATTCAAAATTAGCTACTACTTAAAGATAGTGCCACAAACTATAGTATATTTGAATTTTAATAATGTTTATCAAGTGTGTAACATGTAAGTGTATATATCTTGCATGTGTTTAACAATGCATAATTCATTATTGTGAAGCATCGTTGTATCATAGGTTGATAGTGTAACTACTTGATGGGTGATTGTTAGAGATAATTTTATTTTCAAGTTGATGATTTGAGTCATGATTTTTACTTCATTTTGTGTTTTGTACAATAATATTTGATTCAAGGTTCTTCACTAGCCTTCTCATTTCCTCTCAAGCTATTTGGTTCAAGGGATTTTGAGTGCTAGATTTTAAACATAGGAGTTTTGAAAATTTGAGCGATTCATTAGATGAATAGTAAATGAAAAGTATTTTTAGAAGCAATTTGATATATGTTATTTAGTTCAAAGTTAGTGTTTTCTAAAACATAAGTCATAAAATTAGCTATCTTGCAATTCATAAGATCGGACTACATGATTTTAAAATCTAGGGGCACTCAAGGTGATTATAAGTCCTGAAATCAGACGAGTTTACTCTCTCTTGTGGAGATAAACCCTCATGTCCACTTGTCGCTTAGATTTAAGTCGTGTTTTAGCTCATACTAAAGCTCCCTAGATTTAGGATCCGACTTAATTATTTCCTTCAGGCCACAAGCATTAATCCTCACCTCTTAGCCATTATCACAACCTTGTGTTGGTGAATTATAAGCCCTAGCAATTTAATAAAATTCTACTCAAATAAATAAATTTCTTCACTTTCAAATATATAAAGCTTAATCATATGATATTTTAGAATGCTCACTAGGTCTCATAGTATCATGAGCATTTTCTACTTCCTCCCTTTGGATTCTAAAATAAGTCTTCTCCTTGAACTTTCTCACTTGATTTTCCAAACAAAACTAATCCTTTGATAATCTAACATTGAAATCTTTGGAGATGATAATTGTTTACGTTAATCGAGAGTATTCTTATCGAATTTTATTCTCTAAGATATAATTAACTATGGAGGCTTGCCTCCATATAGAACCTAAGAACCTAGTTTAATATAAATCTTATTTTATTCATCCATGTAATGCAGAGAAAAAATCTCTGGTATATTCGAAGACCCATCATATCTTAGGAGTCCTTATTAGGTGATTAGGTCCATTGAAGGGTGATGCCTCTATCTTTCGAGATAGTACATCATTCCTCAATGTCACACTCGATCACTTTAATAAGTACCCCCCTACGACTACATTCGAAAATAAACACCATAACTCGATAAGTGAAATATAGCTTTTTGTTGACCTCATTTTTGAAGTGAGGATCTAATCTTCTCATCATAGATCTAAGAGTTTTCTAGATACTAAGAGCTCCTTAGTCATAAGACACTCTGAGTGGCTAATTGAACACTTAACTTAAACCTAGAAACTTAGGAGGATTAGCCTTAGGATTAGATCATGCCTTAGGGTCTAAACCTACCTACCCATAGTGTCGAGGCGCTTGCCTACCACCTTAGCCAAAACCAAACTCCAAATCAATATAACCAAAATCCAAGTGAATCCCAATTCATATCCAAACCCCAAACCAAAATAAAATCCATCATGATCTAAAACCCACCAAAGCCCATAATTCAATCCCATTAACTTTTCCCTCAATCAATCCTTCAATTATCATTCCACACTCTATCAAAATGACAATTAAATCAATTAATCCTAAAATCAATTCAATCAACCTAATCTAACCCATTTGACTTAAAGGGTCTAAAGCTAAAATCTAATTATTCTCAAATCAATTGCAACTAAAGCTATCAATCAATTCCAAATCAATTATCAAACTCAATTTAGCAGTAGCGAGTTCTATTAATGATATTGATCAATTTGATACACGGATCTATTGATGTCTACCTGAGCTATTATTATGATGACCATTATTGTACATGTTTTGAATTACTTTGATACCTTCCCCTATGAGTTAATATCAAGAGCACTTCTTCTTGACATATCTCAAATCTCATTATCGATCACTTGACCAAGCCCCCTTTGAGATAAATGCATTAAAAGTTAATTTATTTTTTATTTTTATTAATTCCAACAAAACAAAGAAAGAATTTTAATTTTGAATTTATTTATTTAATTTATAATATTGATATGACTCTCAAAATATCAAAGCACAAATCTTGATGTCGATATGATTTTGAGTCAAACCGTCGAGATCGGCTTAAAATATCATTGGAATCTTTGGGACATCAATTAAATCCCAAAACAGCTCTCAAATATAAGGTGTTTATAGTCAAATCGAGCGTCTCGACGAGCCGGATCTAATGAGCCTAAGATCTCATAATTCCGACTTCATTTGAGCATCCAAATGCTCAAAATACATCAAATGATCGAAGGAATCATCCTGAGCCGTCCGTCGAGGGGTAGTGCGGGCTTTACATGAATTTAGAATGTCCTCATCCCATCTATAAATAGACCTTCATTCCTCACATGAGGGAGGCCAAGTGAAGTGAAGAACAAATGGGAAGTGAAGAGGAGGCTGAAACAAGTGAAGAAGAGGAACCAGCTGTCGTCGTCACGCATACCACCGCTGATCCTTACCCGTCAATCGCAAGGAAGAAGAAGAGGAAGAGTCCAAGGAAGAAGAGGAAGAGCAGAAGAAGAAGAAAAAGAGTCCAAGCGAGGAAGAAAGGAAGAGTCGGCGAGGAAGAAGAGGAAAAAGAGGAAGAGAGAGCTCAAGCTTGAAGATCCTCCAAGCAAGATCGCACCCCAAGCAAGATTGCTCGCTGCCATCAACCATCGCCACCACTTGCCACTAATATTCAGATTCGGGAGTTCAGATCTCCATTATCAAGATGCAACCCGATCATCGTTACGTTATTCCTCTCATACTAATTGAATCCGTTATCGAAGATTTTGTACTCAAATGATACATAGTGGAAGCTTTTATCGTGGCTTGATTTCCTCTTCGAGGGTTTTCCACGTTAAAATTTGAGTGTCTCTTTCTTTAATTACTATTAATTTCAACAAACAAGCGAATTTTCACTCTAATTTAATAACAAATATATTTAAAATATTCTTATTTTTAATTATTTATCATGTGACGGGGCTACGCTATACTGTTCACGTTGGATCACAATTCAAAATATAAGACTTAATAAATTTATTCCATATTGTCATATTGAAATGAATTAATAATTGTATTTGACTTTAGGCTTTTTTTTAAGCTTAGTGACATTTGAATTTCCAAAATGTTAAATCAGCGAGTATTCCAAAACGTTTCAATCCGCTATATTAAATTTTCATCCAACTACGATATTTAAATTTTAAAATACAGATGTTTTCTTACTCTATATTAAATTTTCAATAAATTAAATGAAGCATTTCAAATTTATTAAATCAAAATTTAATCATTCGTGAATTGCTACATAATGATTACATATATTTTAAGAAAAATAAAGAAAATGATAATCGAACTAATTAAAGAGTCCGTCGTGACTTCCAAGAGAAAATGGCGTAACTATAATAATTTATTCCCCTGCTAAATGGAACTTATATCTTCAAGATAAAATGCTAAAATTTATTCTGCGTAGAAAATTAGGCCATGCTGTCAAACTGAGTGGGATATTAATAACCGGCCTGCATCACAATTATATCACTAGTTTTACACTAAACGACAGGCTCAGATCCTTATAAAAAAATCCTAATCATAAATTATAAAAATAGAGACATTTACGCATAAAATATATAATTCTTATATATTTATATATCTAATATCTAAATTTATTTTATATAAACAATACTTAAATATTTAATATTACCTAAAAAATAAAACTATCATTAATTTTTAATATAAAATAGACATTTTCATATATAGAATGTACAATTTCTATAAATATCAAATTCTAAGTATTTGATATGTAATTACATAAAAATTGTGTATAATGTATATAAATTATAATGTATATAAATTTTTCAGAAAATTTTATATACATAAGAGATAATTCTTAATGAATTTATATATTTAACATCTAAAATTTAATATTTATATATATAATGTATGTTTATGTATGAAAAAGTACATCTTATTTTTAAAAAATTAATGATAATAATATTTTTGAAGTAATAAAGAAGATTTAAGTTCTATTTATATAAATATTGAATTTAAAAATTAGATATATAAATATATAAGAATTATATTATGTGTATTTAAATATTCTTAAGAGTGTCTTTTTGAGTGTTTAAAATGATTCAAAATTATTCACGCTTCCTTCTTGGGGAGTTTTGTTTTTATCAACTGTTCTTTGCTCTCATTTATAATATATTTTACTTAATCAAATTGAGAGCATTTCCAAAGAAAAAATGGCAAAGATGTCGTATTTGCAACAATGTGCTGACATATAAAATGATATATGCCTAATCAACCTTTCAGCATTTCAAAATATATTCTTTTTAACGATACCATCAAAGAGTGATTCCCACCGAAGCTATAAGAGAATAATTCCATACTACTCCTAAGATATAAAACTTATGTTCAAGAGCTTAAATTACTAAAAAAAGATAATTCATTACTTATTCATATAATATTAATTTATAATTATTTATATGATTAAATTATTTAATTATTTTTTAAAAGTTATTATTTAAATAAATAAATAAATTTGAATATTGTGTAAGAATTATGTAATTAATTTTGTGGCCCACATTATTATTCAGTTTACTATTTAATAATTAATTTAAATCTCATTAGAGAGAGTTTGATCGATCTGGATCGCTTTGATCAAACAAAGTCTCTCATGTAAACTACCGCCCTCTTCCTACCCTTTAATGTAAGTGTCCGTCACAAGATTTATTATATGAAGAATATTTGGATGAAGGAAGAAAACCCTGGTTTCACAAATCAAAAGAACTCATGACAAACCAAGGTATATGATTTATTTCTTAATTGAAGTTTTGTGAAAATTATTTTGTTCAAGATCTTAGGTTTATGAGTTTATACAATTATGTTGTATGTATGAGTAAGAAAGAAATATTTAACGAATCGATTCAAATTTTTTACAAGTGGTATCAGAGCCAAGTTTAAGAACTTATGATTTTCTATTAAAAAACTTGATTCATCTTTTGATTGCTGAAATTTAATTCCACATATTCAGTAGCTCATTCTCGTCGTAATCCTTGATCAACGCTTTTCAAGTTAAGCTCTTTCAGTATTTATTGTTTTCAATGTATTTAACGTAATCATTAAATTTCCTTGTCTTTATGTTGTACTCTAATGAAATCTTCTCATTTTATTTGGAGAAATGTTTTAGTTCTAAAGTCATTTGTGTTAACTATACAAGAGTAAGTGAGCCCATTAAAGCATATATAAATTACATGATATCTGAAAATCTGAACACATTAAATTTTGTTGCTCACTAAGGATGTTACAACATATATTATGGATTAATATAAATCATCATATTTTGTTTATTTAACTTTTCGGATATATATAGAATATATCTTTAATGCTATAAATTTTATTTATTTCAGATTTTCTGCATACAAATAAATTTGAAAATTTTATTTATTTTAGATTTTTGTATACAAATAAATCTGAAAATTTATTTATTTCAGATTTTTGCATACAAATAAATCTGAAAATTTTATTTATTTCATATTTTCTGTATACAAATAAATTTGAAAATTATGTTTTGATTTACACAAAGTGTACATATAAATAAATTTGAATGTAATTTTCATTTATGCTGTTGAAAAGAATTAATGTAATTATGTTAAGAAAATTGCATAACTATTAAATTTGGATTTGTTCATGTATGACACTATATACATATTACTGATTTTCTTTATGTATTTCATTCAATTGAAATAATTATTGTTATCATTATTTAATTTGATATTTACAAAGAAGCATTTGTTAATCACCAAAGTGGTCTAATTAGAAAGATTTTGTAAATATCAAATTAAATTTATTTAATTACTCACGAGCATGTGATGCTAATAATGAAATGACATAATGAACTTTTATAAATTTATTATGAGTAATTAAAGTTCAATGATTATAAATTATTTAAGGATCACCAAAGGTTGATTAGTCGATTTGTAATAATGAACATAATTATGATTAATTAATATACTTGACTAGATATATTTAGCATATCCAAAGATAGCAAACATATTTAATTAAAGTATGTATAATTGCCAATTATATGAAATTGATATTAAGCATCAATTATGTTTATTATTGTATATTATAGTATCACCCAAAGGAGAACTTCAATATGCATTTTGTGATTATATGAATGTTATATGAATCTATTTTTATGTGTTTGGGTTTATAACTCAAACATTAATATGTGAGCATTTAATATTTTACAGCATCTACTTATGTTACTCTTGATTCAAGCTTTGTCTATTATAAAGTTTAATGGGCTTAATTTTAATGAATGGAGTGAACAAATTCCCATTTAGGTGTCTTAGATCTTGATTTAATACTTCTTAATGATAAACCTTGCTATTATTGCCACTAGTAGAATGAACAAAAGTCTTTCTATGATGCTTGGGAAAGATCAAACAGACTTAGTTTAATGTTTATGCGAATAATTGTAGTAGAAATCATTAAGCCAACAATTCCCAAAACTGATACAAAAGAATTTATGAAGTATGTGAAGGATTTATCTCAGTCTGAGTCTGCTGATAAGTCACGTGCTGGGACATTAATGGGTATGTTGACCACTATGAAGTTTGATGGTTCACGTACCATATATGAGCACATCACTGAAATGATAAATATTGCAGCAAGATTAAACCCCATGGGAATGAATGTGAGTGAAAGTTTTCTTGTACAATTAATTGTTAATTCTTTTTCTCTTGAATATGGTCCATTCCAAATAAACTATAATACTATTAAAGATAAATGGAATGTAATTACAAAGTATGCTTATTCAAGAGGAAATAAGCCTTAAGAAACAAGGAATTCACTCGCTTAATCTCATAGGATAATCAGAAATTAAAAGAAAACTAATTAAGAGGAATGCTAAGGGCAATAAAGTACACTTGAAGGCTAATGTGTCATCTGCTTAAATCCAAAAGAAGATACATAAGTATGATAGATATCATTTCTATCACAAGCATGGACACTATCAGAAAGATTGCCAGAAACGTAAAGCTTGGCTTGAAAAGAAAGGTAAGCCAAGTGCTTTTGTATGCTTCAAATCAAATTTAACAAAAGTTCCTTATAATACTTGATGGATTGATTCTGGTTGTACCATACTTATTTCAAATGTGATGCATGGATTCCTTATGATCCAAACCATATAACCAAATGAAAAGTTTGTCTTCATGGGTAATCGAGTCAAAGCTAGCTTGAAGCCATTGGAACGTATCGCTTAATTTTAGATATTGGACATCATTTAGATCTTTTTCAAACTCTTTATGTTCCATCTGCTTTAGAAACTTAGTTTCATTATCTAAACTCGATACAACTGATATTATTTTAAGTTTGAAAATGAATGTTTCAGCTTTATTTAAGCATAATCATTTTATTGGCTCATTGTTATTTGTGATGGTTTATATAAATTAAAGCTTGATAATTTATTTGCTGAAATTTTATTAACCTTGCATCATAATATTAGAATGAAACGTGGTTTGGTTGATGAAACATCAGCTTATTTATGGCATAAATGTTTGGGTCATATATCTAAAGAATGAATACAAAGATTAGTAAAGAATGAAATTTTTTCCGATTTACATTTTACCGATCTTAGTATTTATGTGGATTGTATTAAAGGTAAATCTACAAAACACACAATTAAGAAAGCGACCACAAGAAGCACACAATTTTTAGAGATTATACACATTGAAGTTTGTAGATCTTTTGTTGTTCCAACTTTTGGTAGAGAAAAGTATTTTATCACCTTTATTGATGATTTTTAACGTTATGGCTATGCCTATTTGTTGCATGAAAAATCTCAGTCAATAAATGACTTGGAGACATTTATTAATGAGGTTGACTGAGACAATTAGATAGAAAAGTAAAAATTATAATATCTAATAGAGGCGGTGAATATTATAGAAGACATGATGAATTTGGACAATGCCATGGCCCATTTACTAAATTTCTAGGAAAGTATGACATTTGCGCTCAATATATAATGCCAGGAATACCACAATAAAATGGTGTTGCAGAAAGGCGTAATCCTACTTTAATAGATATGGTTAGGAGTATGTTAAGTTGTTCTACTTTACCTTTATCATTGTAGATGTATGCTTTAAAAACTACTGTATATTTATTAAACAGGGTTCCTAATAAGGCAATTTCAAAAACTCCTTTTGAACTGTGGACAGGAAGGAAGCCTAGTTTAAAACACCTTGATGTTTAGGGTTACCCAGCAAAATTAACAAATTATAATCCACTTAAAAAAACTGATTCAAGAATAATGGACATTTCATTGGTTATCTAGAAAAGTCTAAAGGGTATTGATTTTATTGTCCTAATCATAGTAAAAAATTATTGAAATTGGAAATGCTAAGTTCATTGAAAATGGTGATATTAGTAGAGTACAAAACTACTAAATGTGAAAATTAAAGAAGCTAAAAGTTAAAATTTCTTTATCAATTACTTCTTCTAAAGTTGTTGTTCCTACAATTGTTGAACAATTTGACAATTTACAAGAACAACAAATGAATGACCATACACCATATAATGAAGTTATCATCAATGAACCTATAATTGATGAACCACAAGAAATAACATTAAGACGTTATCAAAGAGAAAGAAAATCTGCTATTTCAGATGATTATCTTGTTTATATTCAAGAGCCAAAATTTGACTTAGGAATTGATAATGAACCAGTTTCATTTATACAGGGCATTGAAAGTATTATTTCTAAAAAGTCGTTAGATACTATGAAAGAAGAGTTAAAATCGATGGATCACAATAATGTCTGGGATCTCGTTGAATTGCCTGAAGGTTCTAAAAGAGTTGGATGTAAATGGGTCTTTAAGACCAAATGTGACTCTAATGGAAATATAGAACGATATAAAGCCAGACTTGTTGCCAAAGGTTTTACTAAAAGTTGATATTGACTATAAAGAGACTTATTCTCCTGTTTCCAAAAAGGACTCATTAAGAATTATTATGGCATTAGTGGCTCATTATGATTTGGTGCTACATTAGATGGATGCGAAAACGACCTTTCTAAATGAAATTTAGGGGAAGAAGTTTATATGAATCAACTTGAAGGTTTTTCAATTAAAGGAAAAGAACATATAGTGTGTAAACTTAAGAAATCAATATATGGACTTAAACAAGCTTCTCAACAATGGTATCTTAAGTTCAATGATACTATTGCTATCTTTGGATTTAAAGAAAATATGGTTGATTGATGTATATATCTAAATGTCAGTGGGAGTAAGTTTATATGTTGATGATATCTTGCTTGCAACTACTGATCTTGGATTAATGTATGAGACCAAGAAATTTCTCTCAAAAAAACTTTGAAATGAAAGATATGGGTGAGGCATCTTATGTGATAGAATTGAAATATTCTCCGATAGATCACAAGTATTATTAGGATTATCTCAAAAAGCATATATCAATAAAGTTATAGAGAGATTTCAAATGGAAAAGTGTTATGCAAGTATTGGTCCAATTTAAAAGGGGAAATATTCAATCTTATGCAATGCCCAAAGAATGACTTGAAACATAAGCAAATGTAACAAATTCCTTATGCATCTATTGTTGGAAGTCTGATGTATGCTCAGACTTATACAAGACCAGATATCAGTTTTGTTGTGGGAATGTTAGGTAGATATCAAAGTAATCTAGGAATTAATCATTGAAAAGCTGCAAAGAAAGTTTTATCATATTTACAAGGAGTGAAAGAACATATGCTCACTTATAGGAGATCTGATCATCTTGAGGTGATTGGATATTCAGATTCAAATTTTACTGGATGTGTGGTTACTAGAAAATCCACATTTGGCTATTTGTTCCTACTAGCTGGAGGAGCTATCTCATGGAGAAGTGGGAAGCAGTCCGTCATTGCTGCATCCACTATGGAAGCTGAGTTTCTGGCATGTTTTGAAGCCACTTCCGAAATTTTATTCCAGGACTTGTAGTTAACAGCAATATTGCCAAGCCGTTGAAAATTTATTGTGATAATGTCGTAGCAGTCTTCTTTTCTAAGAACGATAAGTATTCAAATGGTGCTAAACATATGTAATTGAAATACTTTGTTTAAAGAAGAAGTTCAAACGAGAGTGTCATTTGAGCATATTAGCACTAATCTTATGATGATCTTTTAACTAAAGGATTACAACCTAAACTATTTAATGAATATATTGAAAAGATGGGAATTATTGAAAAGCATTATTGAATTTATTATGCACCTTATGTATTTGACTCTGAGCTCTTTATTGAACTGTCTCTGACATATTATCGTATCTTGTTTCATTATATTTGAATGTATATACATGAAAAAATTATTTAAATGTTAACAAGATTTATCTTTTATAAAGACATTAATGTTGGACTATTATGATTATCTCTCATTATATATCATATTAAGTGTAAAATTAATATTATGATACATGGAAGAAAATATATCGCACTAATGATATATAACTGCCATGATCCTTATTAATTTTTTACTTATTAATGAATTATGATTTGTCTAGATTAAGAAAATATTTGGCATGTAATGCGTATTATGGTTATGTATATAATTATTAAATCTTTAAATTTAATAATATTATATGTGCCAAGTGAGAGAATGTAAGAATTATGTAATTAATTCTTAAGTGTGGCCCACATTAATTATTATTCACTTTACTATTTAATAATTAATTATGTACTTAAATTTCATTGGTCAAGAGGGAGTTTGATCGATCATTTATGGATTATTTGATCAAACAAAGTATATCTTCATAAAGAAACTACCGGTCCTCTTCCTACCTTTTAATGTGTAAGTATCTCTCCATTAAGATGATTACATGAATAGTATTTGGGTGAAGGAAGAGAAACTCTAGTTTCACAAATCAAAAGAACTCATGACAAATCAATGTATGTGATTTATTTCTTAATTGAAGTTTTGTGAAAATCATTTTGTTCAAGATCGGTTTAGAGTTTATACAATTATGTTGTATGTATGGTAAGAAAGAAATGTTTAACTAATCGATTCAAATTTCTTACACATTGATTTATTTTCTTATTTATGTTTTGAATATGATAATTTGTTATTTAAAAATAATTTGATAAAAATTTAATTAAATAAAATTTAATGATGCCTTAATTTTTTTTATTTGATGACTTAATTCTATATTGTTATATCAATTTTATATAATTTTATGTTTTAAAATTATGTATATACATGCTAAAAAGATCAAATAAATGGATAAATAGGTGGATGTAAACCTTTTCATAGTAATATTTAAATTTATCTAATAGTATAAATAACATTCCTTAAACTATATCTTATAATGAGTCCATATGCTTTAACATGAAATATATAATTACTAAAACTTGATTTAATTTTTAATTCAATTTGATTCAATAAAAAAAATAATTGAACACACTTGCACAATTTAATATTTGACTGGACAGCTCATTTAAAACCCAACTTTTGATATTGATATGGCACTTAAAATACTACTAGTCGAAGCACGAATCTTGATGCTAAAAGCAAGCTGATCCGAAGTTGAAACTGGTTGAGATCAAGCACTTAAAATATCTTTGAAAACTCTCGGATGCTAGTTAAATCCCTAAATAACTTTCAAACTTGGAGTGTTTATAGTCAAATTGAGAGTCTAGATGAGCCGGATCTAATGAGCCCAAGATCTCATAATTGTGACTTCATTTGAGCATTCAAATACACAAAATACATCATATGATCAAGAGAATCATCATAAGCCGTTCGATGGAGAGGAGTGGTTCGGATCTTGCATGTATTTACAGAGACCTCCAATCTATAAATAGCCCCTTATTCCTCATATGAGGGGAGGTCAAAGCAAGAGGGAGGAGAGAGCTCTAAAGCTTGAAGATCCTCCAAGCACAATCGCGTTACCACTGACGCCGTTGCCACCAGCCGCCTCGCCGCCGATCTCCTGCTGCCAATCTCGCTGCCGGTCTCCATCATGACGACCTTCATCGTCAATTGTTGTTCCCCACTGTTCACCATCATCTACTACCACTAGCAGCTTTTACAACCTGAACATGACTACATAGCTGTTGTTCCTTTCTCATATACAATTCTGTAATCCCATTATCGGGAAGATTTTGTACTCTGAAACAGGTACACAGTGGATGATTTTTACTGGGCTAGGCCCCATGGTTTTTCACTCTTTTGAGATTTTTCACATTAAAATTCTGGAGTTTTCTTGTTCACTCTTTAAATACCTGTGTGTGTGCTGGACTCCATGATAAAGCTAAGGTGTAAACTTTCACTCTACCGGAACTGGTTTTCTAGCACGCAACAGTTTGGCGCTGTCTGTGAGAAACTGATTCCCATTATTTCATCTTGTATGGTGACCAAGTTTTCCAACAAGATCAAAACTACTATCGAGGTGGAGCATTTCAAGCTTTTAAGGAGCGCAAGAGAAGAATGAAGATTCATCAAACTTCGCCCCCTCGATTTGTCAAAATTGGGGCAACTCTTAATCTCTAAGATCGCCCATGTTAAGCATCTAATCGATTACTATCCCAAGAAACAAGTTAAAGTGGGAGGATATTTCAACATTGAGAAGAGATACAACTTGCAAATTATGATTTTCCAATCATACTCATGGAAAAACATGACCAAGGTTAAAGAGCAACTACAACCAACCATAAACGGATGTTTTGATTCGAATTGCTTCCATACCGTTAACGCCATCAAGCAAAGACTCGACAAACAACCTAGATAGGTCAAAAGGTCCTTGGTGGACTTCCTACCACTCTTCCACATGTTAACGCCATCTGTAACACCGACAAACAACAACCTCAAATAGGTCAAAATCGCCGATTCCATTCAACCTTATCTATTGTTAACGCCATCGGTAACACTCGACAAACAACCTCGGATGAGTCAAAATTCCCGGATTCAATTCAACCTCTTCCACACAAGTTAACGCCATCGAGC
Organism: Cymbidium sinense; assembly: GCA_021442155.1. Classification (NCBI taxonomy): domain Eukaryota; kingdom Viridiplantae; phylum Streptophyta; class Magnoliopsida; order Asparagales; family Orchidaceae; genus Cymbidium; species Cymbidium sinense. Next base: position 194,454,687 of record CM038215.1, read on the forward strand.
AAAGACTGACAAACAACCTAGATAGTTAAAAGGTCCTTGGTGGACTTACCTCTTCCATACGTGTTAACGCCATCGAGCAAAGACTCGACAAACAACCTAGATAAGTCAAAAGGTCCTTGGTGGACTTCCCATTCTCTTCCACAGGTTAACGCCATCTGCAACACTCGACAAACAACCTGATGGGTCAAAATCCTGGATTCAATTCAACCTCTTGTTAACGCCAATGTAACACTCTGATAAACAACTTCGGATGGGTCAAAATCCTAAGCGGATTCAATTCAACCTCTTCGATACAGGTTAACCTTATCGGGTAACTCTTTGACAAACAACCTCGGATAGGTTAAAAATCCTTAGCAGATTCAATTCGACCTCTTCCATACAGGTTAACGTCATCGGGTAACACTCTGACAAACAACCTCGGATAGGTCAAAAAAGGATTCAATTGATCTCTTCCAACAGGTTAACGCCATGCAATACCCCGACAAACAACATCGGGTAACACTCTGACAAACAACCTCGGATGGGTCAAAATCATCAACGGATTCAATTCAACCTCTTCCACACAGGTTAACGTCAATGGGTAACACTCTGATAAACAACCTCGGAAGGGTCAAAATCCTCGGATTCAATTCAACCTCTTCCATAGTTAACGCCATCGAAGTCACACTCGACAAACAACCTCGAGAGGTCAAAACCCGTCGACCGCAACCACTATCCGGTCACGCTAACTACTGCACCGACACCGCCGGTAATTTTTTTGCCACCACCATCGTCGTATGTCATCCCGCTGACTACCGACGCTAGCCGCTGCTGACCACCGTCGCTTGCTGCCACCACTTTGCCGGCCGCCAACCACCATCGCTACCGCTGGCTGAATTATATGGCATTCCGCACCACTATCGTGCCGCCGGTATTCCGCTGACTACTAACGCTGCCACCACTGGTTGACATTGCGCGGTTGTCCCGCTGACCACCTCGTTTGGCCAAACCACTGTGGCTGGTCATACACCATCATCGGTAATCTGCTGGTCACCACATTGCCGCTGGTCATCGCTAACTACTGACGCTGCCACTAATTGCTGCGCGTTGCGCCGACCATTTGCTCAACCACTGCTGCCGTATCATCGACCATCACGCCATCTCGCTTATTACCACCATCGTGGTCATCTTCGCTGACTACCGACGCTATTAATGCTGACTACTTTGCAAGCCGCTACCATCGGCTGCCAACCACTGCTGCCGGTACCTCTCACTGACTAACGCATCTCCATATCATCATGCCGTCATCTCGCTGATTATCGACGCCGCCAGCACTGGTTATCATCTCGGTTTATCGCTGATCATCACCTCAAACCGGACGACAAGAGAAGAACGCTCTTTCGAAGAAAATTGAGCTCGCCATATGAACTATGGGCCTTGATCGCCTCCAAACCCGTCCCGACAAGGGCGTTAACGCCTCTTCGAGGAAACCGAGCATCGCCAGATGAACTACGGGCCTTGATCGCCCAAATCCCGACAAGGGCGTTAACGCCTCTTTCGAGAGAAAATTGAGCTCGCCAGATGAACCATGGGCCTTGATCAAACGACCTTCTCTCAAGAAGAAGAGAAGGTGCCTTCTCCCTTGGCCCTAAGGGGATTTTTATAGATCCCTTATAGGGGCAAAAAGGTCAAAAATCACTAAAAATCGCCCAAAACTACACAAAACCGCTCAAAACGGGCGAAAATGGACGTTTGGGAGGCATGCGAAGCGTTGCAGACGAAGCTCCACGCCAGGTGGCGCCCGCCTCCTACTCCCGCGTTCATCCATGACCAGCCGCTGACACGACCTACCGACGTTCATTCATTTACGCCATGGCTACGCCATGACGCTTAACTGCGTTTCAAATTATCAAGGCTGACCAGGTCTCATACCACCCACTAACCTCTTCTGTTCAGGACCAGCCTCAAATTCAGACGCCGCTCTTGCCGCTTCAAGGCAGCCTGGCCAGATCAACCAGAACTCCATGCGGGCTGCATAGCTTGAGCCCCGGCCGCTATGCACGCGCCACGCGCCATGAGCACTCAGAGTCCGTGCACGGATGTGAACCTCAAAATCGCACGACATACCTACATACATCCGCTACAGATTCTGCCGTAATCATAATCTTGTGCTCTATAAGATTCGCTCTCTCAAAATGTAATGGACCTCAAATTTCATTGAAGAATTTGCTATTTTCAAGTATTTGACATATATTTTTGGATGATTGAGATAATGTCATCCAAAATTGGGGGATATGACATGACACTTAAAATACCAAGCACAAATCTTGATTAAAAGCAAGTCGATCCAAGTTGAAACTAGTCGAGATCAAGCACTTAAAATATCTTTGTTGGATGTTAAATCCATAAATAACTCTCAAACATGGAGTGTTTATAATAAATCGAAGGCCTCGACAGCCTAAGATCTCATAATTGACTTCATTTGAGCATTCAAATACACAAAATACATCATATGATCAAGGGAATCATCATGAGCCGATGGGAGTGGTTCGATTTTGCATGTATTTATAGAGACACCACTCCAATCTATAAATAGTCTCTCATTTCTCATGAGGAGGCCAAAGAAAGAGGGAGAGAGCTCTAAAGCTTGAAGATCCTTCAAGCACAATCGCACCACCACTTTGCCAACCACCGCCACCGCCCCGCCACCGCCACGATCTCGTTGTCAATCTCTCGTTTGCTCCATCATGACGACCTTCATCGTTCGTTGTTTCACCATCATCTACACTACTAGAACTATTACAACCGAACGACTACATATGTTGTTCCTTTCATATACAATTGTAATCCCATTATCGGAAGATTTTGTACTCAAACAGATACATAGTGGATGATTTTATCCTAGCCTGGTTTTTCCCTCTTTTGATACCACGCTAAAATTCCTGAGTTTGTTCACTTTAAATACCTGGCGTCTTGGACTCCATGATAAAGTTAAGTCAGAACTTTCACTATACCGCATAGCAAGCAATAAATATGAATTATTTGAATCTTTTAATTTTACCATCATGTCATATATTTATCTGCTCGTATATTGCGGATTTTAAAATATAAAAAAAAGACTTGAAACGATGAACGGACAAATTAATGCTTGTATAAATTGAGATTATCAGTTTGTTGAGTCTATCCAATAAACACTAATTAGCTTAAAAGAGTGTAGTTGTTCCTCTCAACACCTGCCATGAGCTCACCTCGCACCCCACATGCGCTCATCCTCCCTTACCCCGCACAGGGCCACATAATTCCCCTCATGGAGCTCTCTTACCGTCTCATAGAACGTGGCTTTCGCATAACTTTCATCAACACAGTTCAATCACCAACGCATTTTCGCTGCGAAGGCGGTTGGCGAGGCTAAGTTCATCGACGAATTCATTTGTGGCGATCCCCGACGGCTTGGAACCTGAAGAGGATCGCCACAACTGGGAGGCTGACGGAATCATTAATGGCGGTGATGCCAAGTTTCTTGGAAGAACTGATGAGAAGTAATGATACCGAGTTCACCTGCTTTATTGCTGATTTCTGCATGGCTTGGACTCTGAACATAGCAAAGAACGTCGGGCTTCGAACGGCCGCCTTCTGGCCAGCCGCAGCTGGAGTCCTTGCCGTGTTTAGCATCCCGGAGCTTCTTATAGATGGACTCATCGACGAAGATGGTGAGCTCTTTAAAGAATTTCTCAAAAATTATCAGGTGAAAAAAACTTCAGATTTGCTGGTAAGAGATATGGAAGAAGAACGGGGTGTTTTATAAATAAATACATAAATAGTTAGTTAGAGGTATGAATATATATTTAAACACTGAGAATATTCATGTTATTTGACTAATTTCCCATTAATATAACAAATATGTTTTTACATTTATAATTAATGCTAGTGTAATGATCATGTGATGACGATCATGATAACAAATATTTTGTTAAATATTAAAGTTTAACTTAGATGAATTATAATTTTTTTTAAGGTAATGTTTAATTGCAAATTAGGTGAATAACTTGCATTATCATTGCATTTAATAGATCAACTGAAAATCATTAATTTATACATACAAATTAACTAAAAGTCTACTTGTGATCACTTATATTTTTTATTTTTAAAATTATTATTATTATTTTTTAGATATTTTGATTTTGAAATAAATTATTTTGACATATTGAAGTATATTTTTATTTTTATTAAATATTAAATAAATTAATTTATACTATAATGAATATGATCGATAAGAGAGCAGTAGGGGTTGATGAGGTATTAACAACACTAGTGCATTGATGTCCAATGATCAATAATGGATAGAGTTAGTAGGCAATAGTAGGCGAAGGATGACATTGGATGATAATCGAGATTGACAATCAATGATAGTAATTGTTATTTTTTTAATTACTCAAAATATTTTAAAATTATGTTTAATATATATGAAAATTATACTAAATAAATATATTTAAAAAAAAAGTCAAAATGATGCAAAACAGGGCCTGAAGTTTTGTTAGTTGACAAATTTAATAATCAATTATCAAATTTAATATGCATTTTTATAATGGATACATGACCTAATATTCAAGCAATTCATTTATGCATAATCCATCTTAGTTCAATGATTGAGAGTTTAGGATTTCAATTAACTGGCCTAAGTTTGTACTAATATTTTGTGTGAATTTGAGATTAAATTTGCTCAAATATCACAAAAAATAATTTATTTATTAATTACTTTTTTACTACAAAATAATTATTAAAAGCATAATTAGTGTTATCATATTTTATAATTTTTTTAAATTGTTGATTAATATATATTACCTTATTTATTATTCATAATTAATTATAATTAACGTAATTATTTTTTAATAACTTTAAACTATAGAAAGGTATGATGGGATATTTTTTTTTTGAAAAATAAACAAGAAGAAATTATGTATCTCACTCTCTATTGCATTTTTGTTTTAATCTTTTGATAAAAGTTCTGATTCATTGTAGTTGCCATGTGCAAGACAAAAGAGAACAAATGAGTGTCACTTTAGCCTATATATAAGATAATGAAATTTTGTCAAGCAATGCATATTGAATTTTAATGCAGTTTGTGTTATTATTATTATTATTATTATTATTATTATTATTATTATTATTATTATTATTATTACTATTATTAATATTAGTATTATTTTATAAATATCTCATATTTTGGATATCTTGATCTAATTCATAAATGAATATCTAGAGTTCTTCATAAAATTTATATATTTTTATATGTGCCAACATTTCCTTCATTCAATCATCCAATTTTCCTTTTCTAATTACATTGTCTCTATATACTTGGTTCATGTCAGTTTACATTTATTTGAATTCATGAGTATAGTTTTTAATTAATAATTTAGGAGCTCCAATGAAGAAGGAAGTTATTCAGCTTGAACCCGAGATGATTCCCATGGACACAACCATCCTCCCTGGCATTGTTTTAATGATGCTTAACAAGAAAATAATCTTCAATTCCTTTATCATTAATAATCAAGCAACTCTTAATGCTGAGATGATAATCTGCAATAGCTTTGAGAAGCTTGAAAAGTAGTCTTCAACAAATTACCACACATTTTACCCAGTACTTCTTGCCAACTTTGAATCAAGAGGAGATTCTAATTTATGTTATTTCGGCCGATGATAAGCAATGCGTATGGCTTGACAAGCAACCTACAAATTCTGTTATTTATGTGTCTTTTGGCGATCACTATCTTTAATTGTAGGCAATTTCAAGAGTTAGCACTTGGTCTAGAGCTCACCACCATTCTTATGGGTGGTAAGGCAGACCTTGTTAATAAATCTATTAATTGCACTATCCCTTAGGCTTTGAAGAAAGAGTTGCATATCGAGGGAGAATTGTTTGTTGGACTCTCAATATAGGGTTCTAAAGCATCATGCAATTGCTTGTTTCATATCACACTGTGGTTGGAACTCAACCATTGAAGGAGTGAGAAATGGAGTGTCTTTTCTTTGCTGGCCTTATTTTGGTGATCAGTTATTTAACCAAAGATATATAACTAATGTTTGATAGGTTTGAGTTTGGTTCCATGAGAATGGGATAGTTTCCAAGGAGGAGGTTGCATTAAAAGTGGAGAAGTTGATGGAGGATAAAGATATTCTAGCAAGATCTCATGATTTGAAGAAGTTTGCTCACAACAGGTCATTGAAGAAGGGTCATCCTTTATGAATCTCAACAAATTTGTTGATTTTATAAGGTACATTTAAGTCTAGTCAGTTTAAGACTTGTGTAATGGATAGCATGAAGAAAATTAAGAGAGACAAAAGATGTGGGGTTTGTTGTGTGAAGTACTTTTGTGATGAATAATACTATTTTGTTTGAAATTTTTATTTGACTTGCCATATATTATGAAGGTATCATTCTTAATAATTAAATTGCTAATTTTATAATAATATTATATGTCACATCATTTGGGTAATTTTCAGAAAAAAAATTTCTATAAAATATTATTATTTTATTTTTTTTTGCGATTCATTAATTGGTGGTGTTATGCAATTTTACTTTGTGTGTGTGTGTGTGTGTGTGTGTGTGAGAGAGAGAGAGAGAGAGAGAGAGAGAGAGAGAGAGAGAGAGAGAGTTGCAGAATTTGTTGGTACGAGATATTTCTATGATGGATAATATTATTTAGTTTTAAACTTTTATTTTGTTTGCCAAATACTGAAAATATCACCCTTAGCGGTTAAGTGAATAGTTTCATAATATATTATATTTTACATCATTTGAATAATTTCTTTAGACAATTTTGTTATAAAATATTATTCTCTTGTGATCGTCCTTTTTGTGTGTCTTGATGTATAATTATGTGCGTTGTCATCAATATCTACTTTTATATTTAAATTTTTTTTGTTTGTTAAATGGTTGTTCAGCTTCTCCTCTAGATATCGACCATCAAGCCCCTACTTTCTTAAGAAATTATAAATTTTTCTCTACGAGACATCAACCATTATTTTATTCACATATTGTAAAATATGAAGGTCTAATATAAATCAAAATACTAGTAGAGAAGAAAATTATAAGAGGGAGAGGGGGTGGCATTGATCCCCTTATTTTAAGTCAAAGGATTTATATCCCCCTCCCCCTCAAAAAAAGTTGATAAAGTATGCAAAGAAAAATATATCAATTACTTGATTTCATGGAATTAATTATTTTCTATAATTTTATAATTTTCTCTCTTGATTTTAAAATTTTTAACTTCAATGAAATTAGAATTTTTATTTTTATTTCATATGTGTTCATAATATTGAAACACAACACATAATTTCACAAATAAAATTATAATATATTAAAATGTTTACATTTTAACTAGGTAATTTAATGTAAGGTCTCCATCATCTTCTTGCTCTGACTCTTTGCTGCTAGGTAAGAAGCTTTTTGTATTGCACCTATCTATGTCTAAGCTTAAGCTTACGATCTCCTTGGTTATGAATTAGTCTAATAATAGGTCAACAATTATTATTAAATTATGTATTATGATGCCACTAATTATGTTATTTTTAATTATTCAGTTGTAATAAAATATTTAACAAGTTATTGGCATAGTGTTTGAATACTTAGTCATGTGTACATTATAAAAAGTCATGGTAAATCTCTTAATTGATTATTAATATTCTTCTCTCTAACAAAACACTAGGCTCTATTTTTTAATCATTTTGACTTCTATTTTTTTACTTATTTTAAAAAATATGTTGAGCTTTTAAAAATAGCTATCATCATTTTTGACTGCCACCGCATCACCGATTAACATCTTTGGTCACTATTGATAGTTGACCCCTATTGTCATTGTCACTATCATTAGCTCATGATTTCTTATCATCATCTTCATGTAAATCAATTTAATATTCGATAAAAATAAAAAAAATTATATATGTAATATACAAGACATATTTTTCAGATAAAATATAAATAAGTTATATTAAAAATTAAAATAAAATTAATATCTATAAACGAATTATTTACTACCACCGATAACCTTGACGATAAAAAAAGTATCTATGAATTATTTTGCAATAGATATTTTAAATGAACTGATAATACAAGCTATATTGGGAACAACATTTATCTCATAATACCTTAACTGAAAACATATTTTTTAAATTTCATAAATAGCACCCATGTATTTATAGCAATATTTTTTATTAATTCAATATTAAATAAAATAATTTAAATTAACCTTTTTTTGTATTCGATTGACATGCTTTCGTGAAACATTTTTTTTTAATTTTGCAAGAAATGATTGTGTAGAAATAATCTGTAATGATTACCTAGAAGAGGTATCATAAACAACTACGTGACATTTATTAATTTTAATGAAAAATTGGCACACTCTACTTTATATGAGTAGAACTCATTAGCTAGAGGAGAACTCATCATTATATATCTTCTTAATTTGATTTATTGTATGCTTTATCTCTAACTTTTTAATGTAAAACAAGTAGTATTTTAAATAGATAATTTTTCTTAGTATCCATTTTAATGAGTATGCATGACATAATAGAGAGAAGATGCGAATATAAAAGTAGATATTGTGAATTTAATATACATCATTATTTGAGATACATATAAGAAGATGATCTTCAAAGAATAACTAAGTTTTATTAAAAAAATATATCATAAGAATTATCTCAAAAATGCGGCATATACTATATTATGAAATTATCCACTTGATCATTTAAGAAAATAATTTATAATATATTGCAAAGAAAAAGAGAGAGGAAATAATAGTATTATTCATCATAATTGTACACCCAACCAATACATCACCCCATCTCTCTCTCTCTCTCCAAGTTTTCATAAATTTATTAGACACTATTCATCAATCTCTTAGATTTAAATTTCTTTTATAAAATCTACAAATTTTTGAGGTTTTCAAAGGATGGCCTCCTTTAAGAAAACTTCTTCAAAGTTTGAGATCTTGCAAAAATATATGTATCATTGAACAATTTCTCCACTTGTGATCTAACTTCATATGTGGAAATTAGCCCACTCTTATAAAGAATGAAACCCAATCCTATCTTCCAAATTTTAGTTATGTAAATTTGGTTAAAAAATTTGGTCAACAAAGAAGGCCAACAAAGGAATTACACTCCATATGCTCCCTTTATTGTTGAGTTCCAACCACAATGTGATATGAAACAAACAATAACTGGATGCTTCAAAACACTAAGTTGGGGAGCCCAATCAAGCCATCTTCCTCATTTTTGAAACTCTTTCTTTGAATCATAAATGATATGTACAATTAATGGATGTTTACCACCCATAAGAATGGCTAGCTGATGAGCTCAAGGCCAAATGTTAGCTCCTATAATTTCCTATTATAATCACTGCAATTTTCTAAAATCCACATAGATAATAGAATTGTAGACTGCTTATTGAGCCATGCCATGCATTGCTTATCCTCGGTCCAAAACTAAGGTAAATTAGAATCTCCTCTTGATTTAATGTTGTTGATATGTAGCCCTACAGGTAAAATATTTGGTATATTGTTAAAGACTAGCTTTTCAAGCTCCTAAAAGTTATTGTAAATTATCATCTCAATATTAAAAGCTGCTTATATATTAGTAATGATGTAATCGAACACTATTTTTTGTGTATTAGTATGACTTATAAATTCCAAGGGAGGTTGATTATGTCCAAGGTAGGCATCCTCAATTGGATGATCTCATTCTTCATTGGTAGTCCTAAATTATTAGTAACAAAATTAGCTTCATAATTTCAATTCCATTAAAATAGACAGCCAAATATCTAATGTTATTTAATTAGAAAAAGAAATTGTAGATTATATCAATTGAAGAAAAGTTTGAACATATATATATATATATATATATATATATATATATATATATATATATATATATATATATATATATATATATATATATATAAAAATAAGAGTACTCAATTTTACCATAGATATTGAGTTATATCATTATTATATGACTATGTCATCAAGTGTATGGTTAAATAATATTGTATCTTGCCTATTCTATATCTAAAGAAGTCATGCTAAACTCATGGGCCTTACCATCTTCATTGAGGACTCCATCTTGAATAAGCTTGGAGATCTTAAATGTGGTAGCAAGGACTCCAACTACAACAGGCCACAAGCAGTTGTTCGAAGCCCAACATTCTTGGCAATGTTGAAAACCCAAGCCATGTTGATATCTACTATAAAGCATGTGAACTTGATAACATTATTCTTTATCAATTTTTCTAAAAAACTTGGCATCATTATTATCATTGATTTAGTCATCGTGCTGAAATCATTGGGATCCTCATGGCTCAAATCCATCCGGGATAGTCATAAAATGAATTTCATCAAATTCCAACCAATAAACTTAGCTTGATATGACATAATCACATAAAAAATATGCTTATGGTTGAACTCTATTAATAAATGTTATGCAAAATTCATGATCCTTGAGGCAATAAAAGAGCTCCATGGAAGGAATGATATGGCCTTGTGCAAGGTAAGAGTATTAGTGCATGAGAGATATATGAGGGGAACTAATGGTTGATGCTAAAGAGCAGCTAGATTCTTGATGTTTATTGAAATTTATCACAAGCTTGTAAATCTTAATATAAGTGAGCATTAATGTGGCATCTCATTTCTTAATGCCATATTTTTTATAAAGTTTAATGTATGCATTATTATTATAAAAGAATTTAGGTAAATTACCAAAAATAAAAGTGGACAAACTAGCATTATACATGTGTTTTAAAAGGAATTAGATAAATCTCCAAAAATAAGGGAATTAGATATACTATCAATAAATTTTTCACGAATGAGATTTTTTTTTTTTTGAAATCAATGAGAGCATTTATGTTCATGTTCGATACAACTTGGAAATTTTTCTCAAAAGAGCTCCACCTCAATGAAAGGATTAGCTATATTTGAGCCTCATTTATCTTATTATTTAATATTGTTATGTGCGTCTGAAAACCACAGAGAGTAAAATTTATGCCTTAGCCTTGTTGATTAGTCCAAACACACACGTGTAATTAAAGAGAACATGAGACACCTAATTTTAACGTGGAAAACCTCAAAAGAGGGGAAAACCACTGCCCTGAAAAAGATTCCACTATGTATCCTTTAGTACAAAATCTTCCGACGGATTACGAATTCTATTTGAGAAAGGGACAACGGTAACAACGATCGCTTTATAATACGATGTTGGAGATGTCGGGTGAAATGGGTATAATAACCATGGCTGCGGTATGGGGATCTTGTTGGGATCTTCAAGCTTTAGAGCTTTCTCTTCCTCCTCACTTCTTCTTCCTCGATCGGACTCTTCCTCTCTCTTCCTTGCCTTCTTCCTTGCTTTAGCTTCCTTCTTCACTTGCTTGGACTCTTCTTCTTCTTCCTTGCTGTTCTTCTTCACTTGTTTCCTTTTCCTTCTTCTTCACTTGCTTCACTTCACTTAGTTTAGCTTAGGCCCCTCCATGTGAGGAGGAGGCCTATTTATAGATGGGAGGAGGGTATTCTAGTAAATTCATGTAAGGCCCATACCACTCCCCTCGACGGACGGCTCGATGACTCCTTCGATCATTTGATGTATTTTGAGCATTTGGATGCCCAAATGAAGTCGAATTATGAGATCTTAGGCTCATTAGATCCCTGAAACGCCGATTTGACTATAAACACACATATTTGAGAGCTTTTGGGATTTAATTGATGTCCCAAGATTCTAATGATATTTTAAGTATTGATCTCGACGTTTTGACTCAAAATCATATCTTCGACATCAAGATTTGTGCTGAGGTATTTTGAGAGCCATATCGTTATTCTATTTTTGACATTAGCTTAATCATCCAAAAATATATGTGTCAAATTCAAAATAACGAATTTTCAAGTTTTCAGGCTGGACGCATGGCCTACAGTCATGGCTGAAGGCATGGCTAGGCGAAGGCATGGGTCGAGAAGGGCGCTGATTATGGGAGCGCGGGCGCGGATCGGTCGATGAGCGGTAGATGAGCGGTCAGCGGCTGACCGGATCACGGATCGGCGGCAGTGGTTACCGCTGGGCAGCCATAGGGTCGCTGCGGGCGCTGGCCATTCAGGATCGCTCGGGTCTCGGGCCATTCCGCTGCACGGTTCGGTCGGCCATTCCATAACGATCGTCGCGGCCGTCCGGTGAAGACTGTCAAATGGGGAGATGTCGCGATGGCCGCTAGGCGTCGCTACCGCGCTCTAGCGCGGCTGTCGCTAGCTGTCATGCAACTCCTGGCTACGCCATGGTCAGACATACGCCCACGGGCCCGGCCGAGAATTTGGGCGGTTTTGAGCCGTTTTGAACCATTTTTTGAGGGGTTTTACCTTGCTATATAGGGGTTATAAATACCCCCTGGATGAGAGGGAGAGGCACACCTTTCCTCCCTCTTCTGAGTGAGGGTCCTGAGGCATCAAGAGCTGCCCACGGTATACCGCCGTGGTTCGACCGCCAGCCGGACCGTCCGGAGGCGATCCGGAGGCGATCAAGGCCCACGGCATACGCCGTAGTTCCGTTACCGCCCACGCCGGACCGTCCGGGGGAGGCGATCAAGGCCCGGCATACGCCGTGGTTCCCGCCACGGCCATGACCGTCCGTTAGAGGCGATCAAGGCTACCTGCATACGCCGGCACGCCACGCCGCCGGACCGTCCGGGTTAGAGGTGATCAAGGCCCACGGTGCATACGCCGTGGCGCCATCGCCACGCCGGACCGTCGCGGGAGGCGATCAAGCCCAGGAATACGCCGTGTTCCGGTTTACCGCCACGCTGGACCGTCCGGGTTAGGGCGATCAAGGCCACGGTATCGCCGGGGCCCGGCCACGGGACCGTGGGGAGGTGATCAAGGCCACACGCCGGTTCCGTTACGGCCACGCCGACCATCCGGGTTAGGCGATCAAGACCCACGGTATACGCCGGTTCGCTTACCGCCCCGCCGGACCGTCCGGTTAGGGAGGTCAAGGCCCACGGTATACGCCGGGTTACCGCCACGCCGGACCGTCCGTGGGAGGCGATCAAGGCCACGATACGCCGTGGTTCCGTTACCGGCCGTCCGCACAAGGCTCCCCGATAATGCCGTCGTTTACCGACGTCGGACCGTCCGTTAGAGGATCAAGGCCAGGTATCGCCGTGGTTATCGCCACGCCGACCGTCCGGGTTAGAGGATCGCGCCACGCATACGTGGGTGCCCGCTTACCGCCACGCCTGACCGTCCGGTTAGGGTGATCAAGGCGGCATACGCCGTTCCGCACCGCCACGCCGGACCGTCCGGGTTGAGGCGATGGGCCCACTGATACGCCGTGGGCCGGCCACGCCGGACCGTCGGTTAGAGGCGATCAAGGTCCACGGACGCCGCGTGGTTCCGGTTACCGCCACGCCGACCGTCCGTTAGAGAGGCGATCAAGGCCCACGCAGCATGTTCCGCCACCGCCACCACCGTCCGGTGGGGAGGCGATCAAGGCTCACCTGGATATGTCGGTTCCGTTCCGGCGATCGCCCGGATCCGCGTCCGGGTTAGAGGCATCACGGGAGACGTGACGAAGATGCTCGATGATGGGACTAACGACATTGGTCGGCGATGGACTGCAAGGGTGGTCGAGGATAACGCCGACGATGGTGGTGACCGGCGAGATTGCCGCGATGGTCGCGAAGTGTCCGGCACGGTAGTCGGCGGCGCGGACCGACCGCAGGGGTTTGACGGCGACGGTATGACCGACGGAGATCTTTGACCTATCCGGTTGTTGAAAGTGTTGCGACGCGCAACTCGCGGGAGTAGGTACAAAGTTTTGATCAAGGTTGTTTGTCGTGGTGTTACCGCGACGCTAACCTGTGTGGAAGAGATCGCAGGAAGTCCACCAAGGACGTTTTGACCTTTCCTGGGTTGTTTGTCAGAGCTTTTGCTCGATGACATTAACCCGTATGGAAGAGATCGCAGGAAGTCCACCAAGGACGCTTTGACCTTTCTGGTTGTTTGTCGAGCTTTTGCTCGATGACATTAACCCGGTGGAAGAGATCGCAGAAGTCCACCAAGGACGCTTTGACCTTTCGGTTGTTTGTCGAGCTTTTGCTCGATGACATTAACCATGGAAGAGATCGCAGAAGTCCACCGACGTTTTGACCTTTCCGGTTGTCGAGCTTTTGCTCGATGACATTAACCCGCATGGAAGAGATCACGAAGTCCACCAAGGACGTTTGACCTTTCTGGTTGTTAGTCGAGTTTTCACGATGACGCAACCCGTATGGAAGAGGTTGAATTGAATCGGTAGGCGATGACGGATTAGTCGGCGATGATCGCGACATATGATGACCGGGCCGCGATTACATACAATGGACCCGACGAGTAAGCGGCGGTGACCTTATATTGGGGCGTCAATGTGGCAATGCAACCGGTAATGGTTGTCGACGCGGGCGACCGACGTCAGCGGATGACCGGCGACAATGGTGATGACCGACGAAGATTGCCGGTGATGGTCGGCGGCAGTGACCGGCGACGATGAGGATTTTTGACCCATCCGAGGTTGTTTGTCAGAGTGTTATCTGATGACATTAACCCGCGAGTGTACAAAGTTTTGACCTTTCCGGTTGTTTGTCGAGCTTTTGCTCGATGACATTAACCCTGGAAGAGATCGCGGAAGTCCACCAAGGACGTTTTGACCTTTGTTGTCGAGCTCGACATTAACCCGATGGAAGAGATCGCAGAAGTCCACCAAGGACGCGCTGATCGACGGGCGAAGTGCTGGATGACCGAGATGATGGCGGACCGGCGCGATGTGGCGGCATGACCGGCGACGGTAATGGCGGCGGTGACCACAAGGGTTACGGCAGGGTTGGTGTCGAATCCGAGAGATCTTTGACCTATCCAAGGTTGTTTGCCGAGTGTGACTCGACGTTAACTCAGTATGGAAGAGGTCCGATCAAGTCCCCTTGGATTGATCATGTCCCAATTGAGATGTAACATGAGTTGTATATTTCTCAAGTGGGAGGAAAAGTAAAGAAAAAGCAAATCTTGTTAGAACAAAGTCGCGGAATTCACTAGTTCAATGATATAATCATAAGACACTGCACTTTAAGAGAAAATGACAACAATAACCGCAACAACAAGCTTTAATAGTGGTAGGTGGGTTATACAAGGATGAAATGAGACGAGATAAAAGTCATAATAATTATGCAAGAGTTACCGATAATATTTTCAAGATTCTTAGTATTCCAAGTTCGAGGTAGAGTTTTTCCTTCCTCGAGCTTGAACGCTTCTCGGCTTGACCATAGCTATGACCAAAGGACCATCCCAGAGGTGAGAGTTTATCCGAGGCCTTTGCTCGCAGCCTCGAGACTTCGCAGACCAAGTCACCGCAGATATGGACGAGGTTTCACTCTCGTGAAGTGGGCTACCCGTTGGTGATAGAAGCAACCCGGGCCATATCCCGAAGTTTCGGGAGTAGGTCTGCCGGAAGTTTTTCTTCATTACTTCCATGATCAAAACTGGACTCTGACTTGGAACCCGATATCCACCATGATAGCTGACCAAAACACAAGTTATATGTCTCACTAGTGGATGTGCGGAAAAGGCAAAGAACATTGGGGAGCTCATCAACCCATTGCCCCCTTCTCAAGATGTGTTTTAGTCCTTTGAGTATGGTCCTATTGGTAACTTCGTTGCCCATTAGTTTGAGGATGTGCTACATATGCGAAATTGAATGTGAAGATCTTTGCAAAAGGACGAAAGACTTTTCCAAGAATTGAGTTCCATTGTCGATGATCTTTGCGGGAAGACCGAATCGACATATTATATTTTTCCGACAAATTGTTTGGTATTTGCCTCGTGATTTTAGAGTGGTTCGCCTCTACCCATTTTGTGAAGTCGAAGGCTAGAATGATAAATTTTTCCCGATGCTATCCCATGATATCAATCCCCCAGCAAAAGGGCCATGGGCTTTGAATGGATGAGAGTTCGCATGCGGCATGTGAGGGAGGTTAGAATGCAATTGACAACTGATTTCTTTGTGAATTCCATGCCTTTTGTTTCATTGTAGGCCAATAAAACCCTTGCCTCATGATTTTAAGGGCCAATGCTCTTCCTCCAAGGTGTTCCCCACATATTCTCGAGTGAACCTCTTTTAACGGTAATCAAGGTGGAAGGCATTTGAGATATGGACCAGAAAGCTCGCTTGTATAGTTCACCTCCAATAATAGCAAAGTTTGAAGCTTGTCTCTGAGACGAGTTGGAAGTTGGATCTTCGTGAAGGGTCCCTTCTTGTAGAAAAGATAGGATCGGGTTTATCCACCTAACGCTCCTTTTCCTCATCAATAGTTTGAATTATCCATGGCCCTTGGATACTAGGAAAATGTATTTCTTCAACATGCTTTCTCTTAAATAGATCTCCGGGTAGAGGTAGCAAGCTAAGAGCCCAGTATTCTTCTCTGTAGTATGTGGATGATTTGATGTGTCTTGAAATGAGTAAGAAGAGATTTTACCAAGTGGAGATATTGCACCATTGAGGATTATGAGTATTAAAATCTCCTCCAACTTGGGAGGCTACAAGTGGGAGTCGCAGTGAATTACTAAGTTTTGGGCTTCGCAATAATGGCAGTCTCAACCCTCGCATGAGAGCCTCATATTCACCATGTTATTACAGGAATTTTAAGCGAAGTCCATACTCTGTGGGGTATTTTGGGGAAACAAGTAGGATTCCACCAAAGACCAAGACTCAAGCTCCATCAACGAGAGAGTCCATCGAGGAGATGAAAGACAAGCAGATAGCTCTTTCTAGAGTTGGGTTGGTGCATTCCACTATAAAGTCCGCAAGTATTTGAGACTTTATGGCGGGCGAGGTAGAAAATTTATATCAAATTCTGCTGCACCATTTGATCAATCTTCCGATGCTTCGTTTCGTAAGATGGCCCTTAATGGTGTAAACGCCGATGGTGTGAGCGCAATTTTTGAGAAAATTAACGAGCCACTTTATCCGCAAAATGGATAACGACTTTCTATATCGAGAGAATTTTACCGACGTAATAAATTGGTTGTTGTGCCCCATCTTCTTCTCGACTAAAACCGAAGCTTATTGCGAAGAAACCGCAAGATATAAGTATAACGCTTTCTCCTTGAATAGGTTTGGATAGGGTGGATGCTAGATATTCTTTTAGTTGCTCAAAAGCATACCGACATTCATCTGTCCATTGAAAATTATTATTTTAGCTCCCTTCAATATTTTAAAGAATGGCAAGTATTTGTCCCCGAACGGGCTAGAAACGGGATAATGCAAAGAATTCGACCATTCAAACGTTGAACGCCTTTGATATTCTTCTGAGGAATCATATCTTGGAGAGCTTTGATTTTTCGTGGTTAGCCTCTATCCCAGAGTTACCATAAATCCAAGAAATTTTCCGACGTAACCCCAAAAGCACACTTGGTTGGGTTAAGTCGATGTTATAGCGTCAAGGAGGTCAAAGCATGCTTCTAAGTCCGAAATATGTTGTGACTTTTCTAAGCTTTTCACTAACATGTCATCCACATACACCTCCATTGTGTGGCTAGCGTGTCTTTAAAACCTTATTCATGAGGCGTTGATAGTAGCACCAAAGATTTTTAATCCAAATGGCATGACTTGGTAACAATATAAACCTTTATATGTTTGAAATAGCCTCTTCATCTATTGGGTTCATCTTTATTTGATTATACCTAATAAGCATCCAAAAAAGCGAGCATTTGATGTCGGATGTAGGCCCACCAATTGATCGATTCGAGGAAGAGGAAAACTATCCTTTCGTGCCTTATTAAGATCGATAATCAACACACATCCTCCATGTTCCATTTGTTTTTTAACCATGACAACATTTGCTAGCCATGTGGGGTAATGCACTTCTCGTATGAATCCCGCTTCATGAGCTTGTTAACTTCTT
Organism: Cymbidium sinense; assembly: GCA_021442155.1. NCBI lineage: Eukaryota > Viridiplantae > Streptophyta > Magnoliopsida > Asparagales > Orchidaceae > Cymbidium > Cymbidium sinense. The sequence continues at coordinate 194,472,625 of CM038215.1, forward strand.
GTTCAATAGCAAGACGATCGGTGCAAAACTCGCTTCTTTTGGATGATTGGTTTGAACGCGTTAATTTTGAGGGAGTGATTACATTGGGTCGACTCATATCCCGGACTCCAAGCAAATATGTCTTGATTCCTCGGTAAGAAATTTATATACTTTTCCCTTGTTCTTCCTCGAGAGTAAAGATCCCACTTGCACGCTCGTAATGGTTGGTCATCATCGATAATATCTAAATCTGCTGGGAAGCTTTTGAGGTACTCTTTCATCTCGAAAGTTAAGATCTTCGATGTCAAGGTGATGGAAGGGGGTTGAGCTTGTCCGAGATAACATGATTGAGTTGATTTCCACAAACCACCCAACTCCACGGGGTAGGAAATTTTATCTTATGAGGCAATCAAGTGATAGCACCAAAAAATTGATTGAGGGGCCTCCAAGATTGCATTATATGCACCGACTTCACCACCATGAATTGTATTAAATGAGTCACTTGTCGAGGGAATTCTCAGGGTAACAGGAAGAGTGATTGTCCCTTCGCCTGCATCGGGTGATTATCAAACCCATATAGTGGTCCAAAGAAATTGGAGCTTTTGCCTAGCTAGCCCATGTTAAGAAAAGTTGAGTAAAATAAGACATCGTGTAACTCCCATTATCGATTCTTTTTAACGTTATAACAAGGATCACCGATCCCCCGATGACAAGTGGATCTTGATGAGGATATGGACTCCTTCTAAGTCCGAGTCATTGAAAGTGATGGAATGATCAATGAGACTTCTTCAACTCGGTTCTTTGGAGGCGAACCAGAACTTGATTATGTAGTATCGATCCTCCCCATTGTTTCGATTTCTCCAATTATTTGATGATTATTTGGTTATTTTGTGATGATTGTCCTGCCCCCAAACGAGGTGGTGTGTTTGTTTGAGGTGGTTGATTCTTCACAAAATGACGTAGGTATCCTTGTTGAATGAGTCTCTCGATTTCTTCCTTGAGTTGTATACATGCTTCAGTAGTATGTCCACGGCGATGAAAATGACAATATTGCTCGATTTCTGGGTTTCAATGGATGCGCCACTTGATATGTTCTTCATTGCGAATAGCCATCGTGAGGTTAACAGAGATGTGTTCCCGGTGTGTATGTCTTTTCCGGCCGAGGTTCACGTTGTTGATATGGGGTCGTGGAGGGAGATCATGACTACCTTGTCGCTTCTTTTGATGGGCTGCCGTCCACATTTCTGGGGTGTTTTGCTTCCGATATTGTTCAAATTGTTTATGAGCATTAATAGCTTCATCGAGATTTGTGCTTCTACACGATGAACTAAGTCGCATATGGACCGTCCCTCAATGACCTAATAGGTCTGACCTGAGTCCTCCAAGGAAAACTCCTCTTAATAGTGTGGTCTACCCTGTGTATTTGGCGAGCTTCTAAAGAGAACCTTTGGAAGTATTCTTTGAGTGATTCACCCTCGCTCGTCAATAAGGAAAGATGGGAGGAATCTTTAATGATTCTGATTTGCAATGAACTGCTCCACAAAGAACCCGAAGTTCGTTAAAGGTATGGATGGATCCCCTTGGAAGAGAATAGAACCAAGTGCGAAGCTTGCCCTTTGAGGGTAACAGGAAAGACGACAAAGCAAAGGTCGAGCTCGTTGGATATGCATGATAGTCCCAGTAATGGTCGATGTGTTCGGTCATCATAGAATCAATGAAAGCTTGAAACCTACGGAATTGGATGTCAAGAATGGCTTCAAAGGTGAGGACTCCTCATAACCGTGTGGGTGAAGATGATTTCTATCTTGAAGGTGAAATTCATCTTGTATTAAGCATCGACTTCACAATGTCATGATGTGCGGATTAATGAGATGAGCATGTGTGAAGCTATCAACAACGATCGGTGGATTAGTAACCGGTTGAGCTGCACGCGATGGATGAGTGGAACTAGGTGGAGATCGGCTTACGCCTCCATGCGAGGAACTCGGGAGGATTAGCTTTTGACCGCAATGACCGATCTTGGGGAGATATGTTTATCGTAGAACCGTTGTTGTAGTCCTTGCAAAAGCGGATCATCTTATTTTGAGACTCCTCCATTCGACCTGACACGATCTTCCAAAGAGATTCCTGCCCGCCTCAACATGGCGTCCTTGGTTTAGGGATGGGTTTTGAGAATGACGGGAGTTGGAGCGGGAGGTTCCATTATGACGAGTGTTGTGCCTATTGGCCATAACGTGGATGTTCACGGAAATTGAGGTTGAAGGGTTTTACTTCCCACAGACGGCGCCAACCGCTATGTCGGAAAACCAGTAGAGTAAAATTTATGCCTTAGCCTTGTTGATTAGTCCAAAGACACACACAATGTAATTAAAGAGCTAACATGAGACACCTGCACTTTAACGTGGAAAACCTCGAAAAGAGGGAAAATCACCCTAGCCCAATAAAAGATTCCACTATGTATCCTTTCGAGAGTACAAATCTTCCCGATAACGGATTACAGAATATTTGAGAAAGGGACAACATGTAACAACGATCGGTTTATAATAGTTCGATGTTGGAGATGTCAGCTTGTGGAAATGCTCGTATAATTAATCCATGGCGTGTAGGCGATCTTGTTCTGGGGATCTTCAAGCTTTAGAGCTTTCTCCTCCTCACTTCACTTTTCCTCTTATTCCTCGATCGGACTCTTCCTCTTCTTCCTTGCCTTCTTCCTTGCTTTAGCTTCCTTCTTCTTCACTTGTTTGGACTCTTCTTCTTCTTCCTTGCTTCTGTTCTTGTTCTTCTTCTTCACTTGCTTCACTTCACTTTTAGTTTTAGCCCCTCCATGTGAGAGTGAGGCCTATTTATAGATGGGAGGAGGTATTCTAGTAAATTCATGTAAGACCCATACACTCCCCTCGACGGACGGTCAGATGACTCCTTCGATCATTTGATGTATTTTGAGCATTTGGATGCCCAAATGAAGTGAATTATGAGATCTTAGGCTCATTAGATCCGCTCATAAACGCTTGATTTGACTATAAACATTTCATATTTGAGAGCTTTTGGGATTTAATTGATGTCCCAAGATTCTAATGATATTTTAAGTGCTTGATCTCGATCGGTTTTGACTCAAAATCATATAGCTTTCGACATCAAGATTTGTGCTTTGACTAGTGGTATTTTGAGAGCCATATCAAATATGAATCAAAATTTTTATTGGTAGATTACATGACAACTTGGATTGTTTATAACAATCGTGCAATGTGATTAATTTAATACAAGGCAATCTTTGTTAGTTATTGATCAACTTCTTCAATCTATCGATTAAAATGTCAAACTTTATTAGGTTTTGTCTTGATCTCAATTGCTTGTAATTTATTCAAAACGCGTCATTTCAAAAGTTATTAGATTTTTTGTTTAATTATTCTATTATTTTTTAAAATTATTAATAATAATTATATATATTGTTACAAATTATTTCTTTTAAGATAATTCTATAGTTATCTTTAGAGATAGTTACATATACACAGAATAGATCCTTATTTTGTATTATGCATGATGCATCTTAAATTGATCCATTATGACATTGCAGATTCTCATCACATTTGATTGCTATTAGTTGGAATAGTTTACTAATAGATATAAAGACCATAAACATATATTTATTGCTTTAATTCATGGAGTGAGTTTTTTTTCTATTTTATGAGGTTTTTGCTCTTATGTGAAATATTCATAAGACAAATATAATTATACTTTTTCTTTCTACTTAGGTGTATATTTATTTGCCCATATGACCTAGAGTAGACAAGATGAGGTTAATTTTCTTAAATTTTGAGAAATTTGAGTGCATTTTAGCCCTAAATTTTTTCAAAAGTTCTTTATTCATCATTTTGGTGTTTTGAGTTTCTTGTTTGGGTCAATATTTGTTCTCAATCATAAGAAAATTTTACATATCTAACAATTATAATTTTAATATTACAAATTTAATGAAGTTTATTAAAGTAAAAGCTATGCTTATTGAGAATTAGTTGAATAAACTTAGGTGGATTACAACTTATGGAGTTAGAACCCTTAACATTTCAATTATAAAATATGTTATTCACATTGTATAAATAGCACCCAAATACTTAAAATAGTGTTTTAAATGAAATTAGTTCTATGTAAAATAATTAAAATTAATTTTTTTTGTAGAGTGACAGTTATCATAGAACTTCTTTGATAGAAAAGGTTATGTTGATGCAACCATTATTTAAAAGAGAATCATAAAATATTAGCTAACATTTATTAATTTTAATGCCAAAGTGATTATTTTTGTTTATAAGAGCTAATCTCATCACTGAGTTTAATAATAATAAGGAGAGTTAATTATTTCATATCTGCCCTTTGATGTATTAAATGATTTATCTTTACCTCTTTGTATATAATGCAAATGCATTTTAAATAGAGATTTTATCCTCCATGGAATTAAAATAAGATAAAATATTATTGTTCATAACATATAAGAACCTAACAAAACACATCACCTAATAATTCTCTCTCTAATAATATATTAAATATCTCTTCAACATTTCTCCAAATAAATAATTTGGCACTAGTCATCAACCTCTCTCTCTCTCTCTCTCTTATATATATATATATATATATATATATATATATATATATATATATATATATATATATATATATATATATATATATATATATATATATATATATCTCTCAAGTTTTCTCCAAACAATCAATTAGACACAAGTCTTCAACCTCTTGGGCTTAAATTTCTACAATATCTACAAATTTATTGAGATTATTAAGGGATGCCCACCATCCTTTTATGATACTACTTTGAACAAACTTATTGAGAGGTGGGCATTCTTTCTTTTGGTGAGATTGAAAGAATTTTGGAAGTGAGGAAAGAAGATATATTGGATAACTAGCCCCACCAAGATTGCTAAGATTTGGTCACCAAACCAAACCACTAGAATAACTCAAATAATTTTAATTGCCAAAAGATCTCCTTCATTCAAGTAAGGGGGATATTTATAGCTATTATAAGCATCTTTCAAAAGAAAAGAATTCAAAACATGGAGGGCAAGGTGGTTGGCCACATTAATGTGAAGCATTAAATTGTCTTATTATTTTATGTTATCCACCTATTTCACATGCTATCATTTTATATGGATTCAACCACCTCACATGTCATGCTTCAAATTTTTAAATGCAAAATTTTAAACATGGAGTTTCTAGAAGAAAATTAAAATTACATAACTAAAAAAAGATAAAATCATAAAATGGGCCTAAGCATACTAATGGGCTAAGCCTTCTTTTTTTGAATTTTCTTGGGCTTTAGCTTGAGATCTTATAAATAGACATTAAGTTCTAATTTTTTGATCCTCATGATGTTCTACATCAACTCCTCCCAATTAAACTGCCCAGAGTTAAAATCTAATAAGTCTTCTACTAATTGTGGGGCTAAAGTCTCAAATCAAGACGGTCAACCATGTGTCTTCAGACCTTATTCTTCCAACCAACAAGAAAATAATGTTCAAAAGTTGGATTAATGGGTGCTTCATCGGTGATAAAATAGTCAAGTTCAAAGAAAGAGAGCTGAAGTACGGCTATATCTCCTACTAAAGAGTTAGACTGAACAAGTCGAGGTCTGCTAATTCCTTCATATGATAGTTTGAATATTAATAACTGGATAAATGAGCATATCAACAGGAAAAGCAAGGTGATAAGCATTAGTTTCAATTTTCTTAAGAATTTTAAATGGACCATAAGCTCGTGCATGTAATTTCTTATATTTAGTTGTTTGATAATGCTCAGGCCGAATATGAATCAATACATAATCACATTCTTTAAATTCTTTCGTTGAACGATTATGATTTACCTTAAGCATAGTTTTTCATTACTTATAGTAATTTTCTTTCTTATATCTTCATGGAAGCTTTGAAATTTTTAGCAAATGAGAATGTTGCATAAAATACATGAGATGGTAGGTTTGCTACATCTAGTCATGGGTTTTGATCATAGAGTATCTCAAATGGTAATTTTTTGTAGTTCTAGAAATAATACTATTATAGGAAAATTCTAAGTTTGGTAAATATAAATCCCAATTTTCTAAACTTTTACCTACTAAGCATCTAAGAAAATTTTCTAAGGTACGACATTAACTACTTTGTCCATGAGTCTATGGGTGAAAGATAGAAAATTTTAATTTAATAATTTATAATACTTTTCAAAAATATGAGACAAACTTAACATCTCTGTCAAAAATAATGGTTAAAGGAAGACCATGGAGTCATACTATTTCCTTCAAAATAATTTGGCTATATAAGAAGCATCATTTATTTTTGAACAAAGTAAAAAATGAGTCATTTTTGAGAACCTATCCAATACAACAAAAATGCTATCATGCCCTCGAACTATCCTAGGTAACCCTAGAATAAAATCCAATGATAGGTCTTTCCAAGGCCTATAAGGAATAGGTAAGTCAATGTATTGTCCAGACCTTTGTTTGATAGTTTTAGCCTATTTATAAATTAAATATTGAGCTACTAATTTTGAATATCTTATTTTAATGAAGGCCAATAAAATCTTTTTTCTAATAAACATATGATTTTATCATTTCTAAAATGACCACACACATGTAGCTCGATGATAAGAAATTCTCTAAGAGAAGATCAAGGAATACATAGTTATTTTTCTTTATATAAATATCCATTTATTATTAAGAATGTTCCTTGTAAAGTTATCTAGTGTTCAAGATAAATTAGGTGAAAGTCGTATACAATATAATCATCTTTAATTCTATCAAATCTTAGGATTCTCAATTCTAAAGAGAAAATCATTAAGTTTACGGATAAAGCATCAACAGTTTAATCTCAATCTCAATGCTTTAGAACAAAAGAGTAGTCTTGTAAAAATTCAACCCATTTTACATGCCTATGACTTAATTTTCGTTGAGTATTAATAAATTTTAAGGCATGAGAATTAGGATCAAGTATAAATTCTTTATGTAAGAGATAGTGTCGCCAATGCCTTAAGGATTAAATTACAACATAAAACTCCCTATCATAAGTGGAATATTGTTGTTTGGCTTCATTTAACATTTCACTAACGAATGCCATGGATGATTCTCTTGACTTAAAATTTCACCTATCCCACCCAAGAGCATGTCACTTCAAAGGCTTTAAAAAGTTTAGGAAGCCTAAGGATTGGTGCATAAGTGATAAGAACTTTAATTTGCTCTAAGGTCTTTTATGTATTAGGAGTCTAAAAAAGTGGCTAATCCATGAAAGCTTCTAATTTCAGCAAAACTTTTAGGTGATGACCAATCTAAGATTTCTTTTACTTTAGAATGATCATGTTTAAGTCCAGCAGCAGATATAATAAAGCCTAAAAAGATTACCTCAGCTTGCAAAAAGAAACACTTTTTTAAATTAATGTATAATTTCTCTTTTCTAAGTATTTCAAAGACTTTTTGTAGGTGTTGTAGATACTCATTTTCACTTAGACTAAAAATCAAAATATCATCAAAATACACCACCAAAAATTTACTTATATATGGCATAAGAATAGTATTCATTAATCTCATAAATATGCTGAGCATTTGAAAGTCCAAAGGGCATGACAAGTCATTCATAAAGTCCATCGGGGTCTTAAAAGCCATCTTCCACTCATCTCCTAAACTATGAACTTGATGATATCTACTTTTAGATCAATCTTTGAAAAAAAATTTGCTGAGATTAAATCTAACATATCATCTAATCGAGGAAAAAACCTATACTGATAGTAATTTTATTTATTGACTATCAACATACATTCTCCATGCTCCATCTTTCTTGAGTTAATAGATACACAAGGCTAAGACTCTTTTGAATAAAACCCTTTTAATTATTCCTCCTTGTCTTAATATCAACATTTAGGTAGGATTCTTCCATAATGTGGAAGATTTGAAAGTCAGAACTGTAAGAACTCAATAGCATGTTGAATGTCTCTTAGAGGATACTTAATAGAAGCTCATTAATTGCAATATCTTTAAAATTAGAAAGAAGGGAAGAGACCATAGCGGTGTGTGAATTAGAGTATAGTATGACTTCTTTTACATGTAATATGTGAAGAAGAAATGGATTAGAAAATTATTTTCATAAAGCTCCAAAACCTATTATTTCTATCTGGGTCAAGAAGAATAGATGCTTTAAAGTAAAAAAAAATGATAGTATTAACTAATAGCAAGATTTTTATGATAATTAAAAGTTTGGCATTTTTGAAGAGGCTTAGTTAGAAGTTGTTTTGTAAGAATAGGTGTTTTTTTCTACTATCTTTATTGGTAGAGTTTAATAGTCATTATTATGTTTAAAAAATATAAGTATTTTCTACCATAATGAATAATATTCATATCATACAAGGTGTCAAGATAATATGAGCAATGTTCATAGAAACATCACACAAATTTGATCCTCATATTCTATTTTAATTGAAACTAAACATCGATTGGTGATAAGAGATGTATTTTACTAGCCAACATGAAATGGTTTAGGATAAGGTTCAAATTTTAGGTTAGCTGAGTTAAGAAGTTGTTTTGTGTGGTGCTATGAAGGGTGTTTTTTTTCTACTGGCTTTATTGGTAGGAGTTTAATAGTCTTATTATTATGTTTAAAAATATAAGTATTTTCCTACCATAATGAGTAATATTCATATCATACATCCAAGGTCGTCCTAAGAGAATATGAGCAATGTCCATAGGAAAACATCACCAAATTTGATTATCATAGCTTCCTATTCTAATTGAAACTAAACATCGATGATGGGAAGAGATGTATGATTACTAACATGAAATTGGGATGAGGTTTAGATTTTAGGTTCTTGAGTTAAGGTGTGTTGAAATGACATTCATAGCACTTTCTCTCCATTTATAACTAACCTACATCTCTTTTCATTACATAAAAATATACATGCTAAAATATTCTTTCTCCTCCAATCTTCTCATTTTAATTATAAAAAAGACATCTCATCACATTAACAAGGGTCATCAATTAATTCTATTTCTTCATCAGATAATGGGGTGTCATCATAAACTTTTTCTTGATTATCATCTATTGGGTTTTCAACTTCTTCTAAAAATAAGATTTGAGCTTTACATTGATTTTGCATATGACCCTTTTTATGACATTTAAAACATAGTACTTCCGTGTTTTAGAGCCCCTTCAATTGAAGTATTAGGAAAAGGGGTCGGCCATTTGATGGGTGGGTCTAACAATAGATCTATGGGATGAAATGAAAGGTACTTGAATTTTCATTTTAGAGAAGGAGACATATTTCTTTTATTGTTCAACCAATAATGCATAATGAAATGCTTCCTCTAAAGATTGTGGTTCAAATAATTCAACTTCATTTGTAATGTTAGTTTTAAGTCCAATAACAAATTTATTAGCTAATTGCCAATCATTATCAAGACAATCGTTCTAGAAACTAGATCTTTAAAAAAGTATTCAAGTATTCGATAAGATAATTACTTTGTCTCAAAGTTAATAACCGACTATGTAGCTTCTCATGATGCCTAGGATACTTTGCTCTTAACATTTCTTTCATTTCTATCCAAGTGAGGTTTGTCCTTCTTAATCTTTGTTCTTTAACTAAAGTATTTGTCCAATAAATTTTAGCATGCCTATTAATTTCATTTTAGCAAAAGTAACCTTTTGTAATCATCCATTTTATACTAATCAAAGAAGTCATCCATTTGAACCCAATCAATAAATTTATTTGGGTCATGTATACCATCATAAGTTGGGGCTTCTACTTTAACTCTTGAGATGGATCATTAGAGTCTTCTATAATCTTAAAATAAATTCCTCCCCTTCCACCATTCCAAGCAATTGGTGGTCTTCTAAGTGGTTGGTTTTCTCTATGGTTTGGATATGAATCTTCTTCGTTTATCCCTATCAGCATAGTTTGAGCAGGTATTGGAGGAGGAGTTGGTACTCTATTATTTTATAGATGAGCTATAAAAGTTTGCATTTGTTGTTTATGTTCTTGCATTTGATTCTTACTTTCTTCTAATATTTGTTGGGTTTTTAATTCATTATCATGGATCCTAAGATCTAAGGCATCAACTAATCTAATCAAATTTTTAACTTCGTCCTGGAGTTAGACTTTAGTGCTATGAGATTTTTTTTTTAAAGAAAGAAAAGATATATGAAAAGGAATCAAAGAAAAATAAAATAAAATAAACAAATATAGTATAATTATGCAATCAAAGTGAAAATTTAGTTAAGAGAACTTCCAGGTGAGGAGGGGTACAAGACCACTTAAATCCCAAGCTCTCCTGACATTTAGGTCTTGTTGAAAAGTTCTATTTAGCTTCCAAAATCACCAAATTTACACACTTATATTATTTTGCATGCATTTTTTATTTTTTTTAATGAAATGACAAATGCTTAAATTTATCAAGCTCTTTTTTTAAGAAAGTAAGTTATCATAAGTTAATCAAAAAACTTCTAAAATTAACCATAAATAATAAAGATAATAAAACAAGTAATTAGATTTTGATTTGCACTAATGGCTAGGTTTTTTTAAAGCACCTACCTCACTAAGGTTCTCTTAAATTATTATTATTTTTTGGGGAAGTTCACACAATTAAAAAAAATGACTAAATATATAATGAAGCTTACTAATAAAATTTTATGCTATCACCATAAACTTGCAAGCAATATATATAAATTTCCAAGCTACTAATATGTATTTAAACTATCATATAAAAGAAAATTAATTAACCTCACAAGTCCAAGAAAATTCACAAGTTTGAAAATAAGTCCACCTCTTATGATGCTCCCTTTGTTGAAGAGAACTTTGATCAAATTTGCTCCTCTAGGCTTCACTATACCAAACTTGATGGAGGTGGGTGTTCTTTCTTTTGGTGAGATTGAGAGAACTTTGGAAGTGAGGAAAGAAGATATGTTGGATAACTAGCGCTCCCACAAGGATTGCCAAGGTTTGGCCACCAAGCTCTCAAACTATAAGAATAACTCAAATAATTTGTAATTGCCAAAAGATTTATTCTAGTAAGGGGGATATTTATAACCATTACAAGCATATTTCAAAAGAAAGAATTCAAAATATGAGGTGGGGTGGTCACATTAATGTGAAGCATTAAATTGTCATTATTTTATGTCATCCACCCATTTCACATGCTATTATTTTATGTGGATTTAACCACCTCACATGTAATGCTTTGAATTTTAAATGCAAAATTTTAAAACATAGAGTTTCTAGAAGAAAATTAAAATTACATAAATAAAAAAGATGAAATCATAAAATGGGCCTTAGCAGGCTAATGGGCTTCTTCTTTTGAATTTTCTTGGGATTTAGCTTGAGATCTTGTAAATAGACCCAAGCTTTAATTTTGGATCCCACGATGTTCTACATCACTTATACAATGCTTGAGATTTTAAGTGTGCATTTTCAAAAAAAAAATCAAACTAATCCAAATTGAATTTTATAATTCAATTTATTTTACAATTTAGTTTTGAATTTAGGTTCTAGATTTGATAAAATTTAGTTTTTTTTGTTTGATTCCCAATAAATGGCTAAATCATTTTTACTTTTGTATTACCTTAATCTAATTAAAGAGATAAAACAAAAATTAATTAATAAATTAATTTGTTTTCATTTTCTTAGAAATTTCACCTTAAGATTGCAATTTCAATAATAAATTTACATATTGTTGGTTTCATTTATTAAAATAATTTTAATTTTGTATTAAATGATTTGATAAAGTGTTGCAACTACTTGATAATGAATTTCTATAGCAATTTACATCTTCAATTTTCAAATTTTCTTAAACTAAACTGAAAATATGAAAAAACATTCAGATTGGATTAGAACTATTTGGTTTATATTATTGATTAAATGGATCAATTTTTGGGCTTGCTTGAATGTATTACACTGAGTACCTTACTTTGTTCATTTTCTTTTGCACACCTCAGGATTAACAAAGTAGTCTGCCTCTAAAATAATTTAAGGTTGATTAGTAGATATTAGGCGGATTTAATTTTAAATCTCTTAGGGACATTTGTTCCTTCTTTGAGCTCCCAGTTTCAAGTACCCCTTGATGGGATCGATCCAAGTGGGCAAACTTTCACTATCAATTTGCATAGACTCACTTTGTTCTAAACATGAGTGATGAGTTGAGGTGCTCTTGAGTTTATTCTCATCTCTTGAAACTTGCTCGATCTTGAAATATTTAAGTATTTCAATTTTTTTATTTTACTTTAAGTAGGTATTTTTATGATGACTCATTCCTTTCTTCATACTCCACCCATTTGATTTACCGTGAGTTGTGAATTGAAGAGCCATGATATGTCGCTTAGTCTTGAAGAAAATCACAAAGTAATGAGTAATGCTTCATACTTAGATTAATTATTAGTTACTTGAAATTTGATCTTCATTGACTAAGTCATAGTGATTCTTATTGGACACTTCAACATAATATCTCTGCTTTCAATTCTGCTCTCTTGAAGTGCACCATACAAGTGCCATAAAGGTTTTGAGTTGACGGGGCATTATGTGAGTTGTAAAAATCTACAAGAAAATTGGAGTTCTTATCCTTTGATTGCCATCGGGAGAATGCAATATATCAAATTTATTCCATCCATCACCATTTCAATAATCTTCCTAATGATTCATCATAAAGAGTATTGACTTGAGCAAGTGATCGGATGACTGAATTAAATGGGCTTAAAATATGGTCTAAGTCACTAGGTATATATGGTGATAGTAAGTGCAAACTTTTTCATGATTAGATAATATAACTCGACACCGATTTTCTCTCATAGTAAATTGGCTATTATTTTTCATTGTTTCTCTATCAGAATCGAGTTTATGAAATCTTCACTAACTCCAAAAATATAATAGTAATACCTTGCTAGCCTTTAAACTTTATAATAATAGTTATGTGAGTAGCATTTGATGTCATTGAATGCTTTCTTGCATTATAGTGTCAATTCAAATTTCTTTATGTTTCTCAATACTTTGAAGAATGGTGAGTCGCATTCACATACCGAAATGACCCTAGTGAGTCATTGTACTTCTTTAGTTATTCTTGGAGATGACATGTCCAGTATGATTTTGACTTTGTAAAGATTTATCTTTATACTTTCAGGGGTGATCAGGAACTCTAAGAACTTGCTAAATTTAATGCCAAATGTGCACTTAAGGTTGAGGAACATCTTATACAAAGTAAGAAAGGTATCCTTCAAATCTTTGGCATGTTATTTTGGTGATTAGGTATTTAGCAAGTCATCCATGTACATGTGGTGCTTGTATTTGAGTTTTAAGGATACCATGGAGATCTTATTGGGTATTTATTGAAATGATTGAGTACACATTTAAGGAGTGATATATTATCTTGAAAGATAGGAACATCACCATACAATGGACTAAATCATCTAATAAGTACTCTAAGATAGATGAGTCTCTATATACCATAGATCTTTCTCCTACTTTACATAGATAAAGTAAAGTAGGGTTTATTTTAAACTGCATTCTTTAGTTCCTTATGAGGCAAACCTCCATAGTTAATTATTCTAGAAAATGAGAGTTTCCAAATAATATTCTCATTAAAGTGGTAAATTAATGTTTCCAAAAAATTTCAAATCTTAATATTGAAGGATTGATAATTAGAAAATCAAGTGGGAAACCTCAAAATAAGAAGAGTTCTTAACAAATTCTAAAAGAGGATGAGTAGGAAGCACTCATGATACTAGAAATCTTATAAGTGCTTTAGTTTATCCTACAAGGGGCATTATTTTTTAAAGAAGAAAATTATATTTGTTTAATCACTCGTTGAGCTTGTGGAAAAGCATTAATGTCAATACTTGGCATCTCGAATGCCTTCTAAAGAGCAATAAGGGCTTCTTTGTGTTTGCTAAAGGTCATGATGACCCCAAGCACTTGCTATGGATCTTTAGTGGTCAACACTTCCTCAAATTTTTGGTGATTTACACTCGATGCACGCCTTTCTAATTGTAGTACTTCTTTTGCTCTATGTGAGTTGTCAACTAATCATAGGTAGTTGGCCCTAGATTGACTCGTTTTCTCTAACTATGATTTCTTCTCCTACAACAGAGAACTTAACTATCACATGATAAGCTGATATTATTATTCTAATTGTGTTGAGAGATAATAGGCTAATAATAGAATTATATGCGATGAGTGTGCCGTAATGATGAAGTCGAATATTATAAATTATTTTCTTTTCTCTCTAATGCTACTAAAGAAAAATAATTCATTATATCTATCTCCTTTCTCCAAAACCCATAGAGGGGATCCTATTGGGACGAGTTTTGAACTCTCTATATTCATTTTGTCAAACATAGATTTAAAGATGTTGTTGTGAGCTCCAGTGATTAGAATACTCCATATCTAATAATTTGTGATTAATGTCGTGAAAACTATCACATCATTATTGGGGTTGCCAACTACTGGTAAATATTTCTCTTGAGAAATTGATAAGGACAACCTCTCAGATTTGACCCCATGCCATTATCCTTGAGTTAACTTTTCATGATCGTAGTTTCTTAAGACTTACTTGCTTTTATGACTTATCATCTTCTCTAATGGCGATATCACTCTTGCAATGTGGATGACATGAGATGGAGCGATATTACTTAGCTTAATGAATTTCTTTCTCTCCTTATAAACTCCTTTAGCTTTCTTACATTTATAAGCTCCTCCACCAAGCATCTTAGATACCAATATTTCTTAGTGTCTTTCCAAGAATTATGAGGCTAAGCATAATACATAGATCAATTGAGAATCCCATCGCTTCATAGACAATGATCATTTGATGCACTCCTTATTTTAAATGGCTTCCATTAATCTCAAAAGTGTGATTGTAGTTGGATGTGGATATTCATCGCATTTATGGAAAGTTGAGGATTTCTAAATTTGTGCTTGTGCAAGTGTTTCTTGCCATGCATGCTCTATTTTTCTTTTGTTCTTCCTTTGAACTCAAAACCTATCCTTTAATAATCAATTTGCTTACACATTATTCTGACCCGATTATATGTCCAATGTGCATGATGTATTTTATGTATCTACATTAAGGAAATGGACCGATGTTAATCATAAACTTTCTAAGGATGCGATTGAGATATGACCTAATTTGACATATAAAGAGGAACTTGAGTGTATTTTGGCATACACGTGAGATAGTTGAGGAGCAAGATCCCTATGATCAAAGCTCAAGAGAAGCACATATCGAAAAGAGAAGCCATTCGAGGAAAAGAGGTATATATGAGATAGCTATATCCGATTTATTTGATAGCTTCTAATTGTGAATGTTGAGAATGATATTTTCTAAGGAGGGGAGAATGTGACAACTACTTCTATAGTACTTGGATCCACCTATAATGACCTAGTTTATGACTTAGTAAGACTGGCATACTTATTTTATGTTCAATAATTACTTGTTTTAGTTAATTTTATGTTTGGTTCATTCATAGATATATATATATTTTTTTTTGGAATTTTGATTCAACCAATTTTGAAATGTCCATTAATTTGTTTAGATGCATTTTATGTTGATTCACAAATCATCGCCACTTGCACAACACTGACTTTATTTTAAGCATATTATTATTTATATTTAGCAGCATCATAAATGCAATAATAAAATGTTTCTTATTGAAATTATCTTTCTTAAGAAATTTGTACATCTTTGTCAAAGCATTTTATAGAACCATTTGTTTTTTACTTTGCAAAACCATTTTCACTATGTTCTAGACATAAAAAAGAGTAGATATTAAATTTACATTATTTAAGTGATAAATAGATGGCCTAGAGAAATATTGCAAAATTCTAGGAATGAATCTCTAAAATTTCTCTGTTCTTAGTAACACCCTTTTCAATTTTATAATCTAAATATGATTTTATTAATTAAAATCTGAGTTTAATAATATTTTCTTGGACTTTAACTATTTAGAAAAAATATTGCATTAGATTTGGTTTAGACTCATCTTGTTGAACTTAACCTAAGGAAATCTTTAGGATATAAAGCAATCCTCAATGATTGTATAAGAATTTAAGCATCTAAGCATATTATTAAGTTCTCAAAATAGATCAATGTTAAGCTAATTTTATTTATCATTCAAATCAAGATGAGATTGATGATATAGAAAAGTCAATAGTAACTTTATCAAAAGGGACTTGTTAGTTTGATAGTTTAAGGGCTAGTGCTTTATATCCTAGTATCGTAAGTAGATGTAAGAAGAAATATTGAAGGAGAAATCCATGAAGATATTAAAGGTCAACAAAGGATGCTCCTTAAACCAAGAATAGAAGATACTCAATAAATGATTGGAGACTATAAGAGGATAAATTCGAGTTCACCAAGAAGGAGAAGGCTAAAACCCAAATAGAAAGGGAAAACAAGAGGTTAGAGTATGATAAAAAAACCTAAAGTTCCCATTGAATGCCAAAGCTTAATGGTTGAAATTTGGGATAAATCCAATGTAAAGAGTTGAAACCATTTTAAAGCATTTAAAATGCACCTAATGGGGTATGTAGATTATTCACCCATTGAGATAAAAGTAATTTTTTTATTAAACAGTAATCTTAGGATGATAATGGAAGATTCCTTTCTTCTTATATGATGTTAAATCATAAAGTATTAATAGCATCACATATCAAAAGATGTAATACCCATAAGCAACTAGATACTAATACATCATCTCAAAATTTTTGGGCATCTCTTTTATAAAAATAAAGAAGAGAAATGAATATTTTATTTTAACAAATATGATCAAGTGTAAGTGCTCAAATATTTTATCACTATGCCATTAAAATTATCCTTACTATTTAGACTACTTTTGCTTATTATAATCATTCATATAGATATGTGTTGGAAAGCTAATGCCAAATTCTTAAAAAAAAAATGTTAGATAGAACATGTGAGTTTTAAAATCACAATTCCAACATAAAAAAAACAATTTATTAGTGGAATAATAGAAACATTTGATAGAAAAGAAAATTGTATTGTTATTTTACTTATTTTTCTTACTATCAACCTTGTTTAATACTATAAAAGTTTTATACTTTAAAAGAGTTGTGTTAGCCTACTAGAGCATGAGATAACAATATCTAGCAAGAGAGAGCGATGATGGAGACATTAGCGGTGATGAGAGACCCAAGATTGCAATCAAGAAGAAGCAACAAAGGCGTAAGAAAAGCTGAGACAAAGACTGCTTTAATGGTAATAATAATAATAAGATAAAAGAGTTCCTGATCGATGAGGGTGTTGTGTGCTAGAAAACTAGCGGTAAAGTGAAAGTTTACACCTTAGCCTTATTGTGAAATCCAAAGACACACGTGTATTTAAAGAGTGAACAAAAAATTTCAAAATTTTATGGAAAACCTAAAAAGAGGAAAACCACCCTAGCCTAGTAAAAAAGCTTTCAATTATATTTGTTTGAGTACAAATTTTTCGATAATAGGATTACATAATTGTATATGAGAAGAGCTGACAATGGGAATCTCAAAATTAGACAACAATAGCCATATAGTCACATAACATAAGCAAGTGGTAGCAGATGATGGTGAACGGGAACAAACACGACGATGAAGGTCATCATGATGGAGACCCACTGAGATTGACACGCAGGATCACGGTGGTGGACGGCGCACAATAGCGTGGTTGGTAACCAAAGGAGGTGGGACGTCAGAGCCGACATTATGCCTAGAGGATTTTAAGCTTTAGAGCTCTCCTCTGAAGAATGAGGAGCTATTTATAGATTGGAGTAGTGGCATCTTCAGAATACATGCAAAATCAACCACTCCTCCATCGGACGCTCAAAATGATTTCTTTGATCATATGATGTATTTTGTGTATTTGAATGCTGAAATGAAGTCAAAATTGTGAGATCTTGGGCTTGTTAGATCCGGCTCATCGAGATGCTCGATTTGACTATAAACACTCCATGTTTGAGAACTATTTAGGGATTTAACTGCTATCCCAAAATTTTCAATGATATTTTAAGTGCTTGATCTCACCGCTTAACTTCGATTGCTTTTAACATCAAGATTGTGCTGACTAGTAGAATTTTCGTGGTCATATCATTGCTCTATTTTGGATGATATTATCTCAATCATCCAAAAATATATATGTCGAATACTTGAAAATAGGATCTTCAATAAATTTGTGGGTCCATTAACCATTCATTTTGAGAGAACATATATTCATGGAGCACAAGATTATGATCACTAAGCATCCTGCTGGATGTATGCTCAAGATTTTGGGGTTATGAACCCATCCGGTACTTGCACTGGTAGTCATGTAATAGACCGGATGGGACGGAAAGACTGGGACGTGGAAAGGGTCACTGGCTTTATCAACGAACGGTCTCAAAATGGGTCTGGGTCACCGAATCGAGGGTGACCGATCGGCCCACGACTGGGTCCGGTAAGGCTGAGCTGGTCTCGGTCGAAGTCGCGAGCACCTTGGCCGAAAAGGCGTCGGACAGGGTCGTCGCGGAAAATGCACCAGCTGGTTCAATTGGAATGGTTCGCTGGGTCACGCGTGGTTCTTGCTCGCGAGCCGAGTTCAGCGACGGCCCGCTGACGGGTAATGGGGTCTGAGCGAGCTGCTGGCACAAGGGCGGACACCGGCTTATGAGTGCCCACAAAAATGTCTGCTACCATTTGATCCATTCCCGCTTTTGAGCTGTTTTGAACAGCTTTGAGCACTTTTAGCAATTTTTCCTATATGGGTCTAAAAAATACCCCTAGGCAAGGGAGAAGGCACACCCCTCACGTAGTGTCCTGAGTGTCCCTCAAGACCCATAGTTCTCGACCGACTGGTCGAGAGGCTATCAAGACCCATAGTCATAAGGCTCTAATTTTCCTCAAAAGAGGTAACTAACCTCTTTGACCGATCGTCTCGAGGCTATCATCAAGACCTATAGTTCATATGACAAGGCTTCGCTTTCTCAAAAGAGGTGTCAACTAACCTCGCCGATCGACGGGTTGAGCGGCCGGCAAAGGATGGTTGATGACCGACGATGTCGCCAGGCGAATCGGAGACAGTCAGTGGCAGACGGCATTGGTATAAGGGGATGACCTACGATGATGGTAGTGACGCGAGGTGGCCGGGTGATACGGAGATACGGCGATGGTTGGCAACAACGGTGGTCGAACGCAACCGATGATAGAATTGGCGATGACCGGCCGACGATGGTGGTGACGCTGAGGTGACCGATGATGGTCGGTGCAGACCAGGCGGAAGTCGGCGCGGACCGACGATGGTGATGACTACGAGATGACCGGCGATGGTCAGAAGACATCGGCGGTGCCGACGGCGGTAATCAATATTGATCGACAAGAATGATCGACAGCATTGGGCGTCGACGGGGTGGCTACGGCAATCGCACCGAAGTCGACGGTTAATAGCGCGGAAGTCACGGGGATAACCAATGACGATGGTGGTGACCGGCGGAGATGGCCAGTGATGGTCGGCGGCGGTGACCGGTGATGGTAGTTGGCAGCAGTGACCGGCGACGGTAGTCGGCGGCGGTGACCGACGACGGTGATGATTTTTGACCTATCCGAGGTTATTTGTCAGAGTGTGACTCAATGATGCTAACCTGTATGGAAGAGGTTGAATTAAATCCGCTGAGGATTTTTGACCCATCCGAGGTTGTTTGTTAGAGTGCGACTTAATGACGCGTTCAGATAGAAGAGGTTGAATTGAATCCGCTGAGGATTTTGACCCATCCGAGGTTATTTGTCAGAGTGTTACCCGATGATGTTAACTTGTGTGGAAGAGGTTGAATTGAATCCGCTGAGAATTTTTACCTATCCGAGGTTGTTTGTGGTGTTACGACGTTAACCTGTATGGAAGAGATCGAATTGAATCTGCTAAGGATTTTTGACCTATCTGAGGTTGTTTGTCAGAGTGTTACCCAATAACGTTAACATGTATGGAAGAGGTCGAATTAAATTCGCTGAGAATTTTTTACATATCCGAGGTTGTTTATCAGAGTGTTACCCATTGACGTTAACCTATGTGGAAGACGTTGAATTGAATCCGCTGAGGATTTTGACCCATCCGAGGTTGTTTGTCAGAGTGTTACCCGATGACGTTAACCTGTGTGGAAGAGGCCGTGGGAAGTCCACCAAGGACCTTTTGACTTATCCTAGGTTGTTTTTGAGTCTTTCCTCGATGCTAACTGTGGAGTAGTGGGAGTTTTGACCAATCCGGTTGTTTGTCGTCTTGCTTTCGATGACATTAACCTGTGGAATGGGTCAAAAAAAATATTTGTTTGAGCTTGTAGCCAAAGTTGCTCCTTGACCTTTATCTTTCTCATTGGTATTACTGAGTTGCTTCTCGAACTGATAATCAATTAGATATCTAGAATATCGATTTGGATAATCTTTTGAGATTAAGAGTTGCCCCGCCGACAAAATCAAGGAATGAAGTTTGATGAATCTTCGCTTGGCTCCTTAAAAGCTTGAAATGCTCCACCTGGATGGTGGTTTTGATTTTGTTGGGAAACTTGGTCGCCATACAAGATAAAATAATGAGAACCAATTTTTCACAGATAGCCAACCGCTATGCTAAAACCATAAAGTGAAAGTTTACGCCTTGTTATAAAATCCAAAGACACATAGGTATTTAAAGAGTGAACAAGAAAACTTGAATTTTTACGTGAAAATCTAAAAGAGGGAAAAATTAGCCCAAAGCTTCCACTATATATTTATTTTGAGTACAAGTTTTCCGATAGATTACATAATTGTATATGAGAAGGGTTGACAATGAGAATCCCAAAATCACAACAATAGCCATATAGTCACGTCAAGTAGTTGCTGGGGTAGCGATGATGGTGAAGCGGGAACAACATGATGAAGGTCGTCATAATAATGAGATTGACGATGGAGGATCGCGGTGGAGGTGACGGTCGTGGTTGGTAACAACGGAGTGATCGACGATCGCCGACAGTGGTGGCACGATTATGCCCGGAGGATTTTCAAGCTTTAGAGCTCTCTCCTCTCTCTTCCTTGGCCTCTCTCATATAAAGAATGAGGGCTATTTATAGATTGGAGTAGTGGTGTCTCCGAAAATACATGCAAAATCCGAACCACTCCTCTCCATCGGACGGCTCAAAATGATTCCTTTGATCATATGATATATTTTGTGTATTTGAATGCTCAAATGAAGTCGGAATTGTGAGATCTTGGGCTTGTTAGATTTGGCTCATCGAGACACTTGATTTGACTATAAACACTCTATATTTGAGAGCTATTTAGGGATTTAACTGATATCCCAAAATTTCTAATGATATTTTAAGTGCTTGATCTCCCGCCAACTTGGATCACTTGCTTTTAACATCAAGATTCGTGCTTCGACTAGTAGAATTTTCAGAGTCATATCAAGGGGGAAATTCAAACGAAGGAGGATGAGAAAAGGCAGCAACAGCGACAATATCTGGAAGATGCTAAATGCGAGCAAAACAATATTTGTGGTGGAAAGAATCAAAAGGAAGAATGGTCAACTTTGTCAAATTACAAAGTGGAAGTCGAATAGAAAGGAGATGGCGAGCTAAGTGGCTATGATATGATCTCAAGGGGGAGAGTTACACGGTTATAAACATTAAGCCTATTACGGATCAATATTTTTTTCTATTTTATATTATATATTTTTATATTAGTTTGTTTAGTATATATTTAAATATTTTATCTTTTATTTTAAAAAAATAAATAACATTATTTTAAAAATACTCTATCAAGTATATTTTATTTTGAATCAAAATATAAATAAAATAAAATAAAATAAAACAAAAATATAAATTAAAAATAGAAAATAATAATGAACCCAAACACAAACAACAATCCATGAAAACATTCAAAATTAGCTACTACTTAAAGATAGTGCCACAAACTATAGTATATTTGAATTTTAATAATGTTTATCAAGTGTGTAACATGTAAGTGTATATATCTTGCATGTGTTTAACAATGCATAATTCATTATTGTGAAGCATCGTTGTATCATAGGTTGATAGTGTAACTACTTGATGGGTGATTGTTAGAGATAATTTTATTTTCAAGTTGATGATTTGAGTCATTAGAATCATGATTCTTTGCCTTTTTACTTCATTTTGTGTTTTGTACAATAATATTTGATTCAAGGTTCTTCACTAGCCTTCTCATTTCCTCTCAAGCTATTTGGTTCAAGGGATTTTGAGTGCTAGATTTTAAACATAGGAGTTTTGAAAATTTGATATTCATTAGATGAATAGTAAATGAAAAGTATTTTTAGAAGCAATTTGATATATGTTATTTAGTTCAAAGTTAGTGTTTTCTAAAACATAAGTCATAAAATTAGCTATCTTGCAATTCATAAGATCGACTACATGATTTTAAAATCGTAGAGTTACCACTCAAGGTGATTATAAGTCAAATCGACGAGTTTACTCTCTCTTGTGAGATAAACCCTCATGTCCACTTGTCTTAGATTTAAGTCGTGTTTTTAGCTCATACTAAAGCTCCCTAGATTTAGGATCCGACTTAATTATTTCCTTCAGGCCACAAGCATTAATCCTCACCTCTTAGCCATTATCACAACCTTGTGTTGGTGAATTATAAGCCAAATTTAATAAAATTCTACTCAAATAAATAAATTTCTTCACTTTCAAATATATAAAGCTTAATCATATGATATTTTAGAATGCTCACTAGGTCTCATAGTATCATGAGCATTTTCTACTTCCTCCCTTTGGATTCTAAAATAAGTCTTCTCCTTGAACTTTCTCACTTGATTTTCCAAACAAAACTAATCCTTTGATAATCAACATTGAAATCTTTGGAGATGATAATTGTTTACTTTAATCGAGAGTATTCTTATCAATTTTATTCTCTAAGATATAATTAACTATGGAGGCTTGCCTCATAGAACCTAAGAACCGTTTAATATAAATCTTATTTTATTCATCCATGCAGAGAAAAATCTGTATATTTGAAGACATCATCATATCTGGAGTCCTTATAGTGATTACATTGAAGGGTGATGCCTCTCTTCGAGATAGTACATCATTCCTCAATGTCACACTCGATCACTTTAATAAGTACTACTATTACATTCAAAATAAACACCATAACTCTCAATAAGTGAAAATATAGCTTTTGTTGACCTCATTTTGAAGTGAGGATCTAATCTTCTCATCATAGATCTAAGATTTTCTAGATACTAAGAGCTCCTTAGTCATAAGACACTCAGTGGCTAATTGAACACTTAACTTAAACCTAAAAAACTTGGGAGGATTAGCCTTAGATTAGATCATGCCTTGGTCTAAGGAAACCTACCTAAAAAAGCTAAATCAAGCTTTTACCACCTAGCCAAAACCAAACTCCAAATCAATATAACCAAAATCCAAGTGAATCCCAATTCATATCCAAACCCCAAACCAAAATAAAATCCATCATGATCTAAAACCCACCAAAGCCCATAATTCAATCCCATTAACTTAGCCAAATTTTCCCTCTTCAATCATTCTTATCACACTCTATCAAAATGACAAATTAAATCATAATTAAAATCAATTCAATCAACCTAATAACCCATTTGACTTAAAGGGTCTAAAGAAGCTAAAATCTAATTATTCTCAAATCAATTGCAAACTCTATCAATCAATTCCAAATCAATTATCAAACTCAATTTAACGCATATGTAGTTCTATTAATGATATTGATCAATTTGATACGGATCCCATTTGATGTCTACTATTATTATGATGACCATTATTGTACATGTTTTGAATTACTTTGATACCTTCCCTATGAGTTAATATCAAGAGCACTTCTTCTTGACATATCTCAAATCTCATTATCGATCACTTGACCAAGCCCCCTTTGAGATAAATGCATTAAAAGTTAATTTATTTTTTATTTTTATTAATTCCAACAAAACAAAGAAAGAATTTTAATTTTGAATTTATTTATTTAATTTATAATATTGATATGACTCTCAAAATACCACCAGTCAAAGCACAAATCTTGATGTCGAAAGCGATATGATTTTGAGTCAAAACCGATCGAGATCAAGCACTTAAAATATCATTGGAATCTTTGGGACATCAATTAAATCCCAAAACAGCTCTCAAATATAAGGTGTTTATAGTCAACGAAGTCTCGACGGATGGATCTAATGAGCCTAAGATCTCATAATTGACTTCATTTGAGCATCCAAATGCTCAAAATACATCAAATGATCAAGAATCATCCCCGAGCCCGATCGAGGGGAGTGGAACGCTTTACATGAATTTAGAATGCCTCATCCCATCTATAAATAGACCTTCATTCCTCACATGAGGAGAGGCCAAGTGAAGAACAAATGGAGCCAAGTGAAGAGAGTCAAACAAGTGAAGAAGAGCCACCGCCGTCGGCCGCCAACCACCACCGCCGGCCACCACCCATCCTCTGCCATTAATCCGCCAAGCAAGGAAGAAGAAGAGGAAGAGTCCAAGCAAAGAAGAAGAGCCCGAAAGGAAGAAGAAAAAGAGTCCAAGCAAGGAAGAAAAGGAAGAGTCCGAGGAAGAAGAGGAAAAGCAAGTGAGGAGGAAGAGAGAGCTCAGCAAGATCCTCCAAGCAAGATCGCACCCCAAGCAAGAGACTCGCCGTGCCATCAACCATCGCCACCATACTGCCACTAATTGTACTCAGATTCCCGTATACCGATCTCCACCATCAATAATTACAACCTGATCATCGTTACGTTATTCTCTCTCATATGCAATTGTAATCACATCGTGAAGATTTAAATGATACATAGAGTTTTTTCTCCAGGGTTTTTCCTCTTTTTCCACGTTAAAAATTCTGAGCGTCTTCTTTTTACTTTAATTACACACTTACACAACAAGATAGAACTTTCACTCTACTATTTTAGACGCAACAAATATATTTAAAATATTCTTATTTTTAATTATTTATCATGTGTACGCTATACTGTTCACGTTGGATCACAATTCAAAATATAAGACTTAATAAATTTATTCCATATTGTCATATTGAAATGAATTAATAATTGTATTTGACTTTAGGCTTTTTTTTAAGCTTAGTGACATTTGAATTTCCAAAATGTTAAATCAGCGAGTATTCCAAAAACGTTTCAATCCGCTATATTAAATTTTCATCCAACTACGATATTTAAATTTTAAAATACAGATGTTTTCTTACTCTATATTAAATTTTCAATAAATTAAATGAAGCATTTCAAATTTATTAAATCAAAAATTTAATCATTCGTGAATTGCTACATAATGATTACATATATTTTAAGAAAAATAAAGAAAATGATAATCGAACTAATTAAAGAGTCCGTCGTGACTTCCAAGAGAAAATGGCGTAACTATAATAATTTATTCCCCTGCTAAATGGAACTTATATCTTCAAGATAAAATGCTAAAATTTATTCTGCGTAGAAAATTAGGCCATGCTGTCAAACTGAGTGGGATATTAATAACCGGCCTGCATCACAATTATATCACTAGTTTTTACACTAAACGACAGGCTCAGATCCTTATAAAAAAAATCCTAATCATAAATTATAAAAATAGAGACATTTACGCATAAAATATATAATTCTTATATATTTATATATCTAATATCTAAATTTATAATATTTATATAAACAATACTTAAATATTTAATATTACAAAAAAATAAAACTATCATTAATTTTTTATAAAATAGACATTTTCATATATAGAATGTACAATTTCTATAAATATCAAATTCTAAGTATTTGATATGTAATTACATAAAAATTGTGTATAATGTATATAAATTTTTCAGAAAATTTTATATACATAAGAGATAATTCTTAATGAATTTATATATTTAACATCTAAAATTTAATATTTATATATATAATGTATGTTTATGTATGAAAAAATACATCTTATTTTTAAAAAATTAATGATAATAATATTTTTGAAGTAATAAAGAAGATTTAAGTTCTATTTATATAAATATTGAATTTAAAAATTAGATATATAAATATATAAGAATTATATTATGTGTATTTAAATATTCTTAAGAGTGTCTTTTTGAGTGTTTAAAATGATTCAAAATTATTCACGCTTCCTTCTTGGGGAGTTTTGTTTTTTATCAACTGTTCTTTGCTCTCATTTATAATATATTTTACTTAATCAAATTGAGAGCATTTCCAAAGAAAAAAATGGCAAAGATGTCGTATTTGCAACAATGTGCTGACATATAAAATGATATATGCCTAATCAACCTTTCAGCATTTCAAAATATATTCTTTTAACGATACCATCAAAGAGTGATTCCCACCGAAGCTATAAGAGAATAATTCCATACTACTCCTAAGATATAAAACTTATGTTCAAGAGCTTAAATTACTAAAAAAGATAATTCATTACTTATTCATATAATATTAATTTATAATTATTTATATGATTAAATTATTTAATTTTTTTTAAAAAGTTATTATTTAAATAAATAAATAAATTTGAATATTGTGTAAGAATTATGTAATTAATTTTTAAGTGTGGCCCACATTAATTATTATTCAGTTTACTATTTAATAATTAATTGTACTTAAATCTCACAAGAGAGAGTTTGATCGATCATCAGGATCGTTTGATCAAACAAAGCCTCTCATAAACTACCTCTTCCTACCCTTTATGTGTGTCATTCATTAAGATGATTATATGAAGAATATTTGGATGAAGGAAGAAAAACCCTAGTTTCACAAATCAAAAGAACTCATGACAAACCAAGGTATATGATTTATTTCTTAATTGAAGTTTTGTGAAAATTATTTTGTTCAAGATCTTAGGTTTATGAGTTTATACAATTATGTTGTATGTATGAGTAAGAAAGAAATATTTAACGAATCGATTCAAATTTTTTACAAGTGGTATCAGAGCCAAGTTTAAGAACTTATGATTTTCTATTAAAAAACTTGATTCATCTTTTGATTGCTGAAATTTAATTCCACATATTCAGTAGCTCATTCTCGTCGTAATCCTTGATCAACGCTTTTCAAGTTAAGTACGCTCTTTTCAGTATTTATTGTTTTCAATGTATTTAACGTAATCATTAAATTTCCTTGTCTTTATGTTGTACTCTAATGAAATCTTCTCATTTTATTTGGAGAAATGTTTTAGTTCTAAAGTCATTTGTGTTAACTATACAAGAGTAAGTGAGCCCATTAAAGCATATATAAATTACATGATATCTGAAAATCTGAACACATTAAATTTTGTTGCTCACTAAGGATGTTACAACATATATTATGGATTAATATAAATCATCATATTTTGTTTATTTAACTTTTCGGATATATATAGAATATATCTTTAATGCTATAAATTTTATTTATTTCAGATTTTCTGCATACAAATAAATTTGAAAATTTTATTTATTTTAGATTTTTTGTATACAAATAAATCTGAAAAATTTATTTATTTCAGATTTTTTGCATACAAATAAATCTGAAAATTTTATTTATTTCATATTTTCTGTATACAAATAAATTTGAAAATTATGTTTTGATTTACACAAAGTATATAAATAAATTTGAATGTAATTTTCATTTATGCTGTTGAAAAGAATTAATGTAATTATGTTAAGAAAATTGCATAACTATTAAATTTGGATTTGTTCATGTATGACACTATATACATATTACTGATTTTCTTTATGTATTTCATTCAATTGAAATAATTATTGTTATCATTATTTAATTTGATATTTGCAGCAAGCATAATTTGTTAATCACCAAAGTGGTCGAATTAGAAAGATTTTGTAAATATCAAATTAAATTTATTTAATTACTCACGAGCATGTGATGCTAATAATGAAATGACATAATGAACTTTTATAAATTTATTATGAGTAATTAAAGTTCAATGATTATAAATTATTTAAGGATCGCCCAAAGGTTGATTAGTCGATTTGTAATAATGAACATAATTATGATTAATTAATATACTTGACTAGATATATTTAGCATATCCAAAGATAGCAAACATATTTAATTAAAGTATGTATAATTGCCAATTATATGAAATTGATATTAAGCATCAATTATGTTTATTATTGTATATTATAGTATCACCCAAAGGAGAACTTCAGTATGCATTTTGTGATTATATGAATGTTATATGAATCTATTTTTATGTGTTTGGGTTTATAACTCAAACATTAATATGTGAGCATTTAATATTTTACAGCATCTACTTTTGTTACTCTTGATTCGCAAGCTTTGTCTATTATAAAGTTTAATGGGCTTAATTTTAATGAATGGAGTGAACAAATTCAGTTCATTTAGGTGTCTTAGATCTTGATTTAATATGATAAACGTTCTTGTGACTTGGTAGCAATGAACAAAAGTCTTTCTATGATGCTTGGGAAAGATCAAGCAGACTTAGTTTAATGTTTATGAATAATTGTAGTAGAAATCATTAAGCCAACAATTCCCAAAGCGATACAAAAGAATTTATGAAGTATGTGAAGGATTTATCTGATGAATCTGGCGATAAGTCACGCGTCTTTGGGACATTAATGGGTATGTTGACCACTATGAAGTTTGATGGTTCACGTACCATATGAGCACATCGAAATGATAAATATTGCAGCAAGATTAAACCCCATGGGAATGAATGTGAGTGAAAGTTTTCTTGTACAATTAATTGTTAATTCTTTTTCTCTTGAATATGGTCCATTCCAAATAAACTATAATACTATTAAAGATAAATGGAATGTGGCTGAATTACAAAGTATGCTTATTCAAGAGGAAATAAGCCTTAAGAAACAAGGAATTCACTCAGTTAATCTCATAGGATAATCAAATTAAAAGAAAACTAATTAAGAGGAATGCTAAGGGCAATAAAGTACACTTGAAGGCTAATGTGTCATCGCTAAAATCAAAAGAAGATACATAAGTATGATAGATATCATTTCTATCACAAGCATGGACACTATCGAAGATTGCGGCGTAAAGCTTGGCTTGAAAAGAAAGGTAAGCCAAGTGCTTTTGTATGCTTCAAATCAAATTTAACAAAAGTTCCTTATAATACTTGATGGATTGATTCTGGTTGTACCATACTTATTTCAAATGTGATGCATGGATTCCTTATGATCCAAACCATATAACCAAATGAAAAGTTTGTTTTCATGGGTAATCGAGTCAAAGCTCCAGTTGAAGCTATTGGAACGTATGACTTAATTTTAGATACTGGACATCATTTAGATCTTTTTCAAACTCTTTATGTTCTATCTGTTTCTAGAAACTTAGTTTCATTATCTAAACTCGATACAGCTAGATATTATTTTAAGTTTGAAAATGGATGTTTCAATTTATTTAAGCATAATCATTTTATTGGCTATGGTGTTGTTTGTGATGGTTTATATAAATTAAAGAATTTATTTGCTGAAATTTTATTAACCTTGCATCATAATATTAGAATGAAACGTGGTTTGGTTGATGAAACATCGACTTATTTATGGCATAAATGTTTGGGTCATATATCTAAAGAATGAATACAAAGATTAGTAAAGAATGAAATTTTTCCGATTTACATTTTCGATCTTAGTATTTATGTGGATTGTATTAAAGGTAAATCTACAAAACACACAATTAAGAAAGCGACCACAAGAAGCACACAATTTTTAGAGATTATACACATTGAAGTTTGTAGATCTTTTGTTGTTCCAACTTTTGGTAGAGAAAAGTATTTTATCACCTTTATTGATGATTTTTAACGTTATGGCTATGCCTATTTGTTGCATGAAAAATCTCAGTCAATAAATGACTTGGAGACATTTATTAATGAGGTTGACTGAGACAATTAGATAGAAAAGTAAAATTATAATATCTAATAGAGTGAATATTATAGAAGACATGATGAATTTGGACAATGCCATGGCCCATTTACTAAATTTCTAGGAAAGTATGACATTTTGCTCAATATATAATGCCGAATACCACAATAAAATGGTGTTGTAGAAAGTAATCTACTTTAATAGATATGGTTGGAGTATGTTAAGTTGTTCTACTTTACCTTTATCATTGTAGATGTATGCTTTAAAACTTCGTATATTTATTAAGGTTCCTAATAAGGCAATTTCAAAAACTCCTTTTGAACTGTGGACAGGAAGGAAGCCTAGTTTAAAACACCTTGATGTTTAGGGTTACCCAGCAAAATTAACAAATTATAATCCACTTAAAAAGAAACTGGATTCAAGAATAATCAGTGGACATTTCATTGGTTATCTAGAAAAGTCTAAAGGGTATTGATTTTATTGTCCTAATCATAGTATAAAATTATTGAAATTGGAAATGCTAAGTTCATTGAAAATGGTGATATTAGTAGAGTACAACTACAATGTGAAAATTAAAGAAGCTAAAGTAAAAAATTTCTTTATCAATTACTTCTTCTAAAGTTATTGTTCCTACAATTATTGAACAATTTGACAATTTACAAGAACAACAAATGAATGACCATACACCATATAATAAAGTTATCATCAATGAACCTATAATTGATGAACCACAAGAAATAACATTAAGACGTTATCAAAGAGAAAGAAAATCTGCTATTTCAGATGATTATCTTGTTTATATTCAAGAGCCAAAATTTGACTTAGGAATTGATAATGAACCAGTTTCATTTATACAGGGCATTGAAAGTATTATTTCTAAAAAGTCGTTAGATACTATGAAAGAAGAGTTAAAATCGATGGATCACAATAATGTCTGGGATCTCGTTGAATTGCCTGAAGGTTCTAAAAGAGTTGGATGTAAATGGGTCTTTAAGACCAAATGTGACTCTAATGGAAATATAGAAGCGATATAAAGCGGACTTGTTGCCAAAGGTTTTCGAGAAAGTTGATATTGACTATAAAGAGACTTATTCTCCTGTTTCCAAAAAGGACTCATTAAGAATTATTATGGCATTAGTGGCTCATTATGATTTGGTACATTAGATGGATCGAAAACGACCTTTCTAAATGAAATTTAGGGAAGAAGTTTATATGAATCAACTTGAAGGTTTTTCAATTAAAGGAAAAGAACATATAGTGTGTAAACTTAAGAAATCAATATATGGACTTAAACAAGCTTCAACAATGGTATCTTAAGTTCAATGATACTATTGCTATCTTTGATTTAAAGAAAATATGGTTGATTGATGTATATATCTAAATGTCAGTGGGAGTAAGTTTATATGTTGATGATATCTTGCTTGCAACTACTGATCTTGGATTAATGTATGAGACCAAGAAATTTCTCTCAAAAAAAACTTTGAAATGAAAGATATGGGTGAGGCATCTTATGTGATAGGAATTGAAATATTCTCTGATAGATCACAAGTATTATTAGGATTATCTCAAAAAGCATATATCAATAAAGTTATAGAGAGATTTCAAATGGAAAAGTGTTATGCAAGTATTGGTCCAATTTAAAAGGGGAAATATTCAATCTTATGCAATGCCCAAAGAATGACTTGAAACATAAGCAAATGTAACAAATTCCTTATGCATCTATTGTTGGAAGTCTGATGTATGCTCGGACTTATACAAGACCGAGATATCTTTGTTGTGGGAATGTTAGGTAGATATCAAAGTAATCCAGAATTAATCATTGAAAAGCAAAGAAAGTTTTATCATATTTACAAGGCGAAAGAACATATGCTCACTTATAGGAGATCGATCATCTTGAGGTGATTGGATATTGATTCAAATTTTCTTGGATGTGGTTACTAGAAAATCTACATTTGGCTATTTGTTCCCTACTAGGAGGAGCTATCTCATGGAGAAGTGGGAAGCGGTCATTGTTGCATCCACTATGGAAGGCGAGTTTGTGGCATGTTTTGAAGCCACTTAAATTTTATTCAGGACTTGTAGTTAACAGCAGTATTGCCGTTGAAAATTTATTGTGATAATGTCGCAGCAGTCTTCTTTTCTAAGAACGATAAGTATTCAAATGGTGCTAAACATATGTAATTGAAATACTTTGTATTTAAAGAAGAAGTTCAGAAACAGAGAGTGTCATTTGAGCATATTAGCACTAATCTTATGATTGCTGATCTTTTAACTAAAGGATTACAACCTAAACTATTTAATGAATATATTGAAAAGATGGGAATTATTGAAAAGCATTATTGAATTTATTATGCACCTTATGTATTTGACTCTGAGCTCTTTATTATTGTTTGACATATTATTATCTTGTTTCATTATATTTGAATGTATATACATGAAAAAATTATTTAAATGTTAACAAGATTTATCTTTTATAAAGACATTAATGTTGGACTATTATGATTATCTCTCATTATATATCATATTAAGTGTAAAATTAATATTATGATACATGGAAGAAAATATATAATGATATATATATGATCCTTATTAATTTTTTACTTATTAATGAATTATGATTTGTCTAGATTAAGAAAATATTTGGCATGTAATGCGTATTATGGTTATGTATATAATTATTAAATCTTTAAATTTAATAATATTATATGTGCCAAGTGAGAGAATGTAAGAATTATGTAATTCTTAAGTGTATTACATTAATTATTATTCACTTTACTATTTAATAATTAATTATGTACTTAAATTTCATTGGTCAAGAGGGAGTTTGATCGATCATTTATGGATTATTTGATCAAACAAAGTATATCTTCATAAAGAAACTCCTCTTCCTACCTTTTAATGTGTAAGTATCTCTCCATTAAGATGATTACATGAATAGTATTTGGGTGAAGGAAGAGAAACTCTAGTTTCACAAATCAAAAGAACTCATGACAAATCAATGTATGTGATTTATTTCTTAATTGAAGTTTTGTGAAAATCATTTTGTTCAAGATCGGTTTAGGAGTTTATACAATTATGTTGTATGTATGG
The DNA here is from genome assembly GCA_021442155.1 of Cymbidium sinense. NCBI lineage: Eukaryota > Viridiplantae > Streptophyta > Magnoliopsida > Asparagales > Orchidaceae > Cymbidium > Cymbidium sinense. The sequence goes on from CM038215.1 coordinate 194,505,520, forward strand.
TAAGAAAGAAATGTTTAACGAATCGATTCAAATTTCTTACACATTGATTTATTTTCTTATTTATGTTTTGAATATGATAATTTGTTATTTAAAAAATAATTTGATAAAAATTTAATTAAATAAAATTTAATGATGCCTTAATTTTTTTTATTTGATGACTTAATTCTATATTGTTATATCAATTTTTATATAATTTTATGTTTTAAAATTATGTATATACATGCTAAAAGATCAAATAAATGGATAAATAGGTGGATGTAAACCTTTTCATAGTAATATTTAAATTTATCTAATAGTATAAATAACATTCCTTAAACTATATCTTATAATGAGTCCATATGCTTTAACATGAAATATATAATTACTAAAACTTGATTTAATTTTAATTCAATTTGATTCAATAAAAAAATAATTGAACACACTTGCACAATTTAATATTTGACTGAACAGCTCATTTAAAACCCAACTTTTGATATTGATATGGCACTTAAAATACTACTTCGAAAGCGAATCTTGATGCTAAAAGCGTGATAAGTTGAAGCGGTTGAGATCAAGCACTTAAAATATCTTTGAAAACTCTGGATGCTAGTTAAATCCTAAATAACTTTCAAACTTGGAGTGTTTTATAGTCAAATTGAGAGTCTAGATGGCGGATCTAATGAGCCCAAGATCTCATAATTGTGACTTCATTTGAGCATTCAAATACAAAATACATCATATGATCAAGAGAATCATCATAAGCGTTCGATGGAGAGGAGTGGTTGGATCTTGCATGTATTCTGAGAGACACCACTCCAATCTATAAATAGCCTTATTCCTCATGAGGGAGGTCAAAGCAAGAGGGAGGAGAGCTCTAAAGCTTGAAGATCCTCCAAGCACTGTGCCACCACTTTCGACGGTCGTCAACCACGCCATGCGGCCTTGACCTCGTTCGATCCTTGCCGTCGTCCAATCTGCATGGCGACGCCCCATCAGGTGTTGTTTATTCACTCATCACTACCACTAGCGACTTTTACAACTGAGCATTACTACATTGTTCCTTTCTCATATACAATTACGTAATCCCATTATCGGAAGATTTTGTACTCACAAAGCAGTGCATGGATGATTTTCTTGGGCTGAGCCCCATGGTTTTCACTTTTTTCACATTAAAATTCTGAGTTTTCTTGTTCACTCTTTAAATACTGTGTGTCTTTGGACTCCATGATAAAGCTAAGGTGTAAACTTTCACTCTACCGAACGGTTTTCTAACGCAGGTTTTTGCGTGGCGATTCCCATTATTTCATCTTGTATGGTGACCAAGTTTTCCAACAAGATCAAAACTACTATCGAGGTGGAGCATTTCAAGCTTTTAAGGAGCGAAGAATGAAGATTCATCAAACTTGTCCCTGATTTGTCAAATTGGGGCAACTCTTAATCTCAGAAGATCGCCCATGTTAAGCATCTAATCGATTACTATCCCAAGAAACAAGTTAAAGTGGGAGGATATTTCAACATTGAGAAGAACTTTGCAAATTATGATTTTCCAATCATACTCATGGAAAAACATGACCAAGGTTAAAGAGCAACTTTGGCTACCATAACGGATGTTTTGATTGATTGACTTTCATGCGGTTGCGTCAAGCAAAGACTCTGACAAACAACCTAGGATAGGTCAAAAGGTCCTTGGTGGACTTCCCACGACCTCTTCCACATAGGTTAACGTCATCGGGTAACACCCTGACAAACAACCTCAAATAGGTCAAAAATCCTCAGCGGATTCCATTCAACCTTATCTATACAGGTTAACGTCATCAGGTAACACTCTGACAAACAACCTCAGATGAGTCAAAAATTCTCAGCGGATTCAATTCAACCTCTTCCACACAGGTTAACGTCATCGAGCAAAGACTCTGACAAACAACCTAGGATAGGTTAAAAGGTCCTTGGTGGACTTCCCACGACCTCTTCCATACAGGTTAACGTCATCGAGCAAAGACTCTGACAAACAACCTAGGATAAGTCAAAAGGTCCTTGGTGGACTTCCCATTCTCTTCAGTTGCGTCGCCGGGCCTCGAAACAACCTGGGTCAAAATCCTCGGTGGATTCATTCAACCTCTTCCACGCAACGGGTAACACTCGATAAACCGGATGGGTCAAAATCCTCGCGGATTCAATTCAACCTCTTGATACAGTTAACCTTACGGGTAACACTCTTTGACAAACAACCTCGGATAGGTTAAAATCGCCGGATTCAATTGACCTCTTCCATCAGTTGCGTCATGGGTAACACTTTCGACAATAACCGGATAGGTCAAAAATCTTAGCGGATTGATTGATCTCTTCCGGTTAACGTCGCCGGGTAACACCACGACAACAACATCGGGTAACTTTTCGACGACAACCTCCGGATGGGTCAAAATCATCAGCGGATTCAATTCAACCTCTTCCACGCGAGTTGCGTCAATGGGTAACCGATAAACAACACCGGAAGGGTCAAAATCCTCGGCCAGTTCAATTCAATTCTTTCTGATCTGGGTTAAGCATGCCAGTCACACTCGACAAACAACCTCGGAGGTCAAAACTCGTCGGCCGTAACCACCATGCCATCGCCGGTCACTACTCACCAATCGCGATCCGCTGCCGGTAATTTTGTCGGTCACCACTATCGTCCATGTCATCCCGCTGACTACGCCTGCCGCACGCTACTGCCGGTTGCATTTCTTGCTGACCACCGTCGGCCACCTCGCGTCCTGGACCATAGCCGGCATCTCGTAACGCACCATCGTAGGTCATTCCGCGGCTGCGCCACTACTCGATTGCTGCTGCGTCTGCCGACCACCCCGTCGGTGCCAACCCGTCGGCGGTCACGCCGCTACCATCGTATCTCGGCTGGTTACCATCGTGCCGGTCATCCCGAATCGCGCCATTTGCTTAGTTGCGGTTTGCCACCCACTCACTTAACCACGCCGTCGCCGTCCTGCCGACCATCCGGCATCGGTCACCACCATCGTCGGCTGGTCATCTCGCGACTGGCGGTCGCCACCGTCATTACCGTCCAGGATTTGCCGACCACCCGTCGCTCAACCACGCCGTCGCCGGTCACCTCCGCTGACCAACACCGGCCATCTCCGCCGGTCACCACCATCGTTGGGTCATCCCGCATCTATCGCTGCACGCATCATCTGCCATTATCGCCGCCGATCATCACCTCCAAACCTCGGTCCGATAAGCTTAACGCCTCTTTGAAAGAAAATTGAGCTCGCCATATGAACTATGGGCCTTGATCGCCTCCAAGTCGACAAGGCGTTAACGCCTCTTTCGAGGAAAACCGAGATCGCCAGATGAACTACCAGCCTTGATCTTCCAAATCGGTCGGTCGACAAGGCGGTTAACGCCTCTTTCGAGAGAAAATTGGAGCCTCGCCGTATGAACTATGGGCCTTGATCGCCCCCAAACGACCTTCTCTCAAGAAGAAGAGAAGGTGCCTTCTCCCCGCCCTGGATTTTATAGATCCCTTGCAAAAGGTCAAAATCACTAAAATCGCCCAAACCACAAAACTCAAACGCGAAAATGGACGTTTGGCTGGAGGCATCACAGCGGACCAGCGTTGCGATAGACGCTGTCGCCTAGCATGTGGCCCGCCTCCTACTCGCCGCGTTCATCATCCACCAGCTCGCGTCACGACCACCCATACGTTCATTCTGACCATGGTGGCCATTACCAGCTCACAACGTTGACCCATGACCAGGTCCTCAGACCACCAATCGCTCAGTTCAGCGACCATGGGCCATTGTTGCCCTACGTGCCGCAGCAATGCTCCATCGGCGGAGCTCTCTGGCCGAGAATATCGCCGGTCGCCCAGGCACTCAGAGTCCGTTCATGATGGGTCAGAACCTCAAAATCTTGCAGCACATACCTACATACATCCATTCATGCGCCCGTAATCATAATCTTGTGCTCCTATAAGATCTGCTCTCTCAAAATGTATGGTTAATGGACCCTCAAATTTCATTGAAGAATTTGCTATTTTCAAGTATTTGACATATATATTTTTGGATGATTGAGATAATGTCATCCAAAAATTGGGGGGCAACTGATATGACACTTAAAATACTGCTAGTCGAAGCACAAATCTTGATGCTAAAAGCAAGCTGATCCGAAGTTGAAACTAGTCGAGATCAAGCACTTAAAATATCTTTGGAAATTCTGGGATGTCAGTTAAATCCATAAATAACTCTCAAACATGGAGTGTTTATAAAAATCGGCGTCTCGGCTAAGATCTCATAATTCTGACTTCATTTGAGCATTCAAATACACAAAATACATCATATGATCAAGGGAATCATCATGAGCCGTCCGATGGAGGAGTGGTTCGGATTTTGCATGTATTTATAGAGACACCACTCCTCCAATCTATAAATAGTCTCTCATTTCTCATATGAGGGGAGGCCAAAGAAAGAGGGAGGAGAGAGCTCTAAAGCTTGAAGATCCTTCAAGCACAATCGTGCCACCACTTGGCGTCGCCAACCACGCCGCTTCGACACCGCCGCGATCTGTCAATCTCTCGGTCTCCATCATGGCGACCTTCATCGTCGTCGTTGTTCCGTTCACCATCATCTACTACCTAGCAACTATTACAACGAGCTGACCGTCGCTACATAGTTGTTGTTCCTTTCTCATATACAATTCTGTAATCCCATTATCGGGAAGATTTTGTACTCAAGATACATAGTGGATGATTTTTTTATTGGCTAGTGGTTTTCCCTCTTTTGAGGTTTAGCTAAAATTCCTGAGTTTTCTTGTCTTTAAATACCTGTGCTGGACTCCATGATAAAGTTAAGGTAAACTTTCACTATACCGCAACGTTTTCTAGCACGCAACAGATATGAATTATTTGAATCTTTTTAATTTTACCATCATGTCATATATTTATCTGCTCGTATATTGCGGATTTTAAAATATATAAAAAAAGACTTGAAACGATGAACAGACAAATTAATGCTTGTATAAATTGAGATTATCAGTTTGTTGAGTCTATCCAATAAACACTAATTAGCATAAAAGAGTGTAGTTGTTCCTCTCAACACCTGCCATGAGCTCACCCACCCCACATGCGCTCATCCTGCCTTACCCCGCACAGGGCCACATAATTCCCCTCATGGAGCTCTCTTACCGTCTCATAGAACGTGGCTTTCGCATAACTTTCATCAACACAAAGTTCAATCACCAACGCATTTTCGCTGCGAAGGCAGTTGGTGAGGCTAAGTTCATCGACGGAATTCATTTTGTGGCGATCCCCGACGGCTTGGAACCTGAAGAGTATTGCCACAACTTTGGTAGGCTGACGGAATCATTAATGGCGGTGATGCCAAGTTTCTTGGAAGAACTGATGAGAAGTAATGATACCGAGTTCACCTGCTTTATTGCTGATTTCTGCATGGCTTGGACTCTGAACATAGCAAAGAACGTCGGGCTTCGAACGGCCGCCTTCTGGCCAGCCGAGTCTTTGCCGCCGTGTTTAGCATCCCGGAGCTTCTTATAGATGGACTCATCGACGAAGATGGTGAGCTCTTTAAATAATTTCTCATAAAAAATTATCAGGTGAAAAAAACTTCAGATTTGCTGGTAAGAGATATGGAAGAAGAACGGGGTGTTTTATAAATAAATACATAAATAGTTAGTTAGGTATGAATATATATTTAAACACTGAGAATATTCATGTTATTTGACTAATTGCCCATTAATATAACAAATATTTTTTTAATACATTTATAATTAATGCTAGTGTAATGATCATGTGATGACGATCATGATAACAAATATTTTGTTAAATATTAAAGTTTAACTTAGATGAATTATAATTTTTTTTAAGGTAATGTTTAATTGCAAATTAGGTGAATAACTTGCATTATCATTGCATTTAATAGATCAACTGAAAATCATTAATTTATACATACAAATTAACTAAAAGTCTACTTGTGATCACTTATATTTTTTATTTTTAAAATTATTATTATTATTTTTTAGATATTTTGATTTTGAAATAAATTATTTTGACATATTGAAGTATATTTTTTTTTTATTAAATATTAAATAAATTAATTTATACTATAATGAATATGATCGATAAGAGAGCAGTAGGGGTTGATGAGGTATTAACAATACTAGTGCATTGATGTCTAATGATCAATAATGGATAGAGTTAGTAGGCAATAGTAGGCGAAGGATGACATTGGATGATAATCGAGATTGACAATCAATGATAGTAATTGTTATTTTTTAATTACTCAAAATATTTTAAAATTATGTTTAATATATATGAAAATTATACTAAATAAATATATTTAAAAAAAAAGTCAAAATGATGCAAAACAGGGCCTGAAGTTTTGTTAGTTGACAAATTTAATAATCAATTATCAAATTTAATATGCATTTTTATAATGGATACATGACCTAATATTCAAGCAATTCATTTATGCATAATCCATCTTAGTTCAATGATTGAGAGTTTAGGATTTCAATTAACTGGCCTAAGTTTGTACTAATATTTTGTGTGAATTTGAGATTAAATTTGCTCAAATATCACAAAAAAATAATTTATTTATTAATTACTTTTTTACTACAAAATAGTTATTAAAAGCATAATTAGTGTTATCATATTTTATAATTTTTTAAAATAGTTGATTAATATATATTACCTTATTTATTATTCATAATTAATTATAATTAACGTAATTATTTTTTAATAACTTTAAACTATAGAAAGGTATGATGGGATATTTTTTTTTTGAAAAATAAACAAGAAGAAAT